>CAJVGC010000590.1:59938859-60000352 GCA_910822075.1 Senecio squalidus | reverse complement strand
GAATCATAGTCCTAAACTCATCAGATATAAAACTTCTATCCGCACCAGAATCAAATAAGGTAAACGCAGGTCGACCACAAACAAGAAACGTACCTGTAACAACGTGTGGGTCCTGCTGAGCCTCCTTGGCTCCCATAACAAACTCTCTACCGCGAGGACCAGCACCAGCAGCATTACCAGCTAAACCCAACTTAGGACACTTGTCCCTACGATGCTCGGGAGATCCACATTCATAGCAATTGCCCCGGGGTCTTACAGAAATTTTCAGTGTGCCCTAACTTCTTGCACCTACCGCATACCCAACAAGCCACATCTATGGTGTGATGCCTTCCACACCGATCACACTTCGGGTACTTACTCTGGGTACCCGATGCCACAACAGCATACGATTTTGCAACTTGAGGAACGTCATTCCTCCTAAACCTTTTCCTTTAATCCTCATAGCGGTTTCCAACACTCCGTTTCCCTCCGGAGTTCTGCTTAACTATCATTGGGGGTAACTCACCATCCCGGACCGTGTTCTGGGTTAACGTGGTCGCAATTTCAACCGCGCTCTGGAATGTACCAGATTTATTGGATAGGACTCCCTTACGGATTGCTTGGGGTAACCCGTGAGTGTAGCGACCGATTCGCTTGAGCTCCGGTCAAACCAAGTGGGGAACCAGCTGGGACAAGGCGTGAAACGCGAGTTGTACCCTTGAATGTCTGACCCAATCATGGTTAAATTCCAGAACTCGTCCTCCAAATTCTGAATCTCGGATTCAGGCACGTAATCAATAATCATCAACTCCTTTAACTGCTCCCACGTCATCGTGTTGATTTCAGCTCGGCCTCGCACATTCACAATTGAATTCCACCACGTCAGAGAAGAACCTTGGAACACAAACGTAGCAAAACGGACTCGATCCTCGTACGCACAACCAACAATATCAAAGATAGACTCTAGCTTCTCCATCCACTGGAGCGTTCCAGTCGCTCCCTCATTACCCTTAAACTCTGGGGCCTTGCAGCTCATGAGAGTCTTCAGAGTGCATCCCGTGCGTCGAGTTGAGCCTCTGCTCCACCCGATCCAGTTTTGGGTTCACAAGACTCATTAATCATAACCTCAGGACCATCATTATTAACAATTGGCTCAGGATTCTCAGGATTGGAGCCACCATTTCCTTGAGATGTGCCCTCCCTCAGTTGAGCCACAATCTCGGGCATCATAGCCGCAATCTGTTGAGAAATCATTTGTGCCATGTCAGGAGTCGTATCATTCTTAGAATCATTCCTTCTCGCGTTTGACGTATTAGCTCTCGCGTTTGGATTCGCGGTATTTGCTCTCGCATTCGCAGTAACACGTCTCGCAGAAATTCGTGTCGCAACACTCCTCTTAGGCGCCATCGTCCTAAAAATAAAAGAAGAGAAAAAATCGATCAGCAAATGTGTGCGACACAAAAACAAGGCCAAATGCCACAATAACAACGCGAAAATAAACACGTATGAAAAATAGTGCACACATTGCAATAAGAGAAAAATCGATTTAAAAAAAGAAGCCTATGGTCATAGTCCAAGTGATTTACTCAGTTTAAATCACTCGGTTCGCTATAACCTTTGGCTCTGATACCAACTTCTGTCACACCCCGCTAACAGCGGAAACACGACGCGTTCCAGTTATAATATCAATAGTCAAGATTACAGCAATACAACCGATAAACAAAACATCAAATATATTAATCATGCCAAATGTTACCAAAATACATTAAAAATCCAAAAGCGTTACAACGACAAGTACAAATTACAACATCAAAAGACAACAAGCGGATCGTCGTGGAAATTACATCAAACATTATAAATACAAATTTCCCAAAAACAAGCGATCCGAAAACAACATGGCATGATCAACGGAAATCCTCAATTTCCTGAAAAGCGTTAAAATGACATCAACAACATGTTGGTGAATTATTCGCAATTTAAAAGTACAAAGTGACCCATCGACCATTTTCAGTTAACAAAATAAATTTAAAATCACATATCTTGTATTCATCCAATAGTGAAAGGTATTATGCCTAAATCAGTCATACATCTCGATCCTGAACCAATCAGTTTAATCCCCTATCCTAAGGTGTGTCAAACCAAAGGCAAATAGTTTAATCATAACAGTTTAAAATTAAGGTCATAACATCCACTCGTAGTAACAGCCTACAGAGGAATGAGGGTTAGGTACATAACCCAATATAGATCTATACATATGAACCACGAGCAAAATCTTAACGAGTGTATTAGAGGGGAGCCACCATGGCTGAATGACACATAATCTAAGGCAAACCATATTCACTGGGCAAACAAGATAATCAATACAGTTTAAAACACACTTTCCATCCCTAAAAATATTTAAGACAAGGGCTACGAATAACTCACAATACAACTTCAACAAATCTCGGGTAAAGTAATCACAGAGTTACAACCCCACCGTCTAAGTGCCCTAAAATAGCAAATAATACAGTCTCAGTATTTCTATAAGTATAGTTCGGTTTAGCCTTGTCGGTTAAGATTTAGTTTATTAAGATATTCCAAGGATTATCAGTTTAATCAAGTTCAAGTATTTAGGATGACGATGTCTGGTGCCAAAGAGGGCCGACATAGAAGGTATCGACATTTCACGTCATAACGACAATTTGAGAAGAATAATATTCCGAGTCGAAACGACTACTAGAGGTATTGGTTGAAAGGAATATTGTTTATAAGTTTTATCGAGATCGACCAAGATCAACGGCAACGATGTTGACTTGGTCAAAGTCAATGATGTTTGACTTTATAAAAGTCAAAGTCAAGGATGTTGACTTTGGAAAATTCAAATGTCAAAGATGTTGATTTTGTAAAAGTTAAAGTCAATAAGTTAATTTCGGTAATAATCACATCTTTATGTATTTTTGTCCAAATCTTTGTCCATAACCAAAGTATTCACAAATGTTGGTCTAGTATATTATTCCTAACCATTTTTCCAAGGCTATAACCGAAATATACATAGAAAATAATAACGAAATATATAAAAAGATGAATATGGGAAAAATATCGATTTTACCGAATAACAACCGCAAGATCTTGTAAGCTTGAGAATATAAACCCGGAAGCAACTTTTGGTGGTGAGATGATGAGAAATTTACAGCTCCAAAAACAAAATAAAACCACTATTAGTCTAGATCCTTGCATGCAAAGTGAAAATTAACGTTTTCGGAGATATTTCCGTAAAAAGTTACTTACCAAGATCAAAGAGATTTTCTCCAAGAAAAGCCAAAAGATTCTTCGGCGAAATGAAATATAATATGGAAGGAAATAGCTTGGAATGCAAACGATTAATAATAGGTGTTAGAATCTCTAACAAATGAAGAAGAAAGTAGAGAAAAAGTGAAGAAATGGTTAAAGAAACCTTACCAAAAACCAAAGGAACCAAAAGGAAGTTGTTAGGGATGACTTTGTATCTTGAAACCCTCTCTTAAATGTGGTGTTTTCTAGCTTCAAACTTCTGGAAATGAATCTTGTATTAGAGAGAAATGAGAGAAGTTTGCATGGATGAAAGGAAGAAAATGAGAGAGAAATGGGTTTGTAGGTGAAAGTGTAATGATCAAAGTGAGTTTGTGAGGTGGGTTATGGCCTCTAGGGAGACTTCTCTGCCCCATTTCATACCCTTACACGTTTGGGACAAAGTGCCCACTCACAATTCATGTAAAAATGAGTCACACAAACAAACAAAAATTCTGTCCAACACGTATGTGTGCCGCACAGGGGCCTTGTGATGCGCCCTGGACCAATTTTCAGGATTTCCAGTTTTTCGTTTGCACGATTGTTAGGCAGTTTTGCTCGCCGAAATTTCCCAATTTTTTTTGTGATGAACTTAGGAAGGTTCATACTATGATTTTGTTTATGTTAGGTTCATTAAATATTATATTTTCACTTTTGATATCGAGATTCGCATGATTTCGGTAAAGAAATAAACAAGAGCAAATGCACGATATCTCGGGGATAAAGAATACGATAACCGACAAATTTGGCATAAACCTCCTAACTTATAATTATGAGAATACTAACTAATTGACACTTAGATAAAATAAAATTATTACGTCTCGGGGGACGAATCAGCAAATACAGAAAACCCGACTCTCAATAACATTAAATCGTGAGTAAAATAAAGCGAAATACAAGGGTCAAAATTAATTGCGAATAAAATATAAATGATAACGGTAACTCAAGTAACTCAAATTGACGGGACGTCACACTAACCCTCCAGGGCGTAGCTCTCCTTGACCATTTCTTGTATATTTCGTCATTTAAGCTCATTTCTTCCTCCGTTTCCACTTCCCGATCATATAAACCTATAAAATGGACAAAACAACTTTTCCACACGATTAAATGCAAAAACCTATTCTATCCATCATGTTTACTATGAAAAACGACCAAATACCGCATATAAATAACCGTATAAGTATGCGATATCAAATCTCCCCAAACTTAACCTTTTGCTTGCCCTCAAGCAAAAACTGTTTTAAAACATATATCAAAGCCAAATTAAATTTCATAACCAAACACCTCACGAATTTTATTGGAAGTAAATTACACAAGCTCTCAAACTAATCTAAAAGGTGTGTAACGTATTTTGTAGAATCGCTCAATTGCTCAGTCATAGTGTATATTCTATTATAGGCTTGATAAAGAATCAAATCTCCACCACTAGAGTTTAGGTACAACTAAACGAGGAATTTTATTCGAATTGTAATATACAGGTATAAGCATGCAAAAAATATATAATGGAGTGTAAAAGGGTAAAAATAAAAGTATACAAAAACTTAGATTAAACCCGAACTCATAAAATATTTAACGAACCGAATTGCTTAATCTTCTTCTTCAACTTCAAATATACATATATCGTACAAAACTCAATATACACTAACTCTTTTAATTCTACAACTAATTGTTTTTCCGCTTTTCTTGTTTGTTCGATTTTTTTTCTTTTTTTCGCGACCCACTTCTTTTTTTTCCAGCCTACTACATGTCTTACAATAATATATTTCTTTTGGTAAGATAACATGCTCAAAAGGCTAATTTTCTATTTTTTCAATTTATTCCAAATACAAAAATAATACAAAGGCTTCAATATATAACTTTTTTCATGCTTTAATAACTTCTAAACTTCACTTCATATATAATAGAAATCGTAAATTATGTTCGGATCTAATCTAAAAATGAAACGAAAATAAGGAGAGTGTACAAAATATATAGTAGTGTTAAATAAACGAAAAGGTTTAGGCGCAAAGTTGTTTACTAGAGTTTCTAACATTAAAAGTAAGTGTTACAAGGGTTAGGCGGAAAATATATTAATGAAATGAAAATGGCTAACAAACGGGTTAATCCTAATTGCCCGTATCGTTGTACCAAATTACACTAAGTTACCCTAATGTAATGCTCATATGTGGTCTCGAAATGTATAACAATGTCAAGTTCTAAAGTCATCAACCATTGGCACACTCACGAATAAAAAAAAAGTAGCATTAAAAATGAAAGCTTTCAAAGGCTCAAATTTCTCACTATTTAATCGAGTAGGGTATTAAATGCCCTCGGTTATGCTTAAAGTTTAAGGTAATTACCGACTAGACACGTTATATTTTTTTTTTTCAATTTTCCTATTTTTTTGTATTTTTCGATTTTCTGACTCGAAAATGTACAAAATAACACAAACCTAATACGATGGAAACTAAGCTAAGGGTCGAAAAATATAACTTGGAATTTTCCGATGACCCCCCCCCCCCCCCCCCCCCCCCCCCCCCCCCCCCCCCTTAAAAAAAAAACTTAAGTAACACATTGACCCTAATGTGTTAACGACTCAAAACTAAGGGAAATTACAAAAAAAAAAAAAAAAAATTCTAAAAAGAAATATAAGTACAAAAGAGAAGGGAAAATGCACCGGATGACCATTGTACTACACAAAAATATCCGTCTAGGTCATTGTACAAAATTTACGTCTATTTACATCACTATACAACATTTGACCGTTTAAATTATAACCTTAACTTTTTGAAACCGTTTAAATAAATCATTTTGGTGACCTGAAACCTGTTGGTAACCTACACGTCACCCTTTTCTCTAACTTTATATCTTCAATGTTATAAACAAGAAATTAGGGTTTAAATCATGTGCTTCTCTTAAGTTTTCGAAAATATTTCGTTGAAACGCTGTTTCTGAATTGAATGTCAGGCTTAGATACTGGTGGTGAACTTACTGCTAGTCTTTGAAAAACTATAAAAGAAAAACTAAACAAAAATATTATAATAATAAAAGAAAAATAAAAACTAATTATTCAAATTACATATTACGACGAAATAAAAATAGTCTACTATTCTTCTAATAAGGCATAGGAAATGTAAATAATAACATTACAAATAAAATACAAAAAATACATAAAACTCAATCCTCGTCCTCTATATCGTCATCCTCATCCGCTGGTGGTTGGTGGTATGATGGTGGTGGGAATCCAGGGTAAGGCTCGGGATAGTAGAAGGATGGTGCAAAAAATGGTGGGTACGGACCCGGATCTCCATGGACCGATGGTACTGCTGATACATATAATCCAAAGTCGGCTGATAATGGTCATATATTGCCTCCTGACGTGTCAGAGCTTGCGACCTCTGTCACTCAGCCTGATCAATCCCAAAGTTGATCTGATGCATACCCTCTATCAACTGCCCCATCATACCCTCGTGGAGAC
This sequence comes from Senecio squalidus, assembly GCA_910822075.1. Lineage (NCBI taxonomy): Eukaryota > Viridiplantae > Streptophyta > Magnoliopsida > Asterales > Asteraceae > Senecio > Senecio squalidus. The sequence continues at coordinate 59,993,610 of CAJVGC010000590.1, read as the reverse complement.
AACCAGCTGACTCGGGGGGTGCTGGTTCATGCGGGGGCGATCCAGCGTCAACCAAACGGTTACCCGCTCGGGTAAGAATATTCGCCCGTACTGAATCATTTTGAGTTATCACCTTTCATTTCATAGGTGGGGAACATCGCTGCATGTTCGCCCGGGTGAATAACCCTAATGACCTAGCAATGCGGGTAATGAAGTGCCCGCAAACCAACTTGCTCGAGGCCTGCTGCCCCGAACCCTCATCATCATGTAACGAGCCAATGTCCATGGTACATTAATGTACCGTGTAGGATCCCGCTGACTGAACTTGTAGAGAATCCACAAGTCCTAAGGATAACATTTATCGTGCTGAGTCGACCGGTGCACAAATGAGTAAGTGAGACATTTATGCACCACTTGAAGGATCGGATCTCGAATCTCCTTTACGGGGCTCGTGGCTCGGCGGTCCATGTTCCCCGTAAGCTCATACCAGGCCTCGATCTCCCCAAAGTCTGAAGAATCCAGCTAGGCATCCTCAAGGTAACCGGCCATTAAGGCGTCATAGACCGCCTCCTCAGTCGTGAATAAACCAGTCAACCTCCCAAACTCCACTATAGTGACATGGTGTTCATCCCCACCGAGCCGAAATGATATCGATGGGGTTCTCGCAAACTCACCCGACACAAAATCCGTCTGAACATGCAAGGAGCAGTAGAACTCCAGGACCCATTCTTTAGATAACGGCTCCTCCACCGTCAGTGCCCGTTCCCAGATCGGGATCTCCACTCGATCAGTAACACTACGTGTAATCATGAACTCGCTCAAATCCACCTCAATCCTAGTCAGGAATGCCCGATCCATCTGGCGAGGCACATCAATGCCTCGATCCCGAATCTCAGCCAACTTGATGTTCAATACTATCTTGCGTTCGGGATTGCACCCCGATCATTGCAACCATGGATGACGTTCTGAAGCCATAACCGTTGCATTAAGGGTTTCCCTAGGTGCACCCCGACCTCTCCTACGGCTTCGTCCAACTCCCTACACATCAAAAATAACAAAAAGAAGTAAACCAACATGTTAAACACTCAAACACCAGTCAAAATAAAGCTGTCACAGGGGCAGGGCGTCGCCCCTGCCAGCCAGAACGGCGCCCCTGCGGCGGTTTGTTTTAAAATTTTCAGTTTCATGCTTTAAATCCTCCAAATCCAACAATTAAGCACACAAATCGTTTCTAATCATTAGTTATAAGCTATCTAAACCATTAATTTGAAGTTTCCAAACTTAATTGAATAACCGTAACTTTACCCCCAATTCGATTTCACAAATTAAACGAAATAGGTGAAGTAATTGAAAGAGAAAAAGTGAATAACATACCGTTTGGCTCATGATTGATGGATTAAAATAAGAAAATAAGCAAGAAATAGATGTGTATCGTGTGTGTGTGAGTTCTTCTTTGTCACGGCTATGAATATGGATATGTGTGTGTGTCTGTGTAAAGTAAAAGAATTAAATAATATAACCTCGATTTTGTAGTGGTGTGTCGTTCTTACATACTGGGGCGACGCCCTGTTTGGACCCGTGACCCAGTTTGGCTCCATTTCTGGCTCGGTGCGCCGTTCTCACTGCTAGGGGCGGAGCCCCCATCTAACATTTTTTTTTCTTCGTTTTTTACTTTTTTTAGTTTTTCCGTCGGTTTTCTTGGTACCTATCTAACTGAAACTTCAACATAAACGTTAAAATTCCTAAAACTAAATAAGAAAAATAAAAAGGAAAATGAAATAAAAATTAACTAGAAAAACAAACCCGGGTTGCCTCCCGAGAAGCGCTAAGTTTTCGAACGAGTCTTTAGCTTGACTCGATAAGCCTCGTGATCAGGTGTCGATGGCATAAAATCCATCCTCGATCATCATCCCGTTTTCATCGTCCTCTTCATCATATAGTTTGACTCGTTGACCCGAGACGATGAATGAGTCTCCCTTCTCCTTCCATAGTTTGACGTATCTTGAGGCAAATGCTCGTTTCACGACGTATGGCCCCGTCCATTTTGTTCGTAATTTCGGAGCCTTGAATTTGTACTTCGATTGAAAAAGAAGCACTTCATCTCCCTCCTTGAATTCTTTGCGAAGGATTTTTCGGTCGTGAAATTCCTTTGTTCTTTCCTTGTACAATCTGGAACTCTCGTAGGCCTGTAGTCGTAATTCATCCATTTCGTGGAGCTATAAGAACCGCATACCTCCCGCTAAGTCCATGTCAATGTTACAGTTCTTCAAAACCCAGTACGCCTTGTGCTCAATTTGGACCGGCAGGTGGCATGTCTTCCCGTAGATTAGTCGATACGGGGTAGTTCCTATTGACGTTTTATACGCCGTCCTGAATGCCCACAATGCGTCCTCCAGCTTCCTTGACCAAATGTTCGGATTGTTGTTGACTGTCTTTTCCAGAATCCATTTAATTGTTCGATTTATATTCTCCACTTGGCCGATCGTTTGAGAATGATACGATGTAGAAAATCGGTGATTTACTCCATATATCTTCAATACCTTTGCTAATTAAGCGTTTGCGAAGTGGCTCCCTCGATCGCTGATTAAGGCCTTTGGCACTCCAAACCTACAAAACAAATATCGAAAACCTCGCAAAATTGAATCCCTTGCTGTGGCATCTCGTCCGTCTTCGTGATATTTCCATGGCGTTGACACGCGTCGCAGATGCTTACCAGTGTATAGGCCTCCTTGAAAATCGTCTACCCGTAGAAACCCACATCAAAAACCTTTTTACCCGTCACCGTCGCTCCATAGTGTCCTTCGGTTGGTCCATGATGGCATTCGTCCAAAATCAGCCGAGTTTCTCCTCCGTATACACATCTTCGCACCATTCCATTAGCACATCTTCGAAACAAGTACGGCGCGTCCCAATAGTAGTATTTAGCAGCAGAGATCAATTTCTTTTGCTAATGATAGGGTAGGCTTTTATTGACAACTCTCCCAGCTAAATAATTCACAATATCCGCGAACCATGGAGCATTTCCGTCTTTGTCGCTGACATAACCTAACGCCTCCCCCGGAAATGTGTCATTGATCTCCCCTTCCTTCAACTCCCCTAAACTTGGGTTCTCCAATCGGCTCAAATGATCTGCTTCTACATTTTCAGCCCCTTTCTTGTCTTTGATCTCGATGTCAAATTCGTGCAACAATAAAATCCAACGAACAAGTCTAAGTTTAGCATCTAATTTAGAAATAAAAACCTTAAGGAAGAGTGATCCGTGAAAACTATAGTTTTGCTCAACACTAAGTATGAGCGGAATTTATCAAAAGCAAACACTACTGCCAAGAGTTCCTTTTCCGTTGTGGTGTAATTTTGTTGGGGTTCGTTCAAGGTCTTTTTGGAAAAGTAGATTGGTAGAGAGTGTTTGTCGATCCTTTGCCCCAATACAACCCGCACCGCAAAGTTACAGGCGTTACACATCAATTCAAAAGTCTGAGACCAATCCGGTGCTACCAATATGGGTGTGTTGGTGATTCTTTCCTTGAGTAACTCGAAAGCCTTCAAGCAATACTCCGAAAAGTTGAACGCTACCTCCTTCTCCAATAGTTTCGTCATGGGACGAGGAATCTTTGAGCAATCCTTGATGAACCTTCGGTAGAATCCCGCATGTCCCAGAAAGCTCATAATTGCTTTCTCGTTTGTTGGTGGTGATAATTTGGTGATGACCTCGATCGTTGCTTTATCCACCTCTATCCCAACTTTTGAAATCTTGTGTCCCAGTACAATTCCCTCGCGAACCATAAAGTGGCATTTCTCCCAGTTTAGTACAAAGTTCGCTTCATCGCATCTTTCAAGTATTTGATCCAGATTCTTCAAGCATGCATCGAACGACTCTCCAAACACTGTAAAATCGTCCATCAAAACCTCCATCGTCTTCTCCACCATATCTTGAAAGATGGCCAACATACACCGTTGAAAAATAGCTGGTGTGTTGCATAGGCCAAATCGCATTCTTCGATACGCGTTTGTCCCGAACGAACATGTGAAGGTGGTATTCTCCTGATCTTCTGGGTCGATGAGTATTTGAAAATACCCCGAAAATCCGTCCAGGAAGCAGTACAACTCATTCCCCGCTAGTCTTTCAATCATCTGGTCCATGAATGGTAGTGGAAAATTGTCATTCCTAGTTGCTTCGTTGAGCTTGCGGTAGTCAATGAAAACTCTTCATCCAATGACTGTCCTCGTTGGCACCAACTCATATTTTTCATTCATCACCACGGTCATACCTCCCTTCTTCGGTACACAGTAAATAGGGCTATTCCTTATTCGATTTTTTTGATCCTATTATAATTTCGAGTTTTACTCTAATAGTGCGTTTCGTAGTTTCATTCGTTGTTTCATATCTTTAAATACTCGTAATGATTAACTTTTGGTTTGTATTTGAAGATGGTGCTCACTCGAAAATCAACATTGATCGAAAGTGGAAAGAACCCATCTGGGAACGTGGCTGGAAGTTTGGCAGAACCGGGCGTGGGTAGCTGTCAAGCTGCTTTACCCCCTAGGTCGAACCGACTTCCAGCGACGCACATTGAAGAAGGGTTGCAGGCTAGGAACATGGATGAATTGGTCGCATCAGCTGCGACATATTATCCAAGTGCACATCGCGGTAGGGATGAAACTACTGCTGCGAGGGAACCGAGACTTGCAGCAAACGGGTATCATGGAGTGCAGTCTATGTTACAAGATGACTCGCCGCAAGTTCGTGCGCCTGCTTTGTCTCTCAATAATTCTCGTGCAGTCACTTTGTGTAGTGTGGATAGTTCCAGGAGGATAAATGAGCTACAAGAGGCTCTAAGACGCCGTGATGACAAGTTGGAGGAAATGAGGCGCCTGATGGATGGTCGAGGGTTGAATAACGCTAATAGTTTGGTTCATGGTGTGAATGATTGGCAGGTAGAGGATGTAGCCGAAAGTGTGGTCAACCATGGGGTTGAGGCGGTCAGGAATCGTCGAGGTCATGGTGAACCGCAATGGAACACTTTTAAGAATTTCATGGATTGCATACCAACCACATTCAAAGGGGGAGAGGAACCTCTAGGGTGTATGCGATGGTTAAGGAAGATGGAACAAGTTTTTGCATCAGGAAACTTTGCCAATAATCAAGAGTTACCTTTGCGGCTCGTGTACTTGAAGAAATATCGATTGAATGGTGGGACACCGTTTATCAAGCTATGATAGTGATCATTCAAGCAAATCTCACTTCGGAATATTTTGTGGGAAGAGATCGAGCTCGTTTTTGCTCGAACAGTGCAGTTCAGCGCGCCGAGAGAGAGTTCCTGGATTTGAAAAAGTGTACAATATCTATCGGGAAGTTTGACTCGATTTTTCTAGAGAGGCTATAGTTTGCTAGGAGGCTATGTCCCGATGAACTCTCCTTGGTTGTCCGCTACGTTGAGGCATTTCCTGCGGAATATCGTGCCACCATCCGAGGTAAACCCATCTTAGATACGGCCATGGAGGAAGCACAATTCATCGAGGGTGATTTGACAGCAAAGGGACGGGTCGGCGCTAGTGATGGTAACAAAAGTAAATGGGATGGACCAACCGGATCCTCCAAAAAGAAAACTAGCCATTGGGAACCTAGAAAGCATGACAAGCATGGAGCGTCTAAGTGGTACGACGCTTGTAAGAACCTCCATCAAGGACTGTGTAGTCTGAAACTAAGAAGTGTAGGAATTGTGGCAAGTCAGGGAACATTCATAGTGAGTGTAAGAATGAACCTATGTGTTATGTTTGCTGAGAATCGTGACATATCAGCCGAGATTTCCCGAATATGATAAAGCTAAGAATGGTGGCGGTGCTAAGAAGGTAGAAACTCTTAAGGCCAAGGGTCGAGCTTTCAAAATGACAGTTGAGGAGGAAAAGCACAACGATGAGGTGATCACCTGTACTTTTCTCGTTAACTATATTTCTGCTAGTGTCCTATCTGATTCTGGAGCTAATCGCTCATTTGTATCTCCTACCTTTTTTGCTCACTTTGTGGCTCCTCGTAGTTCACTTAGATGTGTATAAGATGTTGAGACCGCGCTTGGTTAAATGACTCATCTTCGGGTGAAATTTATTAGTTGCTCGATTACGATTGATGATAGAACCTTTCCTTTGAGTTTGATTCTGGTAGGGATACAAGGATTCATCGTCATAATAGGAATATATTGGCTATCTTTGCATGGAGCAGAGATAGATTGCGTGAAGAAGTTCGTTCGAATCCATTTACCCGATGGTGGGTGTGTGATTACTCACGGCGAGAGAGTGTACGGAGGATCAAACCTCATTACGATGATGAAGGCCAGACGATGTATGTCACGAGGATGTCCTTCGTATCTGGCATATGTCATTAGTACGAAGAAAAGAAACGTTGACCTAATCGAGGTAGACGTGGTGAAAGAATTCCCCGACAAACCCGACGTTTTCCTAGATGACTTGTCGGGTGTACCACCCGAAATACAAGTAGACATCCGAATAAAATTGGTACCCGGAGCGGCACCGATTGCTAAAGCACCGTATCTATTTGCACCGACTGAAATGAAATAAATGATGTCGCAACCGCTAGAGCTTCTTGAAAAAGGTTTATTAGGACTAGGTCGTCTCCTTGGGGAGCGCCAATCTTGTTCGTAAAGAAGAAGGATGGGTCAATGAGGATATGTATTGACTATCAAGAATTAAATAAGGAGACAATGAAGAATAAGTACCCGCTACCGAGAATTGAAGATCTCTTTGATCAGCTTCCAAAGCAAGTTACTTTTCGAAAATAGATTTACGATCAGGCTATCACCAAATGGTTAAAGAAGACGACATTCCAAAGACCGCTTTTCGAACTCGCTATGGACATTATGAGGTTTTGGTAATGCCTTTTGGATTAACCAATGCCCCGAAATATTCAAGGATTTAATGAACCGCGTATGCCGACCCCTTCTTGACAAATCAATCATCGTATTCATCAACGATAACCTGATATATTCCCGTGATGCTAAAGAGCATCGAGTCCACTTAGGAGTAGTGTTGGAGATTCTGCGAGAGGAGAAGCTTTACGCAAAATTCTCGAAGTGTGAGTTCTGGCTACGAGAAGTTCAATTTCTAGGACATTTAATTAGTTTAGAGGGTATCAAAGTAGATCCATCGAAAATCGAAGCCATTAAGAATTGGTAATCCCCAAAGACTCCCACTGAGATTAGAAGCTTTTTGGGTTTGGTTGGATACTACCGAAGGTTCATCGAGAATTTCTTGAACATTTCGTCACCAATGATGAAGTTGACAAGAAAGACTGAACCGTTTGTGTGGACCGACGTCCAGGAAGGGGCTTTTAAAACCTTGAAGAATCGTCTGTGTGAAGCACCGATACTTTCCTTACCCGAGGGAAGAGAAGATTTGTAGTCTACAGTGATGCATCCTACTTTGGGTTGGGTTGCGTGTTGATGCAATGAGGGAAGGTAATTGCCTATGCATCGAGATAGTTAAAAGATGCTGCGAAGAACTACCCGTCTCATGATTTGGAGCTTGTTGCAATCGTTTTGGCTCTAAAACTTTGGTGACACTACCTGTACGGGACAAAGTGTACTTTGTACACCGATCAGAAACGCTTGCAAAACTTTCATAGCTAGAAGGATCTGAACATGAGGCAACGACGTTGGATGGAGCTTTTGATAGATTACGATTGTGATATCACTGATCGTCCGGGGAAAGGAAAACGTCGTGGCCAAGGCACTAAGTAGGAAGGAACCTAAAAGTGCCTATAGTTTGCTGGCAATGAGCATTGTGATTGTCCTTGACATCTTTGGAAAGATTTAGGTGGATCAAGAACAAGCTTTGAAGGAAGAAAACCTCAAAGACGAAGGAATGTATAAATAACATTTGAAGTTAGAGAATGATAGTCGCGGACTGAAAGTATTCAACGTACGGGTATGGGTATCGAAGCATGGAGAAGTTCTAGAATTAATACTGTAAGAGGTACATCGATCTAAGTATTCTATACATCCAGGTAACACCAAGATGTACCAAGACTTAAAAGTCAACTTTTGGTAGCCAGGGATAAAGATTGATGTCGCGGAATTTGAGGCTAAGTTGTCACACACCGCTTGGAAGCGGAAACACGGAGCGTTCTAGTTATAATATCAAAGTCAAGATTACAACAATATAACCGATAAACAAAACATAAAATTAAATAGATCATGCCAAATGTTACAAAATACATCAATAAGTCAAGGGCGGTAAGACGCCTAGTACAAATACAATTCCAAAAGAAATCAACAAAAGGATCGTCATGGAAATTACAATAAAGAGTTCAAATTCAAATTTCCCAAAAGCAAGCGATCCGAAAATAAACTATGGCATGATCAATGGAAATCCTCAATTTCCTGCAAAGCGTTAAAACGACATCAACAACATGTTGGTGAATTATTCGCAATTTTAAGTAAAAAGTGACCCATCGATAAATTTCAGTAAACAATGTAAGTTAAAAATCATATATCTTGTATTCATCCATTAGTGAAAGGTACTATGCCTATGTAGTCATACATCTCGATCCTAAACCAATCAGTTTAATCCCCTAGCCTAAGGTGTGTTAATCCAAAGGCAACCAGTTTAATCATACAGTTTAATATTACGGTCATAACATCCGCTCGTAGTAGCAGCCTACAGAGGAATGTGGGTTAGGTACATAACCCAATACAGATCTATACATATGAACCACGGGCAAAATCTTAACGAGTGTATTAGAGGGGAGCCACCATGGCTTAAACACTTAAAACTAAGGCAGACCAAATTCACTGGGCAAACAAGATAATCAGTAATGTTTCCGCATTTATGCAGACAGTTTAAAAATACACAGACAGTTTAACAATACGCTTTACAGCCCAAAAGTATTTAAGACAAGGGCTACTAATAACTCACAAAACAACTTCAGCAAATCTCGGGTACAGTAACCACAGAGTTACAACTCCACCGTCTAAGTGCCCTAAAACAGTAAATAATATAGTCTCAGTATCTCTACAAGTATAGTTCGGTTTAGCCTTGTCGGTTAAGATTAAGTTTAATATAATATTCCAATATTTAATAATTTAGATCAAAACGACGTATTCGGGAGACGATGTTCCACGTCAAAAAGGGCGAGTGGCAAGATATCGGTCTTTCACGTTCACAATGTCGTTAGAAACGAATGATTACTTCGATTTGAAAGGAATATTGAATACCGAGGTTTTATTAGATTGACCAAGGTTAAAGTTATTGACTTTGTAAAAGTCAAATGTTAAATAAGTTGACTTAGAAAAGTCAAATGTTAAAAAAGTTGACTTAGAAAAGTCAAACGTCAACATTGTTGACTTATAAAAGTCAATTGTCAAGGATGTTGACTTATGAAAGTCAAATGTCAAAGATGTTGGTTTTACAAAATTAAAGACAACTATTTTAGGTTGAAACAAAGATAATTGAAGCTGTCGCAAAAATCTAATTGACATTTAGAGAGTTTAATAGACTTTACTTATCAAAATATAGTGAAAAATGACTTTATATAAATGTTTTTAATAAAGTTTTATCGCAAAAGTAATAGTTGACAGCTTTAGATTACGATCACATAGTGTAACAAATGTTTATTTGTCAAAATGTAAGAAATATGTTCGTTTTGAATAAGTATTCGACATTTTTGATAGCGTTGGCGTCTTTGAGTCCAAAGACGATATTTTATCATAATATGTTACTTTTATATATATTAGTATATTTATAATAGTGTTTTAGAGTTGTTAGAAATGTAACATGAAAACGGAGGCTTTAAAACGATAATTTACGGAGCCAAAACGTCAAGACGGTTAAACAACGAATACAACAAAGTGCTGAATTTTTGAAGGAAAATAGCCCGGTGCGGGGCACCATACATGGGGTGCGGCGCACTAGGTGCATTTCCCGAATTTTGAGTTTTATCGTTTTGTCGAAATCCGATCGTTTAAAGACTTTTTGGTTAAAACGCTTACTGTTAACAACTTATATTATGTTCCAAATATATTTACCAAGTGTTACATATATATAAATATACCATTTTACATACTAATACATACAATATGTTAATTTCGGTAATAATTAAATCTTTATGTATGTTAGTCCAAATCTTTGTCCATAACCAAAATATTCATAAGTGTTGGTCTATTATATTATTCCTAACCATTTTCAAGGCTAATAACCGAAATATACAAGGAAAATAATAACGGAATACATAAAAAGATGAATATGGGAAAAATGTCGATTTTACCGAAATACAACCGCAAGATCTTAAGCTTGAGTAGATAAACCCGAAAGTAACTTTTTGGTGGTGAGATGATGGAAGAATCACAGCTCCAAAACACAAAATAAAACCACCATTAGTCTAGATCCTTGCATGCAAAGAGAAAAATTAACGTTTTGGAGAGTTTTCGGTCAAGAGATTACTTACCAAGATCAAGAAAATTTCTTCCAAGAAACTAAAAGAATCTTCCTCCAAATGATATGTAGAATGGGAACCAAAAGCTTGGAATGCAAAAGAAATATAGTTGGTGTTAGATTCTTCCAACAAAAGAAGAGAAAGATGGGGAAAAATGGAAGAAAAGTGAAGAAAACCTTAAGAAAATCTTACCAAAAGTTGATGGAGATCAAAGGAAACTTGTTTATTTAATGATCTTAGACTTGAATCCTTCTTCAAATGTGTGATTTATGGCTCAAAGTTTCTGGAAATGATAAGAGTTTGAGAGAGAAATGGGAGAAAATGGTATGGATGAAAGAAAGAAAATGAGAGAAAATGTGTGTGTGTGAGAGAGTTTTTTGTTGTGACAAATGATGATCCAAGAGCTTGTGAGTGATCTCAAACCACTCAAAATGACCAGCTCTGGAACTAATCAAGTGCCTTACATGTGTGGGACAAGTGTCCAACAAGATTACATGCAAAAATGACTCACACAAAAAGACAAAAAAATTGGTCCAGCAGGTAGGTGATGCGCACCGACCAAAATTCAGACTTTTTGCTTTTTCGTTTACGCGATCGTTAAGGAGTTTCGTTCGTCGAAAGTTCCCGATTCTTTTTGCGTTGAACTTAGGAAAGTTCACACTTTGATTTACTTTATATTAGGTTCATTTAATTTTTTATTTTCACTTTCGATTTCGAGATTCGCACGATTTCGGCAAAGGAGTAAACAAGAGCAAAAGTGCGATAACTCGCGGATAAAGAATACGATAACCGACAAATTTGGCATAAACCTTCTAACTTATAATTATGAGGATACTAACTAATTGGCACTTAGATAAAATAAAATTATTACGTCTCGGGGACGAATTTGCAAATACAGAAAACCCGATACTTAATAACAGTAAATCGTGAGCAAAACAAAGCGAAATTCAAGGGTCGAAATCAATTGCGAATAAAATATAAATAATAACGGTAACATAAGTACTTCAAATTGACGGGACGTCACAGCCTCCCCCACTAAAAAGAATTTCGTCCTTGAAATAACTATTGAGCATAAGAAAAAGAGACGGGGATATTTCTGCTGCATTACTCGAAGCGAAACACACCCTACCATGGAGAAACTCTTAATACCACTACGTTGCCGACCTTGAATTCCAAAGGTTTCCGACACAAATCCGCGTAATTCTTCTGACGATCTCTTGCGGCTAACAGACGGTCCTCAATTCTAAAGTTCTTATCGGTAGTCTCTTGGATCAACTCGGGACCCGTAACTGGCTCTAATCCATCCTAGTCTATCAAGGTGGAGACCTACCCTTATGACAGTAAATAATCCCCAAACGGCGCGCAATAAATGCTGGGGCGGTAACTATTGTGGTATGAAAACTTGACTAGCAGAAAATGCCGGTTCCAGCTTCCGCCAAAGTCTAAAACACGCGCGCGTCTTGATCAAAAATGACAGACAATCTCGTCAATATGCAATCTAAAAGGTTTCTCTATTCGGTAATCTTCTCGAATAGGCAGGTAATGTGCTGACTTAGTCAGCCGATCTACGATAATCCAAATTATATAATCCTCGGTGAGGGCCTCCTGATCTAACAACAGTCTTCCCGCGATAACGATATGCGGATAATCTTCACGAAACGCGTAATCTCTGCACGGTTCGTCGACAACCCATCCATGCCAGTGATAACGTCGAAGCTACTAAAAGTGTTCGGGATCAAATCGGTAAGAAAATAATGGTCATCGGAACTAACGCAATGGGCAGGAAAGTACTTCGGTAGCAAGAAAACTCACCAACGGCTCACTCTATTTCGAAGGAAGATGCTAAGGGTAAAAACGTGCAAAGTATCATAGTCCTAAACGCATCAGATTTGAAACTCTTCGAAAGATGGAATAAGATTGGAGATCTGTAGAAATTGAGAGATATTGACTCGGAAACTGTTAACAATAGGAATTACGTTCCGTTCTTGCATAATTTATTCCAAACTAGGCGTAGTTGGCCAAATTACGCGTAGTTCGTAATGAACCATGCAATTGCGGAATTAATCCACTAAAGTTTAAAAGTGCACGAAGCGATTATTAGCAAGTCGAAGCAAGGTGATGGATTAAAATTTGAAGTCGAACTCCTCGGAATCGCACTCGTAGGACAACCTCGTCTCGTCGACTTCTTTGCAGATAGGAGCTTCCTTCGGTTCCAACGCAGTAGGGGCGTACAAAGGAAATGACATACAAGGATGCGAAAATAAAAGTGTGCAATCCGACGATAATAAGACTAAGCATCAAATATCAAATAGGATAAACGCAGGTTGAACTTAGGTAGGAGGAGTATATGTACCGGCTGGAGCTAACTCGGGACAGTTGGCCTTAAGATGCTCAGGAGATCCACATTCATAACATTTTCCCTTCATGGTCTTACAATACCTCCCTGTGTGACCAAGTTTCTTACATTTATCACATTTCCAACAAGCCAACTCCCTAGCGTGGTGACTACCACACTGATCACACTGTGGAGGCCCACCTCTGACATTCGGAGCCACTACTGCATATGCTTGCACATCTTGAGGAGTATCCTGCCTCCTAGGTCTCTTCTGCGAATTCCCATAACAGTCTTCACCACCCCGTTTCCCTTCGGAGTTTAGCTTAACAATCATCGGGGGTAACTCACCATCCCGAACCGCATTCTGAGTCAAAGTTATCGAAATTTCCACCGCGCTCTGAAAGGTGCTCGGTTTGCTGGATAGGACACTCTTACGAATTGCTGGGGGTAATCCGTGAGTGTAGCGACCTATACGTTTAAGCTCCGGTCGGACCAAGTGCGGCACTAGCCGGGACAGAGCGTGAAAACGCGAAGTGTACCCTTGGATGTCTGACCCAACCATGGTCAAGTTCCACAACTCATCCTCCAACTTCTGAATCTCAGATTCAGGAACATACTCAATAATCATCAACTCCTTTAGTTGCTCCCAAGTCATCTTGCTGATCTCAGCTCGGCCTCGAACATTCACGATTGAATTCCACCACGTCAGAGCCGTTCCTTGAAATACAAACGCAGCAAATCGGACTCGATCTTTGTCCGCACAGTCAATAGCATCGAAAATAGATTCCATCTTTTCCATCCACTGGAGCGTTCCAGTCGCTCCCTCATTGCCTCTGTACTCTGGGGCCTTACAGCTCATAAAAGTCTTCAGCGTGCACCCAGCGCGTTGGGTCGAGCCCTCTGCCCTACCTGATCCAGTAATCACGACTTCGGGTCCCTCATTATTAACAACCGGCTCAGGACCCTCATTGTTGACAACCGGCTCGGGATTTCCAGAACCCGAACCACCACCAGTTCCTTGGGCTGTGCCCTCCCTCAGTTGAGCTATAAGCTCGGGCATCATTGCCGCTATCTGTTGAGCAATCATCTGTGCCATGTCAGGAGTCGTATTGTTCTCCACATTGTTCCTTCTCGCATTCGACGTATTCGCTCTCGCGTTCGGATTCGCGGTATTAGCCCTCGCGTTCGGATTCGCGGTATTAGCCCTCGCGTTCGCAGTAGCACGTCGCGTGGAACTTCGTGTCGCAACTCTCCTCGTAGGCGCCATCGTCCTAAAATAAAAAGGAAAAGACTCGATCACCAAATGTGTGCAACACAAAAACAAGGCCAAATGCCAAAACACAACGCGAAATTAAACACGTATGAAAAATAGTGCACACATTGCAATCAGAGTAAAAATCGATTTTAAAAATCCTATGGTCATAGTCCAAGTGATTTACTCATTTAAAATCACTCGGTTCTCTATAACCTTTGGCTCTGATACCAACTTCTTTCACACCCCGCTTGGAAGCGGAAACACGGAGCGTTCCAGTTATAATATCAAAGTCAAGATTACAACAATATAACCGATAAACAAAACATCAAATTAAATAGATCATGCCAAATGTTACAAAATACATCAATAAGTCAAGGGCGGTAAGACGCCTAGTACAAATACAATTCCAAAAGAAATCAACAAAAGGATCGTCATGGAAATTACAATAAAGAGTTCAAATTCAAATTTCCCAAAAGCAAGCGATCCAAAAATAAACTATGGCATGATCAATGGAAATCCTCAATTTCCTGCAAAGCGTTAAAACGACATCAACAACATGTTGGTGAATTATTCGCAATTTTAAGTAAAAAGTGACCCATCGATAAATTTCAGTAAACAATGTAAGTTCAAAATCATATATCTTGTATTCATCCATTAGTGAAAGGTACTATGCCTAAGTAATCATACATCTCGATCCTAAACCAATCAGTTTAATCCCTAAGCCTAAGGTGTGTTAATCCAAAGGCAACCAGTTTAATCATACAGTTTAATATTACGGTCATAACATCCGCTCGTAGTAGCAGCCTACAGAGGAATGTGGGTTAGGTACATAACCCAATACAGATCTATACATATGAACCACGGGCAAAAGCTTAACAAGTGTATTAGAGGGGAGCCACCATGGCTTAAACACTTAAAACTAAGGCAGACCAAATTCACTGGGCAAACAAGATAATCAGTAATGTTTCCGCATTTATGCAGACAGTTTAAAAATACACAGACAGTTTAACAATACGCTTTACAGCCCAAAAGTATTTAAGACAAGGGCTACGAATAACTCACAAAACAACTTCAGCAAATCTCGGGTACAGTAATCACAGAGTTACAACTCCACCGTCTAAGTGCCCAAAAACAGTAAATAATATAGTCTCAGTATCTCTACAAGTATAGTTCGGTTTAGCCTTGTCGGTTAAGATTAAGTTTAATATAATATTCCAATATTTAATAATTTAGATCAAAACGACGTATTCGGGAGACGATGTTCCGCGTCAAAAAGGGCGAGTGGCAAGATATCGGTCTTTCACGTCCACAATGTCGTTGGAAACGAATGATTACTTCGATTTGAAAGGAATATTGAATACCGAGGTTTTATTAGATTGACCTAGTTTAAAGTTATTGACTTTGTAAAAGTCAAATGTTAAATAAGTTGACTTAGAAAAGTCAAATGTTAAAGAAGTTGACTTAGAAAAGTCAAACATCAACATTGTTGACTTATAAAAGTCAATTGTCAAGGATGTTGACTTATGAAAGTCAAATGTCAAAGATGTTGGTTTTACAAAGTTAAAGACAACTATTTTAGGTTGAAACAAAGATAATTGAAGTTGTCGCAAAAGTCTAATTGACAT
Organism: Senecio squalidus; assembly: GCA_910822075.1. NCBI lineage: Eukaryota > Viridiplantae > Streptophyta > Magnoliopsida > Asterales > Asteraceae > Senecio > Senecio squalidus. The sequence goes on along the minus strand of CAJVGC010000590.1, from coordinate 59,977,972 downwards.
TTAGAGAGTTTAATAGACTTTACTTATCAAAATATAGTGAAAAATGACTTTATATAAACGTTTTTAATAAAGTTTTATCGCAAAAGTAATAGTTGACGGCTTTAGATTACGATCGCATTGTGTAACAAATGTTTATTTGTCAAAATGTAAGAAATATGTTCGTTTTGAATAAGTATTCGGAATTTTTGATAGCGTTGGCGTCTTTGAGTCCAAAGACGATATTTTATCATAATATGTTACTTTTATATATATTAGTATATTTATAATAGTGTTTTAGAGTTGTTAGAAATGTAACATGAAAACGGAGGCTTTAAAACGACAATTTACGGAGCCAAAACGTCAAGACGGTTAAACAACGAATACAACAAAGTGCTGAATTTTTGAAGGAAAATAGCCCGGTGCGGCGCACCATACATGGGGTGCGGCGCACTAGGTGCATTTCCCGAATTTTGAATTTTATCGTTTTGTCGAAATCCGATCGTTTAAAGACTTTTTGGTTAAAACTCTTACTGTTAACAACTTACATTATGTTCCAAATATATTTACCAAGTGTTACATATATATAAATATACCATTTTACATAGTAATACATACAATATGTTAATTTCGGTAATAATTAAATCTTTATGTATTTTAGTCCAAATCTTTGTCCATAACCAAAATATTCATAAGTGTTGGTCTAATATATTATTCCTAACCATTTTCAAGGCTAATAACCGAAATATACAAGGAAAATAATAACGGAATACATAAAAAGATGAATATGGGAAAAATGTGGATTTTACCGAAATACAACCGCAAGATCTTAAGCTTGAGTAGATAAACCCGAAAGTAACTTTTTGGTGGTGAGATGATGGAAGAATCACAGCTCCAAAACACAAAATAAAACCACCATTAGTCTAGATACTTGCATGCAAAGAGAAAAATTAACGTTTTGGAGAGTTTTCGGTCAAGAGATTACTTACCAAGATCAAGAAAATTTCTTCCAAGAAACTAAAAGAATCTTCCTCCAAATGATATGTAGAATGGGAACCAAAAGCTTGGAATGCAAAAGAAATATAGTTGGTGTTAGATTCTTCCAACAAAAGAAGAGAAAGATGGGGAAAAATGGAAGAAAAGTGAAGAAAACCTTAAGAAAATCTTACCAAAAGTTGATGGAGATCAAAGGAAACTTGTTTATTTAATGATCTTAGACTTGAATCCTTCTTCAAATGTGTGATTTATGGCTCAAAGTTTCTGGAAATGATAAGAGTTTGAGAGAGAAATGGGAGAAAATGGTATGGATGAAAGAAAGAAAATGAGAGAAAATGTGTGTGTGTGAAAGAGTTTTGTGTTGTGACAAATGATGATCCAAGAGCTTGTGAGTGATCTCAAACCACTCAAAATGACCAGCTCTGGAACTAATCAAGTGCCTTACACGTTTGGGACAAGTGCCCAACAAGATTACATGCAAAAATGACTCACACAAAAAGACAAAAAAATTGGTCCAGCAGGTAGGTGCTAAGCACCGACCAAAATTCAGACTTTTTGCTTTTTCGTTTACGCGATCGTTAAGGAGTTTCGTTCGTCGAAAGTTCCCGATTCTTTTTGCGTTGAACTTAGGAAAGTTCACACTTTGATTTACTTTATATTAGGTTCATTTAATTTTATATTTTCACTTTCGATTTCGAGATTCCCACGATTTCGGCAAAGGAGTAAACAAGAGCAAAAGTGCGATAACTCGCGGATAAAGAATACGATAACCGAAAAATTTGGCATAAACCTTCTAACTTATAATTATGAGGATAATAACTAATTGGCACTTAGATAAAATAATATTATTACGTCTCGGGGACGAATTTGCAAATACAGAAAATCCGATACTTAATAACAGTAAATCGTGAGCAAAACAAAGCGAAATTCAAGGGTCGAAATCAATTGCGAATAAAATATAAATAATAACGGTAACATAAGTACTTCAAATTGACGGGACGTCACATAAGTGTACCACTTGTGCCCAAGTTAAAGCCGAACATCAAAAAACCTATGGAGAACTCCAACAATTAGATATCCCAGAGTGGAAATGGGATAAGATTACATTGAATTTTGTCACGAAACTACCTAAGACTGTAAAAGGTAACGACATGATATTGGTCATTGTCGACCGGCTAACCAAGACTGCTCATTTCTCGGCTACGAAAGAGAATGAGAAACTAGAGAAGCTTGTGTAGTTGTATATCCGTGAGATAGTCACGAGACACGGCATACCAATATCGATTGTTTCAGACCGAGATAGTTGTTTCGCCTAGCGATTTTGGAATAGACTATAGGAAGAACTGGGAACAAGGGTGAATTTAAGCACTGCCTATCACCCTCAGACGGACGGGCAGAGTGAGTGAACAATTCAAACCCTTGAGGACATGTTACGAGCTTGCGTAATTGAGTATGGGGGCAATTGGGACTCCCATCTTCCACTAATAGAGTTCGCGTATAACAATTCTTATCACTCGAGCATCAAGATGGCTCCTTATGAGATGTTGCATGGAAGAAAATGGTGTACGCCTACGTGTTGGTTAGAACCAGGAGAAAAGAAATTTGTGGCTCCTGAGTTGGTTCAGATTACCGCAGACAATGTGGCAGTCGGCCGGGGAATATCGAGAGTTGCTCGAGAGCGACAAAGGAAGTATTCCGACAAGATGCTTAGGCCAAAAACTTTTGAAGTTGGGGAAAACGTAATGCTGAAAGTTTCTCCATGGAAAGGAATTATTCGTTTAAGCACGAGGGGAAAGTTCGGATCCCGATTTATTGGTCCATTCAAAATTTTAGAATGAGTCGGTGACCAAGCTTATAGAATGAGTCGGTATTCACAACACCTCTCAGGTTTGTTATCTACGTAAATGTTTGGCTAAAGAGAATAATATTCTTCCCTTGGAAGAATTACGTGTAGATGAAAATAAGCGATTGGGAAGAACCGATTGCAATCTTAGACTATAAGGTACAACATCACGCTTAGGAAGAGGGTAAAGCTAGTTAAGGTTCACACGAGAAGCTGATATGACTTGGGAAGCTGAGGATGAGATAGGATCTAAATATCCTCACCTGTTCGATGTCTGAGTGATTCAGGGGCGGAATATTTTTAAGAAGGGAGAATTATAACTAACCAAAATCAATTTTTATAAGCTTTTGGGTTACAGCGTATGCATTGGAGGGCTTACGGCATAAAGACGCGTTGTTTCGGTCAACAAGTCAAAAGTTTGACCTTTATGGCGTAAGATATAGAGCCTTACGGCGTAAAGCCCTTATGGATTTTAAGCTTTACGGCGTAAGGCTTGAAATTCAAAAATTTGGGATTTCCCCGCCCGCACCTTTACGGCGTAAAGGTCCGCCAGACATAAAACATATTTAAACGTTTTTAGGATTTTTCATTTCATTTTTTTTAACCATGTTGCGTTTGTGTGTGTGTTTCGACCAGAGAAGATTACTAATCGATCCTAGAGTGTTTGCGGAGCAATTGGTGGTGTAATTCACACGTTAGATCGTCCCGTTCGTGTGATTCCTTCTGTTAACCGATTCGGTTTTTATTCAAAAGGTAAAACCCTCACCCCCTTTTGATACTACAGATCATTGTTGATCTTTTGATCATTTTATATAGATCGTTTGAATCTAGATTCGTTCTTATCGATTTGATTTACATTTCCGATTTATTTTCAAGTCCGATTTATTTAGTGTTTCATGTTTTTGATAGGTAACGTGATCGATTGGGGGTTGTTTTTTGATCATTTTATGATCATCTTGTCCCCTAATTTTTGGTAGATCATTTGTTGATTCATTGTTTTCTATTTTCTAAGGTGAGTACATACATATTCAAAACTGAATGCATGACAAAAACAAGATTTTAAGTAACAAGTATTGATTGTTCTTAGATTTTTTATTTGATGTTGTATGATGTTGTTTGATGATTGTTCGGGATCTTTTTTGTTAGATGTTTAGCCCTCGATAATGCGGGAAAGCGGTTGGGGATTTATACGCTTGTTTGGTTAGATGTTTTATTTGTGATAATTTTGGTTTATCATATTTGCATGCTTTAGATATTTGCATGCTTTAGACGTTTAGAGGTGGATTAATGTAGGTTGATCATGGACTAGATAATTACATGACTAAACCAATTAGGATGAAGATGGATTAAGTTTAATGTGAGTTAGATTATTGCATGATTGAACCTTAAAGATGAGCGGTGGACCCTTAGATGTAAAGAAGGATTAATGGCCAGGGTAGAAAAGCGCAAAACTACCTTTACAGTTGTACTTAAGATGCAAATAAAGATGTTTTGATAAAGGTGTCTTGAGCTAGATGTTTTCTTAAAGATGTTAAAGGAAGAGGTTTTTGATAAAGATGTTTTAATAAAGATGATTTTAAAAACGTTTTATAAACCTACGGTGTCTCACTTGGATTTTAGCTAACACTTGTTCTTTTCATGTCTTGCATTCGTGTAGGTTGAACAGGATGGTAGCTTTGCCTTTTAGATGGAGACTTTTGAGATGGGTTACTTTGGGTAGCCTTAGATTGTTGAAGAGTAAAACGTAGTACAATATTTACGTTTAAGTACTTTGGATTTTTAAACTATGTTGGTGTGATTTTGAAGTAACATTGGTTTATGACGTGTGCACGTGCCTTTGGTTTTAGAGGCACGTGACTAATAAATGTATTAAAGTCATCCGCCGAATGATTTTGATTCTTTTAATGAAGAATTTGAGAAGTTTTTGTAAAGGCTGAATTTTGAAAACCAGGGTGTTACATTTTTCCACTTTCACGTCATTGATACTATTTGAGTTCACAATCAAGCTTTCAACGATGAAGACTTCGGAACGCCTAGATTTTCTTTAAGTCTTCAAGCATAGACGTTTTAACAATGATCTAAACGAAGAAAAGTTTGGCAATGATTGGGTAATCAAAAGTCATATTCAACAATGGAATATCACTAGATATTTCATCGTTTGGGAAAGATACTTTACTCAAATTCCGATATTTGGGGGAGTATGTATTGTTTTTTCACGAAGTAATACAAGTTTACATGATGATCACAACGAGTTATAATCATCATGAGGGGGAAGAGCGTATAACAATGAAGAAACTTATGGAAGAACGTGTGGAACGTGTACAAGTGAAAAGAAAATGCAAAGAATGGGAAATTATGAAAAGAATGAAAGAATGGTCTTTGTTTAGGAAAAGACGGTGCACACAATGGAGAATGTTTTTCAATAATTGGTATTTGTGAAAGAAAAGACGATGCACATAATGGAAAGTTTGTATAAAGGATTGTAAATACGTCGGTGCACATATCGGAAAATTTGTGTGAATAAAGTATATACGGATGCATTACGGAATATATATGTGAATGAAAAGAGGAATGTTTGATGAAAATGTTTCAGGTCAAGTGGAATGTTATAGGAAGCAAAATGTACATAATGGACGTCTTTGCGAGAGGTTCTCGGATTTGGTTGACTTCTCGGGTTTGGTTTGGTGGAAGAAAAATAATTTTTCATTTGCGGAAAGCGTAATGACAAAATGTCAAGATAAATCAAGCTTCGAGAAGATTCAAAGAATAAATGTTCATGTATGAAACAAATCTCTGTAAGATATGAGAATCACCAAAAGTCATCGTATTCATCACACCTCTTAACTATTTATAGGTAAGGGGTAAAGGTTCATTACATTGATATAATTACATAATAGAAACCAATATCAACTATTGTAATCTCTACAAATTCCCCCTTTGATATCGTTTCTAGAAAGGTAATTCTTAAATTTTTACAATACATTTCAAAATTCTATGCTAAGCTTCAAGTCTTCTATTCTTGAGTTGGAACTTCTCGTTCTTGAGATGCTTGTTTTTTTTAGCTTGATATTGGCTTGTAGTAGATTCCTTTTCTTTGAACTTGGGGTAGAATTTTGCTCACTTATCTCTTTCTTGTTGCATTTCATGCTTTCTTCGTGCTTTGATTGTTGCGTAGATTGAGTACTTATTCTCCCGGATCTTCAAGCACATTTCATATCGTTGAATAAATCTTCTGTTTTCCAAGCATTTATCAATACCATTCCTTCCGAACTCGTATTCTCTCTTTCTGGTCTCCACCTAGCATAGCCATCAGATTTTACATCGTTTTGTTCATCACCATTCTTAATAATTGTACCTATTACCGTATTGATTAACCTTAGAGTGCCTGTAGAAAAATGATGTACTTCGTCGAAAATCATATAAACATTCCCACTTTCTAACATGCTTTAGTTCAAACTTTTTCTTTGGATCAACCAAATTCACCTTTCCTCTTCCTCTCTCGAGAGCAAACTGGAAATCAAAGTATGTTGTTTCTTTCACCTTCCCTTCCATGAAGCGTTTTATCCTTGACTCATAAAATATTTCAACCGCTCTTTAGTTTGACCACCTTTTCATAGACATAAAGAGCCATTCGATATCCTTTGAGTTTAGATCGTTGAAATCTGCTTCAGTTAAGTTATATACTTTTCCGTTGCTCCTTGCTATCTTGAATGTAGCATACTCGATCTCGTTATGAAACTTTGAGCTTATGTTTCGAACATCTGAGATTTCGTGAATCGAGTATACTTTTTCGGCTCCTTTACTCTTCTTGTGGATGAAGTGTTTGAAGTTTCTCCATAATTCCTTTTCATTTGATGTGAACCCATGAAGAATTGTTGCTTCTGCCTTTTTCGAAGTATGAACAAAGAAGTCTTGAACTTGATCCTCCATAAATGGTTTGTTGATTCTTTTGTGGATCCTCTTCTGTTCTTCAATGTCAATGTCATCATATTTTGGAGTACCAAAATCGTTTGAAAAGGCATACTTGTAGAGTTCTTTATGTTCTTCTTGTAGCTTCATAGTCTCTTGTTGAACATCTTCTTCATGGAGGTCTTTCACATCTCTTTGATTTAGTCAGTTTTCGAATGCATACTTCCTTAACTTCCATTCACTTTTCTCATCATAATTTCTCAATTCACGAAGACGAGCACAAACCACTTTTCTGAACAACGGATCAAGATCTTCATCATTTTCAAGTACCATCGCATTGTGATAAAAAGTCTTCAATATCTAGATCTTTATTCATTTGCTCATTTCTTTCTTCATTCTGTTCTTGATCTTGCTTTTCCATTTCGATCTCCTCATCTACCTTCTCATTGACATCTCCAAGGTTTATCGTTTCTTCATTCGATCCCAAATCAAACTTTATTTTCTTTAAACGTCTCCCATTTTCCCCCAAATTCGGTTGATCATCGGGATCATCATCCAAATGTGGACGTTTATCAGATTTTGCTTGAGCTCGGAAAGAGGATTTCAAGGATTTGTACTTAGAAATTACACATTCCAACTCATGTTGTTCCTGATCAAATAACTCATCTATACTTATCGGTTGATAATCTCTATCTAAAGCAATTGCATCCATGATCATGACATTGCGAATTGAATGCGGTTCTTTGCAAAGAATTTGCTCTAGCAAAGTTTCTTCAATTAAGCCCCGAGGTAAAGTCTTCAAAAACTCCTTAACTACCTCATAATCCGATCGTGTATCCAAGGAAGGTTGTTCAGTTTGAGTTTCAGTAGTTGCTTCCTCAGGTTCAAGAGTTTCAATGATCGTCGCCAACTTTCTCTTGACCCTCTTTTTCTTTTTCTTTGGTAATACCGAAGTCGTTGTTGGTGGTTGAAGGATCGGAAATAAGCGAGTCCTTGGACTGAGTGATCTATCTTCACTATCATTTATCGGAATACTTCGTTTATCAATCCGTTGCCTCATTTCAATAACATCAAGATGATACCGGATCCTTTTCACCAGGTCAAGCTCCTCCACTTCCTTTCCTTTGCCTTCAGAACTCGGGTAAGGTATGGACGTTCGAGCAAGCTCGATCATCCATGGTTTAAAACCGAGATCACCCAGATTGCTCGTTGTCGTATCTGGAGATGACACAAAGGCACCTCTAGACGGACCTGTTTCGACCCCTAGCGTGATTTTGACGGAGGCAGGATTTTTGGTCAATCCTCGGAAGCGTTCGGATTGCGAAAGTCCTATAACCGTTCCGCTAGTGTCACTAAGACTACTAGATTCATGTGCAATCCTAGACATAATTTCTAGATGTGACGGACTCGACACATGCACAATAGAAGTTGAGAGTCTGGGATGTTGACTCTCTTTTTCAATAACATCCGGCTCCGAAGGAGTGGACGTTAGTTGACTTCATTTTTCTCCCGTTCTTATTGAAACATCACCAAGTGGGGATGATAATTAGCGAGGATGGGTATCCGCCGTTTTCGTCGGTGGGGAGTCGACGTCTTTTTCAATACTCTCTATCAACAAACGACTGAGAGTAGAAGACTTGGTGCCCAGTGTATAAGCCTAGGCGCGGATGGGGTGCTTTTTCTTTTCATTTTATCCCCACGCTTTATACGCTCACTCTTACTCACTATTTTTTCAACTCCTTCCTCATATGTGCCCGAAGGAATCGCTAGTACAAGTACTGGAGGAGTGTGTACTAGGTTTGCACAACCACATTTCTCTCATCGCCCCCTACTTCATCATTAGCATCGGTATCCTCATTACCACCACGATTTCAATCCACAACCTCTCGCTCCCCTAAATTTGAACCCTCACTCTGGGTAGGCGCTATTACTCGCGGGGAAGGAACAATCGGTTCTGATTGTTCCGTACGAGTGGTTGAATTCCTATAGGTTTGTAATCGTGCATCACCATGTGGTATACGATTGAGAAAGTATTCAGGAATCGACATTCCTTCTTCTTCCGTGGCAAATTGACGAGGTCGAAAAACGGGAGTGAAATACTTCGGATAAGTATGATCGCCAATTCGTCTGTTTAATTCGCCATGAGCTTCTTTGATAACTTTTGCAACAATCGTTTGAAGGAATCGTTGGTAAGGAATGTATAGATTATTAATGTCCTTCTTATTCCGTTTCAACACCTTTTTCGGAGGATTCAAAGATTCCTCATCCTTCCGTTTTTCTTGCTCGAAGTATTTATCCCTTTTGGAGATGAAGTCTCGTAAGTCATCAAAAATCACACGTGCCACATCATATTTCTTGTCGAAGATGAAAGCAATCTACATTAGAACGGTAATCCTATTTGCATAATATTTGCCTCGTTCTTTAGGTATGAGATTGTGCACCATCGAATGAAGAAGAAACTTCCAACGTCTTGGAATTAAATCCTAATCAAGCTTCAACGATGACAACTCTCCTTGATAACCAAACTGTAGAATATACGGGAATAAATATTCATCGTTTCTCGGAATTGGCTCATATTCAGAGTAGAATGGTAACTCTAAAATATTCCGTAGCTCATCAACCATCAATTCTAAATGACAAACTTTGAAATCACACATTAACGTTTCTTCAAGAATTTCGTCGAGATTAGTATCGTCTGCTGGCTGATATGTCATTTTGTGCCACAAATGTTGCAAATAAACCCGCGGTACTCTTGTATGGTTGGCAATAAATGTTCCCCATTGACGATACTTGATAATCGATAGCAATATGGGGAACGGAAATTGATACGTCTCAACGTCGATTGTTGTGTTATTAGCCACCATATCTAGCCATTACCATGTTGGAAGAACTGTTTCTTCATTCGGAAAGGTTGGAGAGAACAATCGGCGAGAAGTAGGCCCGGTATACCCTTCCATTCTATGATAAGCTTGGATTTCAGAATATTATCTTCACGGTTTTCTTCGTTTGCGCCATTTGAGCTTTAAAAATGCAACAAACCGTTAGAGTTAATAAAAAAAAACTTTTGCAAAGTGTGATTTTGAGAGGTGTTTAGCATTTGTGTCACACTTTGAACGTGCATATTTTACGAAAATAGTTTCATTAACACCGTAAAAAGAGATTAGTTCTAGTCGTGATTAATTAAATATGCTACTTAAACACATCCTCACATAAGTAAAAATGTGCAAGTTCTAGTCGTAGGTTCAAAAGATGTGCCACTATTTCACTTTTCACGTGATTAACTCAATATTTAGAAAAACAAACCCGTGAATCACATGTTATCGTTTGATTCATCGTCGAAAGTCTTTGATTTAACATGAAATAACAATGAATATTCATTTTGAAAACATTGAATGAATGTACTAGTGCTAGTCGAGATCTCGAGAATCCGCTACTAAAATACATCCACCCTTGTCCACAAAAACTCTATTCTTGAAACTTCAAGTTTTGTAAAAATATCAATTGAACACAAAACGAATGAACTAGTTCTAGTCGAGACTTGTGGTCCGCTACTAAAATTCATCCGTAATGAATTCACATAAAATGTTTAGATACCGTTTCGTTTTAGTCCAACTGCTTATGAATACCGAGTCCCAATCAGATGTAACTGGAAGTCTAATCCGAAAAATCTTTTTGAATCATTTTGAAAAAGCTATTCGACTGATGGAGTTCGTGTTCGTTAAAAATGTATTCGAACAAAGCCATTCGTGTATGTAGAAAAATAATTCGAATACGTACGTTGTTAAAAATCGTCCCTCTGATCGAATGAGATAATTCGTTTATGTTGTAAACTGATTCGAAAGCACAGTTGGTGAAAAATATTTTATCTGATTGAATTTATGTGGTCGTGTATATTGAAAAATCATTCGTAAACACACTTGGAGAAAAAATTTGATATGTTCGAATGTTTGTGTTCGTGTACGTTAAAAACTCATTCGGAACACATTCGTGCATGTTGAAAAACCATTCGAACCAACACTTGGAATTTTTTAAACATCTAAATTCTAATCCACCTCCATCATGTATTCGAATTGACCTAGTTGTCCAACCATCTGTTTCGAATTGATAAAACACTTAAGTTCTAAATGGCAAACCTATTTGTGTTCGAGAAAAAGATCATCCTATTCGAATTACCACATCATTCGAATTAGGTAAACACTTAAGTTCTAATGGAATGCTAAAGGAAAATCCTATTCGAAGCACAGTCCATTCGTGTATGTACAAATTCTATTTGAATTTATCTATTCATGTAAGCACAAAAAACAGTCGACCATTCCATTCGTGCAATTTAAAAAGCTGTTCGAACCAACACTTATCCACATTCAACCTATTCGCTTTTCTTAAAGAACTATTCGACTAAGCTATTCTAAAGCAACACATATCATGAACTATTGAAGCATAACACAACATTTGCACACAATCCTATTCGAATTGAATCAAATTCGACTAACGAATCATAAAATTTTCACATAAACACAGTTTAACACACATGATTAACCTAGTCATTAATTTTTTCTAAAGGAAAAATAAGAAAATTAAGAACAGTAATAGAAAAATTTACCTAATCAGTTGTGTTCTTTGTAAAATATCCGTAAAAACTTCAAATTTCCTCAGAAAGTCGTTTTACCGAGAGAGAGTGAAAAGTGAAAATCGAACGAATTATGAAAAATAAAGCGTTTTGACATCTATATAGAATCCAAAAACCCAATGGGTTATCCATGGATACCCATATTCATTTTTCCCTCAAGATTTTTTTTATGTGCATCACAAGAACACGGAATGATATAGCATAGAATCACAAGAACACGAAATCATAAAGCATAATCAAATATTTACAATACAAATAATCCCCCTCAAATCGTGATTCCCCCTTAAATCATGATTCCCCTCAATAACTGAAAAACGTAACTAAACACATATTCAAATGAAAAAATAACAAAAAGAAACGACAAAATTACAACTTTAAGTAACCAATTTAATCTTTCAAATTCAACATACCGAGCTTGGAGATAAAAAATTTAAAACGTTTTTCATCCAAAGCTTTTGTGAAAATATCGGCAAATTGGAAATCGTTTTCAACAAAGTGTGTTAGTGCAAATAGTAGATGACTGATTGTTCTATTACTTTGTATTTATTACTTTATATTTACTTAGATTATTTTGTAGTCCCACGAATTTTTATGTTCGTGGGCTTAGAGTTAGATGGGCTGCTCACGAACTTGCATGTTCGTGAGGCCCATTGAAGCCCTATCTGGCCGAACATGTCTCTCTATATAAAGAGACATTTAGGTTAGTTTAGGGTTGTTGGTTTAGAGAAAATTCTGAGAGAATAATTTGTTTATTGTAACTACGTTTATCAATCTATAAAGCATTTGGAATTCGGTAATTGTGTTATTATTTGTTCTTGCATTCGATTATTACATGTGTTGATTCAATTGATTATGAGTTTCCGCCTTGTAATCAATTGATTTAATCCTGTAGATATGACCACTGGGACCTACAATTGGTATCAGAGCAAACGCATTGTTTGCTCTCTATCGAGAATTGGTTCAGGATTAAATCGCAGTTTTAATCGATTTGCAATTTAGGGATCTTATATTTCCGGCGGCTGCTTGTTAAAATTAGGGTTTCTCTTAATTTTTGACGGCTGAGTCTTTTGGAAAATTTAGGGTTTGGCGGCTGTGTTTGTGATAAGTTTAGGGTTCCTTCTAGTTCGGTGAGAATTTCGGGATCCTATGTTCGTGGAGTATTCGTGACGAAGATTGTTTCAAGTTCGTGGGACATTGAAGATTTAGCTATCATCTTCGTGGATTATCTTTTTGGATGATCTTCGTGGACCATCTTCGTGGATTATCTTCGTGGACCATCTTCGTGGATTATCTTCGTGGACCATCTTCGTGGATTATCTTCGATGATTATCTTTGTGGATCATTTCCGTGGACCATCTTCGTGGATCATCTTCGTGGAATCTATTCGTGGATTATCTTCGTTGCTGATCTTAACTTGGTGGATTATCAAAAATCATACTTAATCATGTTCGTTGACCATATACTACAAGTTCGTTGACTTTTGGTTACTTCAAGTTTGTTGATGTTCATAGTCAAGTTCGTGGTTTGATTTCAGATTACCTTAGTTTTTATTCAAGTACCAACAAGTTCGTCACCCAAGTTCGTCACCCAAGTTCGTCACTCAAGTTCGTTACCCAAGTTCGTGACTGTCACACCCCGCTAAAAGCGAAAACACAGAGCGTTCCAGTTATAATATCAAAGTCAAGATTACAACAATATAACCGATAAACAAAACATCAAAATAAATAGATCATGCCAAAAGTTACAAAATACTTCAGTAAGTCAAGGGCGGTAAGACGCCAAGTACAAATACAATTCCAAAAGAAATAAACAACGGATCGTCATGGAAATTACAATAAACAATTCAAATTCAAATTTCCCAAAAGCAAGCGATCCAAAAAAAACTATGGCATGATCACGGAAATCCTCAATTTCCTACAAAGCGTTAAAACGACATCAACAACATGTTGGTGAATTATTCGCAATTTTAAGTAAAAAGTGACCCATTGATAAATTTCAGTAAACAGTGTAAGTTCAAAATCATATATCTTGTATTCATCCAAAAGTGAAAGGTACTATGCCTAAGTAGTCATACATTTCGATCCTGAACCAATCAGTTTAATCCCCTATCCTAAGGTGCGTTAAACCAAAGGCAAACAGTTTAATCATACAATTAAACAAGGTCATAACATCCGCTCGTAGTAACAGCCTACAGAGGAATGCGGGTTAGGTACATAACCCAATACAGATCTATACATATGAACACGGGCAAAAGCTTAACGAGTGTACTAGAGGGGAGCCTCCATGGCTTAAACGCTTAAAACTAAGGCAGACCAATTAAATGTCACTTATGTTGACTTATTAAAGTCAAAATCAATTTAAAAGTCCAATTGATACTTTGAATAATTTGAAGTGTTTTCCATACCAAAATGTTTAGAGTAAAATGCCTTTCAAAACCATTTATAAAGTTTGCCGCAAAAACATATTTTGATGACTTAAAACGATGATCAAGTTGAGGCGAAGTTTAAAGTGTCGCAAAGAGGTTTAAATACGTCGTTTTAAGTAATATTATGACATTTTCGATTGCGTTGGCGTCTTTGAGTCCAAAGACGATGTTATTGTACAATATGTTACTTTTGTATATACTTTATTCGTATAAGTGTTTTAATGTCGTAAAAAGTCGTGAGATGAAATTTCGGCAGCGCTTCCGCGTCTTAAAATATTCGTCCAAAAATTTATACACTTTCCCGCTTAACAACAATTGCATTTTACACCATTAATCATAATACATATTACCATATCAAGTTTATTACAATACTTTAGTTAACTTATATATTAAACATTATTGTCCAACTTCAGTCCAATTCGATCAAATACACGAGTGTTGGTCTAATAATTAACCTAACCGTTTTCAAGGCTAAAACCGAATATGAATATAATGAAATCACAAGATTCACAAGAGTAACAAGTTATACCGCTAGCACTTGCTTGATTTGACAAGGATCTGGATTCAACAACTTCAGTGGTGTAGTGATGAGAATACCCGCCTCCAAAACACAAGACAACCACCGAAAATTAGCAAAACGAAAGATTTGAACGGACAGACTGATCCAGCCGCCGGCTGAGATAATCCAGCCGTCGGCTGGAGGCTGACAGACAGCTCCGGATTTTTGTTATTTTATCGTTTTTAAGCGTTTTCAAGAGTATTCTCGGTAGATTTCGACATGCAACTTAAAAACCTTTAATAACATCCATTTATTTCTTCAAATAACACCTTTTTATATCAAGATCTTTATGTACAAATTCATAAAACTTATATTTTTAGATAAGTCACCATAAAACTTTTATAAAAACCTTTCTTTTATGTTAGATGATACATGCATGAAATAAAAATGTTAATAAGTAAATGAAATCAGTGAGTGAAAGTTGTTATACCGCAAGAATAATGATAAGATGATGATCTAGCTTGGTTGATGAAGAAGATTAAACCCAAAAATGATGAAGAACTTCAAGAAAACACCCGGAAAATCACCACTCCATGCTCCCTTTGATGAATATACTTGATTATTGTTATGTTTATGATGTTTTATTGGTGGTTAATGGCTGGAAATCTCAGGGACAATGAAGAAAAGAGAAGAAAATGGAGAGAGTAGAGAGAAAAACACCTTGAATGTGTGTGTGTTTGTTTGAATAAATGAAAGAAAAAGTGAAAATAGGTGATAATATCACCTTGGAACAACAATTCTGGCAGAAAAGGGGGTCGAATGGGGCTTAGCCACGTGTCCCCAATCGTTTTACATGCAAAAATGAGTCATAAAACACCTGTCCAGACCATTCCAGCCGCTGGCTGGATGGATTCAGCCGCCGGCTGAATCCCTGCCAGCTGCTGGCTGGTCGGCTGGCCCTGCAGACTTGTTTTTTGACCGTTTGGGAGTTTCGTTCATCGAAAACTCCCCATTCTTTTTGCGTTGAACTTAGAATTGTTCATACTTTGATTTACTTTATATTAGGTTCATTTAATATTATAATTTCACTTTCGATTTCGAGATTCGCACGATTTCGGTAAAAGAGTACACAAGAGCAAAAGCACGATATCTCGAGGAGAAAGGATCCGATAACCGAAAAATTTGGCATGAACCTTCTAACTTATATTTATGAGAATACTAGCTAGTTGGCACTTAGATAAAATAATATTATTACGTCTCGAGGGACCAGCAAATACAGAAAACCCGATACTGAATAACAGTAAATTGTGAGCAAAACAAAGCGAAATATAAGGGTCGAAATCAATTGCGAATAAAATATAAATAATGACGGTAACTCAAGTACCTCAAATTGACGGGACGTCACAGTGACCCAAGTTCGTCACCCAAGTTCGTCACCCAAGTTCATGACTCAAGTTCGTGACACAAGTTCGTGACTCAAGTTCGTAACTCAAGTTCGTGACTCAAGTTCGTCATTCAAGTTCGTTGTTTCTCAAATGGATTCAAAACAATCATTCAACACTCCTCCCAAGTTACTTAATTCTTCACAATATTACAGTTGGGTCAATAAATTTGAATCTTTTTGTCGATACAATGACGTACAAATGTGGTTGTGCACTGAAACGCCATATCATCATCCAAATACGTTAACAAATGGTGTAACCACACCACAACCTGTTTCAACTTTGACACCTGACCTTAGAAAAGTTTATGACTCAAAAAACCGAGCTTGGGCAAGTCTAAAGATGGCTTTACCAATTAAAATGTTGCATATATGAAAAACTTATACTACACCACATGCACTCTGGAAGGCTATCGAAAGACAGTACGCTGGAACTGCTAAACAAAGGAAAAGTAAAGGAAATATCCGTAAGCGACAACTTTCTTCGTTCACAGCTGAAATTAACGAAACCTTCGAAGATACCGTCAAAAGATTCTATCATCTACTTGCAGAACTCTCTAGGCACGGTATAGTAGCTGATGATGAGAAAATAGAAAGATTCTTGGATGCTTTGCCTAAGCGTTGGGAGGTATATGTAAATTTAGTAAAGGATGAACTCGAAAAGCAAGAGGCTTAAGCTCAGAATGCGTTAACTCTGGAACAGGTCATTGAAAGATTTAGAGGATATGAGTTAACACGTTCAACTTTAAACGCAATGACAGGTCCAATACCTTATGGGAAAATTCTGGAGTCCAGTTCTTCAGGAAATGTAACTGCTTTTCTTTCGGAAAAAGAACATACAACCCTTGAAAACTCAACTTGTCCCATTACTGGAACGAATACGGCGGCACCAAAGTCCAATGCTACTCACCAGAAAATGCCACTGAGCGCCAAATCATCTGAAGAAATCTTAGAAATTCTATCCTGGTTTTTGGCTGCATATGGTAATCAAGTTCAAGGTAAAATCATCGATCCAGGTTTATGGGATGAAGACTTTTCTCAAGTCGATCAAGATGACTTAGAAGAAATGGCCTTACACTGGCCAACCGCTATGCTCACTAACAGAATCAAAAGGTTTATTGCAAGGACAGGACGCAGTCCTAGAACTGGTAAAGAAGGTTTTGATAAATCCAAAGTACGTTGCTACAACTGTCAAGGACATGGCCACTTCTCCAGAGAATGTCAACAGCCCAAGGTTGAATATACTCCAAATCAAGGCACAACTAGAACAACTACTCCACAACCACAACGAAGTCTAGCTACAAAGGCCATGATAGTTCAACATGATGATCGTACCTATGATTGGAAACTATGCACTAATGAAAAGGATCAAGCACTTATGGCCTCTATTGAAGAAATTCGCAGTGAAGCCAGTAGTACTGCAGGTGAGTCTAGTACTGCAAGTGAACTTAGCTCGAATGAAGAAGATGTTCAGGATTTTGAAGATATTGACAATGAATCAAAGGTCTGTAACTGTACAGTGGATCTATCCAACGAAAATTTCATTGCAAAGATGGCCGACCTCAAAACCGAGAAGACAAAGGTAATTCTTGATCTTCAATCCGTAAAAGAATTATGCAAATCTTTTACAATCTTAACTCTTCAAAACGAGA
This sequence comes from Senecio squalidus, assembly GCA_910822075.1. Lineage (NCBI taxonomy): Eukaryota > Viridiplantae > Streptophyta > Magnoliopsida > Asterales > Asteraceae > Senecio > Senecio squalidus. The sequence goes on along the minus strand of CAJVGC010000590.1, from coordinate 59,960,604 downwards.
ATTTGACTACCCAAATAAACTTGAAAAATGATTTTTCAAAGAAACTTCGTCAAAATGAAAAGGACATAATGGAACTTTTTTCAAATGTTGGCATTCAAAATCATAAAATTGACACTCTATATGAGTGAATTGAAAAACATAAGAAGAGTTATGCTGAGAAATTCCAAGAATTAAACAATTGTGAAATAAAATTAACTGAGCAGGAAAGAAACTCGAACAGTTTCGCACTTCTTCTACTACCTTAAATTCAATTTTAAGTCGTCAACGCACTAGTGGGATTCTGTTGGCTTAGGATATAACGAAACACCACCTCCATACAATAATAATTTAAGTTTCCTTAAATCTGAACTCCCACAACATGACGAATGGGAATCATCGACTTCCAAGGATCAACAATCTGAGAAACCTCAGGACCAGAAATCTGAGAAAACTAAGACTCAAGATTCAACATCTAAACCTTTGCATAAAACGTTCATCTCAAGCAAAGATATTGAGTCAAACAAGAGCATGTCTTCAGAATCTGAACATGACCAACCAAATAAAATGGAGACTTTAAATTGTTTCAAATGTCGTGAGCGTGGACACGTAGCCTCCATCTGCACAAATAGACGAAAAGATTCGAAAGAACCACAGGCTAGGACCACTTCCCCACAGAAAGGTAAATCAGTCCCCACAAAACCTGTCTATATTCTGAAAAACCCAAATAACGACCGTGCAGAAACTAATACACGAAATTATGGGTACGATAGACCGGGTATGGGAAACTTTAACAACTTTCAACGTCCTCATCAACGTCCACAACAACGTTTTGTTCCATCATATCGGGCGCATTATCATGAACAAAGTTTTAAGAGTCCCCCACGACATTTTCAAAAATTCCATCAACAACGCTTCAATTCCCCAAGTAGAAATGTTACGTCACCTTCGATGAGTCATAGAGTTTCCAATAACTCTAACAGTCATCACTTTAACAATTTTAATCGCAACACATCTCAAAACTTTCATAACAGTGACGGCTTTTTCAGAAGGTTCACATATGTGAACGAGAACGGTCAATCCAGGTCTATCATGGCCTGGGTTCCCCATGAGAACTAATCAATTTTGTTTAATGTACAGGAACTGGGTCACCGATTAGTCAACAACTGGTACGTTGACAGTGGTTGTTCTAGGCACATGACGGGAGAACGAAGTTTGCTAAGAAACTTCGAATCAGGAAAGAAAGGAAGTGTTAATTTTTATGGAGATAAAGGTGGAGAAATAACTTGAATTGGATCAGTTACAAATGGTAAAATAACATTGAAGGTGTGACGTCCCGTCTATTTGAGGTACTTGAGTTACCGTTATTATTTTAATATTATTCGCAATTGTTTTGACCCTGTATTTCGCTTTGTTTTACTCACGGTTTATTATTGAGTATCGGGTTTTATGTGGTTATTTTGATTCGTCCCTTGAGACATAAGTTGATTTTTATCTAAGTGCCTCATAGTTAGTATGCTCATGGAAATAAGTTAGGAGGTTTATGCCAAATTTGTCGGTTAACGTATCCCTATTCTTAAGAAATCGTGCTTTGCTCGTGTTTATGTTATTACCGAGAAGTATGCATTTCCATTTTGGAATTTAAATTGAATCATATAATGAATTACAATACCAAGAATACCTATAATGAACTTGCCTAAGTTCATATCTAAAACAATCGAGAACTCTAAACAACGAACGTGCGTAACCATAACTTATAACGAAAAATGAAATTTTGCTGTTGGCAGACTGAGTTGCTCCGCAACTCATTCTCTTGCGCCGCAAGAGAGTGCAGATCAGCAACTTGGATTTTTCAAACTTTTGCAATTTCTCACTTGTGGGCCTAAACTTTTGATTCCGGGTTTTTACTTGCCCAAAGGCTTTTTGGTCCAGAAACAAGTCACTAACACCCCCCCATTGTGTCCCACTTCATTCTCACTTTCACACACATACAACTCATCACTCTCTCTCTTTTCTTTGAAGCCAAAAACACACAAACACACACACATTTCTTTCTTCCATTTCTTCCTTGTGGCTGTAATTTCCAGAGTTTAACCACTTATTTCACCACCATAAAATTGTTGTTTTCATCAAGAGGAGTGGAGTTCTTTCATCCACTTGGAGGGTTACTTGGGTTATAACGTTTTCGGGTCGAAATCACCGTCTCACATCAAGATCTTCATCACATCTAGCTTGATCTTCAAATCTTCACTTTATTTGGGGTAAAATAACTTAAACTTTCTGTATTTTATAACTTTTATTCATTGCATGTAGCATCTAACTAAAGAAATGGGTTTTATAAGAGTTTGATGGTAAAATATGTATGAAAATCAAGTTTTTGTAAAAATGTGTATGGATCTTGATTAAATGATGATAAAAGCTTTACAAAATGGTTATTTGAAAGTGTTTTTGAACATATTATGACTTGCATGTCCAAATCTACCATCAAAAGCCGATTTACTAAACACGAAAAACATTTTCGGTGGGAATCTGCACATGAGTTGCGCCGCAACTCTCCCAGTTGCGCCGCAACTGGGGAACAGATCACTCATTTTCGTTTTGTTTCACTATTTAACGTAACCGTAAGCTTGTATTCGTAAGATCTGGTATTAACGGATGGTGTATTGTGTTTTGGAGTTAGAAATCTCATCACCACACCATCAAAGGATTTTGTCTCGGGTTCTTAACTAGCTAAATTGCGGTTGCTATCGGTAAGAATTGACTTTCTTCCTAATTTCTCATTTTTCATATGTTCGGTTTTAGCCTTGAAAAATGGTTAGGAATAAATATTAGACCAACACATGTTATAATATCGGATTTGGACAACTTTGGACTAAAAGACGTTAAAACGTGAATTTAACCATAAGTAACGTATTTAACTTATATCATATTATATATTATGAGAAAGACTTATTTACTCTTGAAAATGCAATTGTTGTTAAGCGGGAAAGTGTACGGAAATTGGACTAATAATTTACGATGCGGAAGCGCTGCCGAAATTCGTTTCACGCCTTTTTACGACTATAAAACACTAATATGAGTAAATTTGTGAATAAAAGTAATATATTACATTATAACATCGTCTTTGGACTCAAAGACGCTAACATATTTATAAAAGCCATAATATTACTTAAAACGGATGTTTTAACCTCTTCCAACAAATACACCTTCGTTTCATAACACGTTCGTAATCTAAAATTATCAAATGGCGTTATTACGACAAACTTTTGGTAAAATGGTTTTGAAGATTATATTACCCTTGTATTTTGAAAAGTAAGACTTTAAATTATCCAAAGTGACAAATTCGACTTTTAAATTGATTTTGACTTTAATAAGTCAACATAAATGACGTTTGACTTTCATAAGTCAACATTTGTGACTTTGACTTTTATAAAGTCAACATTCCTTACGTTTGACTTTGACCAAGTCAACATTGTTTCCGTTGACCTTGGTCGATCTATTGAAACTTGATAACGATATTCTATTAACCGATACTCCTAGTAATCATTTTCGATTCGGATTATCATTCTTTTCCAATTGACGATTATGACGTGGAATGCCGATATCTCTCCGGACGATCGTGTTTGACGCGGAACATCGCCTTCTAAATACGTCACCTCATTTAAACTTATTAATAATTGGATTATCTTATTTAACTTAATCTTAACCGACAAGGCTAAACCGGACCTAGACTTATAGAGATACTGAGACTATGTTGTTTATTGTTTTAAGGCACTTAGGCGGTGGAGTTGTAACTCTGTGTTGGTGTACCCGATATTTGTTTGCTGAAGCTTTATCTGTGAGTTATTCGTAGCCCTTGTTTTAAATATTTTGGGCTGTAAAGCGTATTTTAAAATGTCTGCTTGTATGCGGAATGTTGTTGATTATCTTGTTTGCCTAGTGGATTAGGTCTGCCTTAGATTAAGCCATTAGCCCTTGTTGGGGCCCCCTGATACACTTGTTAAGCTTTGAGCCCAACGGTTTTACATATATATAGATCTATATGGGTTATAGACCTAACCCTCTCTGCTCGGTAGAATGTTTCTAGGAGTGGAAGTTATGGCCGGTTAATTGATTTGTTACCTTTGGTTGGCGACCTCAGGATTTGGGGTTGTACGGTCAGGTTCAGTGTATGAATAGTCTAGGCAAAGTACCTCTCACTATTGGTTGTTGAAAACAAGATATATCATTTGAAATTAACGTTGTTTTGATGAAACTTGTCGATGGGTCAACTTTTACTTTAAATTTGCGAATAATTCACCAACATGTTGTTGATGTCGTTTTAACGCTTTGCAGGAAACTAAGGATTCCTGTTGATCATGCCATTTGTGCTTTTTGGGATGTTTGTGTTGTGTATTTTGGAACTTGTGATACTTGTTGTAATGCCCTTAATGTTCCGTTTTGTAACTTTTGTACTACTTTCGTACTCGGCGATTTATCGCTTTTGAATTTGTTAAGTATTTGTAAACATTTGGCATGATTAATGTTAATTTGATGTTTTGTTTATCGGTTATATTGTTGTAATCTTGACTTTGATATTATAACTGGAACGCCCTGCGTTTCCGCTTCCAAGCGGGGTGTGACAGAAGGATCTCTTTTATGTCAAACAATTAGAGCACAATCTATTGAGTGTGCCCCAAATCTGCGACAACGACAATCCTTTTTACTTTACCAAGAAGGAAGTATTGATTCTCAAAGCAGGAATTGAAATTCCTGAGGACCTAATACCGATGCGCGCACGACGAACGAAGAACACTTACATTTTGGATATTAACAACACTGACATCACCACAGAATCAACATGTTTATTGTCTACGTCTACAAGTGTTGGCACAGGGAGATGGCTCACTTACATTTTCGTAAGATGAACGAGATAACCAATAAAGGGCTGGTCAATTGGGTTCCACTGAAACGCTTCGATTATGAGGATAAATGTGTCCCATGTAAACTCGGAAAACAACACAAGAAACCTCACAAACCTAAGGCCTTTAACACAATTGAGACACCATTTGAGTTGATGGACACCGATATTTTTGGACCCATTAAACAGAGAAGTTTTGGCAGAAAATATTATTGTTTAGTAGTCACCGATGACTACAGTCGTTATTCTTGGGTATACTTTTTGACTGCTAAGAGCGAAACAGTTGGTACACTGATTAACTTCTTCGACATGATCAAGAATGTTTACAAAGTCAAGGTCAAACGCCTAAGAAGTGATAACGAAACAGAATTCAAAAACTCCACCATGACTTTTTATTGCTTAGCAAATGGGATTCTTCAACAACATAGCGCCCCTTATGAACCTCAACAAAACGGAGTTGCCGAAAGGAAGAACATGACATTGATTGAGGCTGCACGTACAATGCTAGATGACTCACACCTCCCAGTCATGTTCTGGGGGGAGGTTGTTAACACCGCCTGCTACGTCTTAAATCGAGTGTTAACTGTTAAACGGTTTGATAAAACTAGTTATAAATTACTTAATAGTCGTAAACCGAATCTTGCTGGTTTCGAACCTTTCGGGGCTCCATGTACTGTTTTGAAAACCAACTACACCACTAAATTTGCACCTAAATCAGTTCAAGGATATTTTCTTGGATATGTTGAAGTTGTGCAAACAAACGTGTTTATCTAAAACTTGCACGAATTGTGGAAGTCGTTTTCAACTTGGAAATAACTAGTTATGACTTTGAAAACAAAACCGTCCAGCAATTTTCTTCGAATATGATTCATTGTTTGATTCATTTAACCTTTCCTCTAGTGCAACGAATACAGGAACAACAGAAGAATCAAGCTTCTCTTCCGATGACGAGGAAAACATCTTTCCTCACTCACATGTTATTCAAGAAATTGTTGATGAAGCTGTTGAACCCGAAGCTCCAACCGAAGATCAAACTGATGATCCATATAATGAACAAGAAGATGTGGATGATACGCAAGCTGAAGACCAGGAATTCCATCCCACTCATGAAAATTCTGATCATGAAGACTATATCAATGATCCCCCAGAATCAAGGATCCACATCATTCATCCGCTCGGGAATATCATTGGGGATCCGAACGCAAGTTTCCAAACTAGATTGCAGCTAGAGGTTCTTCAAGGGATGTATGCGACCGCTACAAATTCAGAGGATTATAAAAATTGTCGTTTCTTCTGCTTTGTTTCCCAAGAAGTTCCTACCAATATCCATATGGCTCTCAAAGACGCGAATTGGGTGAATGCTATGCAAGAGGAATTAGCACAGTTTGAGAAGCTTTGTGTTTGGATAATCGTGGAACTACCTAATGGCGCGTACGCTATCGATACCAAATGGGGTTTTCGGTGCAAACGAGATGATCGTGGAATTATCACTCGGAATAAAGCACGCCTGGTAGTACAAGGTTTTTATCAAGAGGAAGGATTGGATTTTCAGGACGTTTTCGCCCAGTCGCTCGACTTGAGGCAATTCGTCTCTTCCTGGCATACACCTCTCATATGGGATTCACAGTCTATCAGCTTGACGTTAAGAGTGCGTTTCTCTACGGGAAAATCGATGATACAGTCTATGTTTAACAGCCACCTGGGTTCGAAGATCCAAAACACCCTGACAAGGTTTACAAGCTTAACAAAGCTTTATATGGTCTTCATCAAGCACCGCGACTGTGGTACGGAACATTGTCTACTTTCCTCTTAGAAGCCGGTTTCAAAAGAGGACATGTCGATAGCACTCTTTTCATCAAAGAATCACCCAAGGCTAAACTCCTAGTTCAAGTCTACGTGGACGATATCATCTTCGGCTCATCTGATCATCAAATGTGTAAAGATTTCGAAAAACTCATGAAAGACATATTTGAAATGAGCGCAATGGGATAACTTAAGCTCTCTTTGGGTTTCCAAGTTGAGCAACTGACCGATGGCATGTTCATTCACCAGTCTAACTACGTTACTGAGATGCTGGAAAAATTTAACATGACTTACTCCAAAACTATTGCCACTCTCATTCAACAGCAAAACAATCTGGAACCAAATGCTCAGAATGATCCTGACGTGGATCCAACAGTCTCTCGCGGAATGATAGGCTCTCTTATGTATCTCACTGCATCTCGACCTGATATAATGTTTGCAGTTTGTTTATGTGCTAGGTTTCAAGCCTGTCAGAAAACGTCTCATCATGTTGCAGTCAAGAGGATCTTTCGCTACTTAAAAGGCCAACCGCGGCTGGGACTCTGGTATCCCAAAGGAAGCGACCTATTTCTCGAAGCTTTCACCGACTCAGACTTAGGATGTTGCAATATCAACGAAGACAATGCAGGAAACGACGACTGTTTATGTATCCTCGTGTGAAGCGGAATACATCGCTGCAGGTAGGTGTGTGTCAAAATTTCTCTGGATTCAACAACATATAATGGATAACGGTCTATCTCTCACCTCTACTCCTATTAATATACATAATGAGGTTGTTATATTTGTAATTAAAAATCCAGTTAAACACAGTAAAACTAGACACATAGACTTCAAACACCATTTTATTCGAGACTATGCTGAAAAGAAATTAACTGACATAGTTAGAGTCTCTTCCGAAAATAATTTGGCCGATCGTTTCACCAAATCTTTTGATAAATCACGTTTTGAATCTCTTGTTACAATAAAATGAAAACGTATTGGGCTACGGAGTTAGAATAACCAACTCTTTTTACTTAGGTGTGTTTATTTTCGTCTTAAAAAAAATAAAAAATAAAAAAAAATGAAACCATAGATTCGAGATGACGAAAACTTTTGCTTACGACTCTAAGTCTGAAATCAGATTTTCGACTTTAACAGTTTAAGGCAAATTAAGAATCTCTAAATGCGTTATGTTTAAATTCCAGTGTCTTTTGGCCCTTCGTCCTTTATAAGATCCCAAATACTAGCTAATCAATTACATATTAGTATTTAAACGTTAATTGTTACGAATCGATTAACACTCAATTTCTTGTTTAATTATAGCGGAATTATAATAACAAGGTAACGAGAATAACACAAGTTATTTCTATTAGAAAATTTCGGAGAATACAGAAGACAAGCTCACTATTTACACACAATAATAGTGAGATTGATAAGTACGAATCTTAGCAAATCTTCTAAAAGGATAGAAGATTTGATCAATGTCACTCAGACTCAAAGAGTCACTCAGACTCAAAACTAAGACTTTATGTCACACCCCGCCATTGGCGGAACGCAGGGTGCAACATGATTAGCGATCGTCATAACACAACACTAATATAAAGAATATAATATATATGAATAAATAAATAATGTATTGTTATGACGTCGCCATACCCAAGGTATAAACCTTAGTACACGAAAATCGTCAAACACTACATAATGGATATTCAAAGTGTGACAACCCACAAAAATCCAGGTTCACACCGACTAAATTCCTTTAACACTATTACTCAACTTGTATATGTTTTCAATTATGTACGACCGGTAAGTCACACTATGCATAAAGAATGCTTAATAACTATGTCTAAACATATACGGATACCGGAATTAGGTATACGGGATTCGCTTTACGTAAACGTATATATTTTTACAACTATATTTCTAGTCCAACATGAAAGGCATAAAACTCTAACTTTGCATTCACCACCTTTTCATGAATTGTTGCATGCATGTATTATGACCTTTTCAACTTGCATAAACCACCCACTAGACATTAAAAACCTTAATTCCAAAACTTAACAGGTCAAGGTTAGACCTACCTGATTCTCGGATTTGAGACTCCTACGTGTTGGCTTACACACACTACCTCATTACTTTTAGCTGGCTTGCTAAGGTGAGTTCATAGCCCCGCTTTTTACTTGTTTTTATAACATACTTGGGGTGAGATACATGCTCTTTTACATATGGACACAAGTACTTAAATCCTTTACTATTTGCCTAAGTTACCACTAAGCCAAAGGAAATTCCCCTATCATGAATCGTTAGTTAAGGACTTAAGCGCGATTGTATTGGATAGATCTATTAGGGTTTGACAACCCTCACCCAACGACTAGACGATGTAACCCACGTCTACCACAACTAACTCGTGGACTCGAGTAGGGTGCTTTACTTTTGAAACTATATATGTTATTTGGCTATAACATAGGAACACTTATGGGGTAAGGAACTTTGTTACGCTTCGATGTCATGAGCTTAGGTGCAACTGTAAGACTTTACTTAAACGGAAATATTGTGGTCCTCTTTATTACTAAACTAAACCTATGAATTCACCAACTTTATGTTGACTTTAGCATGTATGTCTCAGGTGCTTAGTCGAAAGGGCTTTCGACGGACGGATTTTGGGATATGACAGTGTCGCATATTTCAAACTCACGTTTTGGGAGATTTCCCTTGCATTACTTATTTTACTTTAAGTTATGTAACGTAAATCTTTATTTTGTGAACTCTGGTAATATTTTATTAATCAGGTAAAACTCCGAATTTTTAGTATCAATGAATGTATGTTTCTTTTTAAAAACGACTCATATAGAGGTCGTTCGTCTATATATCATTGCTATCTGGGACCCATGAAGTCAACACCTCGAGTCTCGGGAATACGAGATTTGGGGGCGTGACAGATTGGTATCAGAGATCTGGTTATAGCGAACTAGGGTGCATTAGTAAATGTCCTGGTCTATAACTTAGGTTTAAAACTTACTATTTCCGCACTACTATACTTTTATACTTTTATTATTTACGACCATTTGGGCCTTATCACAGCATGTCTACCCCTCAGTACATCATACTGTACGACTCTGAGGACGAGTACCTCCTTATACCTACTGTCGACCTATCTAGCTTCGGCTTCGATATAGATATGGACATTTCCTCATCCATGTTAGGATCACATGTCACTCCACATTTCTCACCTACATCTGACGACGAGATCGTCACCCATCCCGCATCGACCGTCAATGAGCCGATGGAGATCGACCCCTCCGAGGAGGAGGAGGAGGAGGAGCCTAGCGAGGAGGATCCTAGCGATGAGGATCCCAGTGAGGAGGAGATCGAGACCACTAACACTCCTACCCCTTTTGTCGCACCACCCACTGCTCCATCGTCCCCACACTTCTTCTACAGGAGGCATGGCAACAGACGACTCACCCGTGCCACGGATAGGAAGTCCGTGAGACTACCTCGATAGGAGCTTTGTATCTACGAAATTTAAAACTTTGATTGACGTTTCCCCAACTACCTTAGAAACTAAGTATATAATAGAATTAGCGAACGGAAAATTGATAACAACAAATAGTATCATTCGAGGTTGTACCTTAACCTTAGCTGACCACCCATTCAATATCGACCTGATACCTATTCAACTCGGAAGTTTCGACATAGTAATAGGAATGGATTGGCTATCTCTAAATCACGCCGAAATCATATGTAACGAGAAGATTGTCCGTATTCTGCGCACCGACGGGAAAACTCTCTTGATCAAGGGAGATGGGAGCCGATCAAAGTTAAGCATCATATCCAACTTAAAAACGTTGAAGTACTTACAGAAGGGATGTGACGCCTATTTGGCTTACATGACGGAGACGCAGACGAAGGAGAAACAACTAAACGACGTACCGATTGTTCGAGAATTTCCCGATGTCTTCCCAGAAGACTTACCCGGACTTCCACCTCCAAGACAAGTCCAATTTCACATCGACTTAGTGCCAGGAGCCCCACCAGTGGCTCGAGCACCATATCGACTCGTTCCATCGGAAATGGAAGAACTATCCAACCAACTCCAAGAGTTACTAGATCGAGGATTCATTCGTCCAGGTTCCTCACCTTCGGGAGCACCAGTTCTTTTTGCCAAAAAGAAGGATGGATCCTGCAGGATGTGTATCGACTACAGAGAACTGAACAAGCTAACCGTGAAGAATCGTTATCCACTTCCAAGGATTGATGATCTTTTCGATCAGCTTCAAGGATCAGGTATCTACTCTAAAATTAACCTACGATCAGGTTATCATCAACGTAGAGTACGAGAAGAAGATTTTCAGAAAACCGCATTTAGAACTCGCTATGGTCACTACGAATTCCAGGTTATGCCTTTCGGTTTGACCAACGCACCGGCGGTATTCATGGATCTTATGAATCGGGTGTGTAAACCGTACCTGGATAAGTTTGTGATCGTATTCATTGACGACATCTTGATATATTCGAAAAGTAAGAAAGAACATGAAGAGCATTTGAGGTTAATCCTTGAATTACTGAAAAAGGAGGAATTGTTTTTCTAAGTGTGAATTTTGGATCGAGAAGGTTCAATTCCTTGGCCACGTTATCGACAGTCAAGGCATCCACGTAGACCCGGAAAAAATTGAATCCATTAAGGATTGGGTTGTCCCTAGAACCGCAATGGAGATACGCCAATTCTTAGGCCTTGCCGGTTATTACCGACGTTTCATCGAAAATTTCTCCAAGATAGCTAAAGCCTTGACGAAGTTGACGCAGAAAACTGAGAAGTTCATTTGGGGTGAAGAACAAGATTCGGCATTCCAATTATTGAAGCAGAAGCTCTGTTGTGCACCGATTCTATCATTGCCCAAGGGAACAGAGGATTTCGTGGTATATTGTGACGCATCACACAAAGGATTAGGTTGTGTGTTAATGCAAAGGGAAAAGGTTATCGCCTACGCCTCACGACAGCTCAAAACTCACGAGAAAAACTACACAACACATGACTTAGAGTTAGGAGCTGTAGTGTTCGCACTCAAGATCTGGAGACACTATTTATACGGCACTAAGTGTACAGTGTTCACATATCATAAGAGTCTGCAACACATTCTTGATAAAAAAGAATTGAGCATGAGGCAGCGTCGTTGGATCGAACTACTTAGTGATTATGATTATGACATCCGTTACCATCCTGGAAAAGCCAACGTAGTGGCAGGCGCTCTAAGCCGAAAGGAGAGAGCTAAACCATTACAAGTTCGAGCTTTGGTTATGACGATTCAATCGAATATACCCACACAAATCCGCGATGCTCAAATCGAAGCCCTTAAAGACGAAAACATAAATAATGAAAACCTGCGAGGTATGGACAAATCATTCAAAACCAAAAGCAATGGAACCAAATGTTTTGAGGACAGAAGTTGGTTACCCCGTTTTGGAGGAATAAGAGAGTTAATCATGAAAGAATCACACAACTCCAAGTACTCCATACATCCCAGATCGGACAAAATGTACCAAGACCTCAAGATGCTGTACTGGTGGCCAAATATGAAATCAGAGATCGCTACTTTCGTGAGCAAATGTTTAACGTGCTCAAAAGTAAAGGTTGAATACCAAAAACCTTCTGGATTATTGATACAACCCGAGATACCTCAATGGAAAAGGGAAGGGATAGCAATGGACTTCATCACAAAGCTACCCAAAACCCCGCACGGTTACGACACTATATGGGTAATAGTTGATCGTTTAACAAAGTCCGCGCATTTTCTACCCATCAAAGAGACAGACAAAATGGAAAAATTAACACGGTTATACCTTAAAGAAGTCATCTCTAGGCATGGGGTTCCTGTTTCAATCATATCTGATAGAGATAGTCGTTTCACATCTAGATTCTGGAAATCATTGCAAAAGGCTCTATGAACGCGTCTGGATATGAGCACTGCATATCACCCACAAACCGACGGCCAAAGTGAAAGAACAATCCAAACATTGAAGGATATGTTAAGAGCATGTGTCATCGATTTTGGAAAGCGATGGGATTTACACTTGCCCTTAGCAGAATTCTCCTACAACAACAGTTATCATACCAGCATCAAGGCTGCACCATTTGAGGCACATTACGGAAGAAAGTGCCGATCACCCGTATTTTGGATCGAAGTTGGGGATAGCCAACTTATTGGTCTAGATATTCTTCACGAGACCACAGAAAAGATCGTGAAAATTCAGGAGAGACTCCGAACGGCGCGCAACCGACAGAAGAGTTACGCAGACCGAAGGCATAAGCCACTAGAATTCCAAGTTGGAGACAAGGTGATGCTCAAAGTATCACCATGGAAAGGCACCATTCGCTACGGAAAGCGAGGAAAACTAAACCCCCGATACATCGAACCCTTCAAAATTCTGGAAAGATTGGACCGGTAGCTTACCGACTCGACTTACCACAAGTACTAGACGGAGTACATAACACGTTCCACGTCAGTAATCTGAAGAAGTGCTTGTCGGATGAAACTCTAATAATCCCACAAGAGGAACTTCAGATTGACACTAAACTAAACTTTATCGAACAACCCGTCGAAATCATGGATCATGAGATCAAACAACGTCGACAGACTCGAATACCCGTCGTACAGGTTCGATGGAATTCCCGCCGAGAGGACCAGATGAAACTCAAGTACCCTCATCTCTTCTCAGACACCCAACCTCCAGAACAAACCAACTAAATTTCGGGACGAAATTTCCATAACAAGGGGAGACTGTGACAACCCACAAAAATCCAGGTTCACACGGACTAAATTCTTTTAACACTATTACTCAACTTGTATATGTTTTCAATTATGTACGACCGGTAAGTCACACTATGCATAAAGAATGCTTAATAACTATGTCTAAACATATACGGATACCGGAATTAGGTATACGGGATTCTCTTTACGTAAATGTATATATTTTTACAACTATATTTCTAGTCCAACATGAAAGGCATAAAACTCTAACTTTGCATTCACCACCTTTGCATGAATTGTTGCATGCATGTATTATGACTTTTTCAACTTGCATAAACCACCCACTAGACATTAAAAACCTTAATTCCAAAACTTAATAGGTCAAGGTTAGACCTACCTGATTCTCGGATTTGAGACTCCTACGTGTTGGCTTACACACACTACCTCATTACTTTTAGCTGGCTTGCTAAGGTGAGTTCATAGCCCCGCTTTTTACTTGTTTTTATAACATACTTGGGGTGAGATACATGCTCTTTTACATATGGACACAAGTACTTAAAACCTTTACTAGTTGCCTAAGTTACCACTACGCCAAAGGAAACTCCCTTATCATGAATCGTTAGTTAAGGACTTAAGCGCGATTGTATTGGATAGATCTATTAGGGTTTGACAACCCTCACCCAACGGCTAGACGATGTAACCCACGTCTACCACAACTAACTCGTGGACTCGAGTAGGGTGCTTTACTTTTGAAACTATATATGTTATTTGGCTATAACATAGGAACACTTATGGGGTAAGGAACTTTGTTACGCTTCGATGTCATGAGCTTAGGTGCAACTGTAAGACTTACTTAAACGGAAATCTTGTGGTCCTCTTTATTACTAAAACCAACTTTATGTTGACTTTAGCATGTATGTCTCAGGTGCTTAGTCGAAAGGGATTTCGACGGACGGATTTTGGGATATGACAGTGTCGCATATTTCAAACTCACGTTTTGGGAGATTTCCCTTGCATTACTTATTTTACTTTAAGTTATGTAACGTAAATCTTTATTTTGTGAACTCTGGTAATATTTTATTAATCAGGTAAAACTCCGAATTTTTAGTATCAATGAATGTATGTTTCTTTTTAAAAATGACTCATATAGAGGTCGTTCGTCTATACTCTGAATTTTCAGCTTCTGTTAGTTCTTCAGTTGGTTCTTTTGATGATTCTTCAGGTTGAGCAATTGAATCATCCATTTCAACATCAGTTTCAACCTTTTCTTCCTCCTCTTTCTCACTGTCCTCCTTCTCACTGTCTTGACTCTCTTCATCAGTTGAACTTGAAAAGTCACTGTAGTCGGTTTCATAGTGATATTCAGTTTCACCAGTTTTGAGATTAAATATTGATATTCAGTTCAGCTTCTGTTAGTTCTTCAGTTGGTTCTTTTGATGATTCTTCAGGTTGAGCAATTGAATCATCCATTTCAACATCAGTTTCAACCTTTTCTTCCTCCTCTTTCTCACTGTCCTCCTTCTCACTGTCTTGACTCTCTTCATCAGTTGAACTTGAAAAGTCACTGTAGTCGGTTTCATAGTGATATTCAGTTTCACCAGTTTTGAGATTAAATATTGGTTTCTTTATATACCTTTTCTCCCCCTCAACAGATGACATGTCTCTCTTTCTTTTCATACTTTTCTTGGGGAGGTCAGACTCACTTGTTGCGGTGACATTTTTCTCCCCCTGAGTCTGATCACCCCTAGGTAACTCCTCAACTGCCTGTTTACCCTTCCTCATCAAACTGATCTCAGAAGTCAGCTTCAACACCATCTTCTTTAATCCCTCTAATTTCACAACATTTTGATTTTTCAGAGCACTCGTCTCAGCCTGCATTGCAGTTAGTTTGACATCAAACGGATTTGACATGTCCTTAATTGCTTGTAACAGCAAAGGAACAGCCACAGCAACCTCAGACTGAGATGTACCAGTAACAGTAGGTATGGGTATAGTTGGTATAGCCTCACATCCCCATTGTTGACTAGGAGAGCGATCCTTGGCCATAGAAGTGGAAGTCTGTACCTCACTCAGTTTGAGGAGTGAGGCATTGACGACTTGTGCAGAAGAGTGAGAGAGATTTGGTGGTTCATTAGAGTGAACTACTACAGAACTAGTGAAAATAGCCTTAGGAATAGGCTTTGAAACTGAGGGGGTGGTCCCATACTAAGTACATGGATATTCAGGAGTGGAATATCGTCTTCAATGCTTACCACATGTGTCAGTGTGGTAGCAGCAATGTGTTTCTCCAAGCTGACTACTCTAGATGGGATTTGGGTAGTCTTAGTAGTCAGTTCCACATCCTGCTCTAGCAAAGGGAGAGTGGATTGATCTACAACACTGGAGGGGAGTTTAGAACTCTCAGCCTCATGGAAAAATGAGTCCATTGGTGCTTGATTTTGAGTGGGGCTTGTTGTGAGAGATTTCTCTAAAGAACTTGGTGAGTTCAATAGGTTGGTCGCTTGAGTTGCCATAAATTTGTGAGGTGGATTGTACCTCAGACGGAGAGGGGATACTCTCAGACTGAGGGAGAGAAGGAAAAACATTCATACCTGAGTCAGCCTCATCTTGCCCAGCCCCACCAATCCAACCTCAGCATATGCCATGGGAATATGAGACTCCATATTGTTGTCAATTCCTTCACCTTGACCAACTGAGTCTGAATGATCAGACTCAGTGGTTTCAGGATCAATAAATGGATTATCAATCCACTAAAGCATGACTAGTGTTAAACCTGCCTCAGCTTCAGTGATTGTGATGTAGGTAAAAAATTTGGAGGTCATTATGGGAAGTGGAAACACATAAAAAAATTTGTTCAAGCTGAGCATAAGCTGCCTTTCCCAGAACTTCCTCAAAGCTGAGTGATAGTACTCGAATAAAAGGTACATCATTCGTTCTCTTTGGTTTTGCCACTAGGGAAAGAATCTCATCAAAATAAAGTTGTGAGTAAGAGATTCGTCTACCAGTGACCATAGAGTGAAATAAATGTGTTTCGAATTCATTCATCTGATTTAAGCTCCCTAATTTACCCCCCAAACAGCGTGTGATACATGAAAAAGAAATTTCCATTTTCCCGTGAAGAATTTGTATTCAATTACCCCTTTTACTACAGTCTGACCAACGAGAGGAAAGGCATTATCCTTTGCTTGCTGTTTGGTCAGCCTGGATTGAAATCCACCTTCACCAGCTTCAAGGGCAGTAGGAAGCAAGAGTGTCGCTCTAATTGTTTCCTCGGTAATTGTAAGAGTGTGCCTCCCATCATTATATGTGCCCGTGAGTGCATTCTGATCATCATTTGCTTTGAACGTGTACCACCACTCACATAAAACAGGTGGATACATCACTGTTTTGCGGAAGTATGCTCCATAGAGTGGATGCGATAACATGAACTGACACAGTTGTTCAAAACCTTTGTTCTGTCGATTGGGGGGAATGTCTGTAGTGGCCACTCTATTATTATCTTTTATTTGAACTCTGCTATGGAAATCGACGCCAACAACCATGCGTGGGGTGATATGTAGAACCATATTCATATCCGCCATTGATGAAATCACAAGAAAAAATTAGAAAGAAGAAAAATTAGGTTAATAATTGAAATTAAATTGAATTTGAACTAAAGGAGCGAAATCATAGGAACTTAGTTAGGAAAATTTCTTTATGGACGCTTCAGTTTGACTCTATTACCATTTATGACCCCTAAGTTTGAAAAATGTGTACAACTGACCCCTAAAGCAAGTAAAAAAAATGTTATTAGTTTAAGAAAAATAAATTGCTAAAGAATAGACCAAGACTAAAACAAAAAAATGACCTGAAATAGAGAAAACTAATTGTTACTAAGAGTACATTCAGTCTGAGCACAAGATCAAACTGAGAAATCTCAAGCTGACCAAAAGGTCAGAATGAAAAATCTCAATCTGACCAAAAGTTCAGACTGAGTTTTGGTTCTGTGTTAAATTTCAAGGATTTAACATTCCTAGTTCTCCTAACAAATAGAAAAACCTGTCCTCACTCAGAGGTTTCGTGAAGATGTCTACCAGTTGATCATGTGTGGCCACAAATTCCAGGCTGACCTTTCCTTTCTCAACACAGACTCGAATAAAATGGTGTCTTATTTCAATGTGTTTTGTCCTGGAGTGAAAAACTGGATTCTCAGTGATTTGTATGGCACTTTTGTTGTCACACAGAATTGGTGTGTTTTGAATCTGGATATCAAGATCTGCCAATTGATGTTGCATCCATAGCAACTGAGCACAACAGCTTCCTGAAGCCACATACTCAGCTTCAGCTGTGGAGGTTGCTACTGAGTTTTTTTTTTTGCTTGACCAACTGACTAACTTTCCTCCTAGAAGTTGACAGCCTCCTGAAGTGCTTTTTCTGTCCAATCTACACCCTGCATAATCTGCATCTATGTATCCAATAAGTTCAAAACCATAATCTTTAGGGTACCATAGGCCAAGATTTGGAGTACCCTTAAGATATCTGAAAATCCGTTTTACAGCTTTAAGGTGAGATTCCTTTGGGTCAGCTTGATAGCGTGCGCATAAACAAGTAGAAAACATGATGTTAGGTCTACTAGCAGTTAAGTAAAGTAAAGAACCAATCATACCTCTGTAAGTAGCTTGACAAACTGACTTGCTAGTTTTGTCCTTATGCAACTTATCAGATGTACTCATGGGGGTTTTCATTTCAGAACATGATTCAAAACCAAATTTCTTTATTAAATCATGTACATATTTGCTTTGATTTATAAAAATCCCATATTTCTTTAGTTCTACTTGTAGACCAAGAAAAAATGTAAGTTCCCCCATCATACTCATTCAATATTCACTACACATGAGATTTGAAAACCAAGTACACAACTTTTCATTTGTGGATCCTGATATAATATCATCAACATATATTTGTACCAAAATCACATGCCCTTTTTCCTTTTTGATAGAAAGTGTTTTATCAATTGATCCTCTTTGAAACTGATTTTTAAGAAGAAAGTCTGATAGAGTATCATACCAAGCTCTAGGAGCTTGTTTGAGACCATATTAGGCTTTGTTTAATTTAAAAACATGATCAGGAAAGTTAGGATCAACAAAACCTGGAGGCTGCTTGACATAGACTTCCTCCTGTAGGTCACCATTCAAAAATGCACTCTTCACATCCATTTGGTATACCAAGAAGTTTTTGAAGGCTGCATAAGCTAAGAACAAACGAATTGCTTCAGTTCTGGCCACTGGAGCAAAGTTTCATCATAATCAATGCCTTCTTCGTGCTTGTATCCCTGAGCCACCAATCTTGCTTTATCCCTGATCACCACCCCATCTTTGTCATATTTATTTTTAAATATCCATTTAAGTCCAATGATTGTCTTGAACAGGGGACGAGGGACCTTAGTCCACACATTTTTTCTTATGAACTCTCATAATTCTTCTTGCATTCCATCAACCCAGTCTTCATCTAAGAGAGCTTCTTCAACCTTCTTTGGTTCCATCAGACTCAAGAAATTCGTGTAGAAGCAGAAATTAGTTGTGGCATTCTTGTTTCTGGTTTTGACTCCTTCATTTAAGGAACCAATGACAGATGATAGTGGATGTCCCTTGAGAGTCTTGATGTTTCCTGACTCACTTTGTTGAGCTTCAGCTTCTTGAGACTGAGTATTATCAGTTTGAATTTCATTAGTCTGAGTGTTGTGGATCTGAGTATGGTCAGACTGAGAGGGGTCAGTCTGAGTGTCATCAATTTCATTAGACTCATTTGTATCCATTTCAGGAACACTCTTTGAACTGGGTTCATCAGGTTCACTCTCAGACTCTTGATTTTGATGTACTGCTTCTTCATTCTGATCTGCAACAGGGAGTCAACTTCAAATGTTGTTACTGGAAGTTCATCACATAACTGATTGATTGTGGCTATATCAGTCTGTGAGGTTAGTTCATCTTTGTCCGACTGAGTGGTATCATCAAAAGTGACATTGATACTTTCTTCCACAACTTTCCTTCGTTCATTATATACTCTAAAAGCTTTACCGATGCTAGAGTATCCAACAAACAATCCTTCATCAGCCTTTGGAGCCATCTTGCACAACAAATCCCTTTGATTAAGAATGTAACAGCCACTTCCAAAGATGTGAAAATAGTGGATTGAAGGAACTTTGTTGTGGTACAATTCATATGCATTTTTCCCATGTCTTTTTACAATAATGGATCTATTCTTTGTGAAACAAGGAGTGTTCACAGCTTCAGCCCAAAATTTTATCTTCATGTTTCCATAACATAACATAGTCCTGGCAGCTTCATTTAAAGTTATGTTTCTCCTCTCTGCTACTCCGTTCTGTTGAGGTGTTCGAACTGATGCAAAGTTTTGAACTATTCCCAATTGATCAAAGAAATTGATCAAGACTGAGTTCTTGAACTTAGTTCCATGTTCACTTCTCATCTGTCTGACAAGAGTATTCTTCTATCTCTGTTCTCTCTTGATCAAACTGATAATTTCCTCAGCTGCATCACTTTTAGGTCTTAGAAATATAACCCACGTGAATCTGGTAAATTCATATACAATCACAAGAGTGTATTTCTTTCCACCTTGGCTCTCAATTGCAATTGGGCCAAACAGATCCATGTGTAACATAAATAGAGGTTCATCAATTGAATGCAGCATCTTGGAAGGAAATTGAGTCTTGGTTTGCTTTCCAAGAACACAAGTTGAGCAGACTTTGTCTTTGGAGTAGGTCAGCTCAGGAAGTCCTCTAACCAATTTACTCTTTGACAAGGCATTTATGTTCCTGAAGTTAAGATGTGATAATCTTCTATGCCATAGCCAATTTAGTTCCTCTTTTGTTTCTGTAAATAAACATGTCTCAGCTTCATCATTAACTGTACTTAGATCTAAGCAGAACATATCTCTTTCTCTCTTGGCAAGCAGTAGTGGTTTACCCTTGGCATTGTAGATTATTCCTGCTTGCTTTCTGAATCTGACCTCATGATCTTCATTAGTCATTTGACTTACACTTAGTAAGTTATGTTGTAGACCTTCTACATAAGCAACTCTTTTGAAAGTGACAGCTCCAGCATGTATCTTTCCATATCCTCTTGTAATTGACAGACCATTGTCACAATATCTCACTTGAGGACCAACTTCCTCCTTGTAATCTTGCAAGAAGGATTTCATACCCGTCATGTGCCTTGATACTCCACTATCTAGGTACCATTTGGTGGAATCGTGCACATGAAACAACATATATTAATTCATTTTGGGTACCCACTTTAGAGTGGATCCATGAATTTGAACTGAGTTAACATTGTTTTGGGAGTTTGGCTTGGTTGTGGGACTGACTGGGGATGAAACTGACTTGATTTGGCTTGCTGGTATTGGTTTTGAATTATTGTGAGAACTGGTAGTTTTCTTTTGTGGTGAGACTGACTTCTGCTTTGATGAAACTGACTTAGGTTTTGGTGGGACTGACCCCTGTAAACCATGGTACTTTGGTCGAGATTGAGTCAGTTTTCTACAGAAGACAGCTTCATGTCCTTTTCACCACAATTATAGCATGTCCTCTTAGGAATTTTTTGGTGTGACATGACTTGGGGATTTGTTTCTGACTAGAGTTTTTACAATGTTAGTCAGTTCCATTAATTGATTTCCCAATTTGTTAATGATCTGTTTGTCATCATTTTTCTTTAACATTTTGGAACTGACTTGACTCTATTTCTTAGGTTTACTCATAACCTTGGGTAAAACAGTGTTGTATTCAATGATTTGTTCACAATGGGTATATTATTGTCAGTTTCAGACGATTTAGCACATTCAGACTGAGTTGAAAATGAAGATTCACTTTTATTAAAACTTGAGAAATTACAGGTTTAACAAAAGCATTTGACATCCTAATTTGATCTCCTTTCATATAAGTGAAAGTGTTTGGGAGAATATGAGGTTTGAAAATAATTTTTTCTCGTTCAGCTTCTTCTTCCTCTTCAGTCATATGCTTCTTCAGACTGAAGGTCTCACCCAACACAGCTTGAACTTGTTTGGGTACCTGTCTGCTTAAACAATCTTCATTTTTTAAGGATGATATGCACCATGATTTACAAATTCTTTTGTAATGCCCAGTTTCTTCTCTTAATTTATAGTTTTCTTTTGCAAGATCACTATAAGCTTTAGTCTGAGCATTTAAAAGAATTTTATAATTTTCTAGTTCAATTATCTTATCATCTTTGGTTTTCAAAACGTTTTCAAGGTCTTTAATCTTTTGTTTAAGCTAAGATTGTTCTTCTAAAGTGGTGGTCAAATCAATAAAAATATACTCAAACAT
>CAJVGC010000590.1:59909093-59938759 GCA_910822075.1 Senecio squalidus | reverse complement strand
CATTTCATCAAAGTAACTCACCTTCCTTTGTACTAGTTTTGAAAAATCAGTGGGGATAGGTGGTTGAGTTACTTGAACCTTTGGTTGCCTCACTTGTTTGAAAGATTTTGCTTTTGAAACAGTTTTTGTGTTAACAATTTTGATTTAACAATAGGAACAGGTACTGGTTTGACATGCCTTTGTTTCTTAGTGTTAATGGTAGCCTTAGTAACGAAGTTACTTTTGGCAGTATTAACATGAGCAGTATTAACACGGTTAATTTTTACAGTATTAATACGGGAAGAATTAACACCATTGTGTTTGGCCGTATTAACCTTAGCAGTAGAAACAAAATTTTGTCTAACAGTAGGAACTCTATTCTTCTTGTTAGAAATTGCGTTTCTTTTGTTAACACTTTGATTTCTTGAAGAGACTTGTTTGACAAAGTTATTTTTATGGGCAACCCTTCCTGTGTATCCCACCCCATTATGTGGTTTTTGAATCACTTTCACTTGGTTTTGAGGATTGTGATAACAGATTTCTTGAGCTTTTAACAATTTGTCCCTTTTGAGTTTTGACTTGATTCATGTTTCGTTGGTTTCCTCTTTTACCTATGTGATTCCAAGTCTTTTCGTTTTCCTTAGGAACTGTTTTGGGCTTTCTTTGAGTTGGTGTTTTAGTCTTGGTAATGGGTTTAGGGCATGGCATAGACACTAAACTTTGTGAAGAAGGTAGAGTTATGCCTTCAATTGTGAGTAAGTGATTTTCTAATGGAATATCCTTGTTTTTCACAATATGGATCTTACTTTCTTCAACTAAGTCCTCAATTAGAACTTCATCATAGTTGATTGGATCAACATTGAATGATTCTTTTGGAGGTGTCTGAGAGATGGGAATCCTAGGTTCATCTAAGGATGGAGGGATATAGTTTTGGTTAAATGGGAGGGCAACTTCTTTGTAACCTAAACCAGCCTTTACCTTGCCATGTATTTGTTTTTGACATAGGTCATTTACTGATTTTGAAGCAAATTCTAGTTTCCCTACATCTAACTTAACTTTATCATGTTCTTGTTCTAGTAGTTTGATTTTGTCCCTAGCCATCTTGAGTTTAAGGAGTAAGTCCTCTTTTTGCCATTCTATTAAATTAATCTTTTCTTGATAACTTTGTTCATTAATTTTGTGTGACTTTATCTGATTTTCTAAGTTCTCAATTACCCTATGAGCTTATTGTCTTTGTTCTTCTAAGATCTTAATTGACTCACTATCAATTGATTATGATTTTTATATTTAACAATTATATCTTTACATTCAGAAGTACAAAGTTTAGAATTTACCTCGGCCATAAGAGATGGATTGTCAGGAGTTGGTGATCGTGATTCAATAGCCATTAGAGCATCCTCTTGAGGTGCTCCTTGATCATCATCATTCCAGTCGTATCCAAGAACATTGTTGCCGATTTCAGGAATTCCGAAGTCAGTATAAACTAGCTCCGTAGAAACTAATTCATCCGTAGGAACTAATATCTCCATAGACATAATGTCCGTATCATCCATTACTACGGCTATGCATGCATGGTGAAGAGTAGCAATATTTTCTACGTGATGTTGTTCTTCAGAGATTAGTGCCCTGTTTTGACTTGTTTCTTCAGCTAAGTCACTCCAATCATATCCAAAGATGTCTTGCGACATAAGTGCACTCTGATTTGTGTCTTGAATGGATCGTGGATTGTTGGTTCTTGACTTGTTTGGACATTCCCTAGCAAAGTGACCTAATTCATTGCATTCGTAGCACTTTACCTTGCTTTTGTCGAAAGTGATTCGTTCGTTGTTTCGTGGATTGAATCTTCGTCCTGTCCTATTTAAAAATCTTCTTGCTCGAAGTGCCAGCATAGCAGATTGCCACTTTAGATCAATTTCGTCACAATCATCCTGATGCATTTGTTTTACGTCTTCTCCTGTGAGACTTGAACACTTAGATATAAATGCTTCGAATGAAATCTCGTCATTGATTTCATGTTTTGGTCCTCCAGATGTTGTAGCAAGTGCAGTTTTGAGATTAGTAATACTGGGACTGCTATTGCCAGGTTTTTCTGCTTCCACTTCTGCCTCAAAGACTCATAAGTCATTGTAGAGATCGTCCAATTCCAGTTCCTCTAGGGTGTCTCCTTGTCTGTAGGAAACTGTGTATACTTTCCATTCCTTGCCTAGAGCTCTTATGAACTTTCTATTGAGATCATCTTTATCATACTTAATGCCTGCGCTGATCATCTCTCCGGTGAGCTTTTTGTAGCGATCAAAATCTGTGTCATTCGTTCGCCATTCAGGGAGTTGAAGTTTTCATACTCCTGTTTAAGAAGTGCTTTCTTGTTCTTCTTTGTATTCTTTGTTCCGCTGAATCTTTTCTCCAAAGCTTCCCATAGTGATTTTGCGTCTTGATATTCTTCAAATTGCGATTGATATTCGTTGGGAATTGCAATTAGGAGAATGCTTAGAGCCTTGATTTCGGTTTGCTTTTCTCTTCGTTCAAGATCAGACACTGGTTGTCTAGCGAGAACTTCGGGTTCTCCATCAGCTCCATTGGTGGTAGGACGTTTATTACCATTGATAATTACATCCGAGACTGTATAGTCAGATAGCAGAATGTGTTGTTTGATGCGTAGCTTCCATAAGTCGAATTCGTTGCTGTTAAGAACAGGAACTTTGCCGATTGCAACTTCAGTCATGATGGTTATATTGATTCTTTGTTTATGAGGATTATAAACTTGTTGATCAATGGATCTAAAGCACCTCCTGTGCTCTGATACCACTTGTCTGGATCGTATTAGCCAATGTAAACTAATAAGTTCGCCTACGTTAAGATCGTGATCTAATGAAGAAGTTCAGCAGCGGATGAACACTTCAATATTAACAAGTTGTCGATTAATATTTTGTTATCGGAAAGCAATAAGAACAAACATAATATTATCGAATTATAAGCCTCAATCGTATTAATGAAGGATATCAATACAACGTGTTGACTATCATACAAGGATCTATCTATATATAGACCTTGAGGTCGACCTAGATAAACTAGGAAACATCAACTATCCTTATCAAAACATATCGTTATCTAGAGTAAGGAAACTCTATCTAATAACAAAAGGAAACATAATCTAATTATAATTTTATAACTTAGATTATACTTGCACGGCAAGTTGGTCTTCCGTATCAACTTGACTTCTTCCGTATCAACTTGACCAGCCGTAGTAACTTTGTTGGACAGCCGCACTAACTTGTTCTTCCGTAGTAACTCTTAATGTCTTCCGCATTAATCGTTTAAGTTACTTTTCTTGTTTATTAAGCGTATTGTTTATGGTTAAACGATATTGACTATGTTATAACCCAACAAAGACTTTAAAGTAATATTTGATTAAAGGTTTGATGATTTGAGAAACAAACCACAAACTAATAAGAAAAAGACAAAGGTTACATAGCCATAATCATCTTCCATTCTTTAGCTTGAACTCCTGCATATGTAATTCATCCCCTATGTTTTTAGTGAAACCAAACAATATATTCAAAATTCTTCAATGATTAAAACTGAAACAAACTTTACAAAAAACATTATAGTAACTATATGATTACGTTAAGATTACGAACTCACCATTGAATTCTAAACACTAAAATTAATTCCATTTAAACTTACAAACTATTGAAACTTGACATGTCAAAATAAAATCAAAAATCAAAAATAAAAAGTAATAAGTATTTGGACTTCTGAAATAAAAAGAAAAATAAAACAAAATTGGAGAGAGTGTTATAATTTGGAAAGTTGAGAGAATATAAAAAAAAATTAAATTTTTCACGGAGTGAGAATAATAAAAATATAAAATAAGAGGGAATGTTAAAATTTAATAAATAGAGGGAATAAATTTTTCTAAATAATATTGGAACAGTTAAAAAAGATCTTATAAAATTTTATCAAGACCGTACACATTAAGACCTATCCATATATATTTATTCGTTATTATATTATTATCTAGACATTTTAACACATTAAGACCCGTTACAATATTTTTCATTTCTTTCTACACCGGTTAATATTTTAAGAGCGGTTCTCATTTTATCATCTAGACCTCTTCATATATTTAGAGCGGTTAGCATTTTTTGTTTTTGACGGAACATGAAGACCTCTTTGATTATGGACCGGTCTAAATGTGGGATCTAAATGAAGATAAATGTAATAGTGTAACCCGCATTTTCCTTTGAAGAAACATGAAGATCCTTGTTAAAGAAAGAAGTTGTCAAGACACATTCCATGATCCAGTTAATCATTTTAACATGAAAACCAAAATGATATAGAATACTATGAAGAAATTTCCAATCTACTCTCTGCTTTATGAATGTCAACTTTAAATGCGCATCTAGGGATTCCTATTTGTAAATGATAGTTTCTTATTGTCTCTTGAGTAAGAAGAATATTATTCGAAATGCCACGAATTGGCACAAAACAGACTGATTATGGTTGATAATATCAAGTAAGTCTTCTTTTATTATGTCAGATATAATCATACTAATGCATTTATACAACACAATGTCATAATATACGACGGAATCAGTGATCTTTCCAGGATTTAATATCTTTGGAATTAAAGCAAGAACTGTATTATTAGTCTCCTTTAACAAGCTACCCGTTCAAAAAAATATCTAATAGTATCACACATATCTTTCTCAACCACATCCCTACTTGCTTTAAAGAAAGTTGAGGTATATCCATTCGGATCCGGGGATTTATCCTCTCCAATGGAAAACATAGACGTTAGAATTTCCTCGTCTGTAACTGTGTGAATCATATAAGAAGCTTTAGAAGCATCAAATTTAGTAAAAAACAAATATTCTTGAAAGTAATTTTTCGAAATGATCTGAAAAAGCCAATTAGCTTCAAAGCAAATGTCATTCTCATCACGAACCAAATGAATTATATTCCGGTTTAGGCGACCCTTGACTAATTTTTGAAAGTAACCCGTGTTGCTATTCCCTTCTTTAAGCCTTTGGATTTATCTTAAGAAAACTTTCTTCATCTAGAACAACTTCATTATAAGCATTAGGAATATGTTTTCCTCCAATCGCATCTCTTCATTCAACGGGTCTGTATCCAAATCATTTTGTGCCATGTCTAATTCCCTCCTTAAAAAAATCCTACACGTTTATGTAAATCCCCTTTCTCCCAGATGAGTTTTCGAATTGGTTTTCTTAGTGCCTTTATTTTGGACACAATCTGATAGATCTTATATCATGAGCATCCTTCTTCCATACATAGGCCACTATAGATACAAACTTCTCTTTTTGGGGACAAAATTTGCTAACTTAAAACATCTTGGTTTCATTTTATTATTACTAGGAATTTTCACAACACATAAGATGGTACGCCTGAAAATCAAATACACATTTCGAAAATATGAAATAAAATATCATTAGCCATCACTCTATCCAGTTTTTTCAAAATACCTTATGTAAAATTTGGGAATTTGGACATTGATTCAGAGTGTAGTGCAATACTGAACTATTAATGTACTCCACGCCAATGTTGTCAACACATTCCTTGCATTCAAGCATGCTTTTAGTTATGCCTGGTTAGGAAATCGTATGCTCATTTATATTTAGTGAGACATTAAAGTCCCCTATTAAGATCCATGGATATGTTGCAACAAAATGCTTATGTTTTCAAAGATTATCCCATAATTCACTTTGGTGTAGCATCTTATTGCCAGCATAGACAACTGAGCAATAAAATATTTTATTATCTGAAATTAGTCGTATTTGACAAGGAATTACTTGCTCTGTCCGACTCAACACCATTAGGTCCAATATGTCACGGTCCCAACCCACAATAATATGAGTTATTTTTTCACAATGTTGCTTGTTTGACACCCAATCCCATCGACCAAATACATTATTGCAAACTCCTTGAAGCTCGACGTGTGAAAAGGTAGGATTCTAACACAGCACACAAATTCAAACCATTCGAAACTATACATTTTTTAATCTCTCTTTGTTTAGGGTGTTGGTTCGGTCTCCGTATATTTCATGAAGCGAGAATAACCATTTAAACCATCTTGAGAGAGAGAGCTTGCCCCAGTATTTGCTAGTCGATCCTTCCATAAATCTTGTGTTTCATTTTTTATTGTTCCACGTCACTCGGTTCTTCCATTGGATTATACGATACCTCATTATCCCGTACTTCCCCTTACTTTTGTTTATCCATGTCGTTTTACCCCTCAATAGTCACCTTATCTTTCTTCTCCAGGACATTCTCAAACCATTTACACATACCATATAAATAAATTTCCGTATTGTTAATTCTCTAGAACTTTTATATATTTTTTGATTTTATTCATTCCAAACCGTTGTATAATTTTACTCCCTAACCGGTAGAATTTTTCTTTTTAATATAAATTACAAAATAGCCCATTTATATTGTATAATTACGAATTTTATCCATAATTTAATTCTTTTTACAGAAATTGTCATACATTTCATAATTTCTTTTATGACTTTAGTCATTGGTAGAATTATTTAAGCAAAAGATACTAGTGGAATAGTTGAATATAAGCAACCGAATTGGGATTTTTTTAAAATGAGAAAAGGGGGCAAGAAAAAGAAAGAAAAAGAACATGAATTGCGATTTTATACATTTATATCTATATTCATACTATATTATAATGAATCTTCTTCAAAGTCTTAATATCTTAAAATTTAAGGAATTGAAATTACCTTAATACTCTTAATCTATATTAATTATTATTTAATTCAAACAACACTTTCTTTCCTAATTAATTTAAAAAATTTTAATATTTAACAAAGTAACTTATAATTCTTATGTAATTAAAAAAATTAAAATATTTTCTATTTAATTTAAAAACTTTCAAAATTATAAATTTTATTTTATAACCTCAAAAACTTAAAATAATTAAAATATAATGCATTTATTTTCTACTAAAATACCTATACTAAATCTACACTATAATATAATCTATTTGTACTATATTATAAAACATTTCTCACATATTTTTAATTCTCTAAAACCTTAGTAATTGAAATTACTTAACTACCGTTTTTATATCTCTTACCACATATCATTATTCAAAATAACTTATAATTAAATAATGTTGGTTAATAAAGTTTTAGCCTTGTAGAGTAAATGAACGAAAATATACTTTAAACATGTAGACTTACAAGTGTTTATTTAACATAATAACAATAACCAATTTCGTTTATATTGATTAAAGAATTTATGATTGGAAACCAAAACTGACATGTAAGTCCATACCGTAATTAACGGTATTTATTTGTTAACAAATGGGTCAAATTCATAAAAAAGATTGATTACAAACCATGCAAATATTGATAGAGAATAGGAAGTCGAAAGAGGTTCATCTTAAAAATGATTCTTAAGTTTGTTTTGTAATTTGTTTGATGGAGAATTGGAAGTCGGGTCAACACATACACACTTATGTCACACATGTTGGTCCTAATTGTACGTGATGAGGTTTCATATACTAAAAATGTTTATTTGTTTATGTTTAAGTATAAGGCTGAAAATAATAACTTAAATATCTGAGATGAGACCTTAAGAAAGGTCGGGTATCCTCTCAAGAAGAAACCATCATTATGGATATACATCCTCAAATAGGTATTTACTCATTTTATTTAAATAATATAAGACCATTTTATACTATCATTATCTTTTAAAAGCTCTTACTTATAGGTAGGTTTATTTGTCATTACAATGTTATGTTTTATATGGTCAACAATTGCAAAAAGCTTACCAAGAACAACCGATAACGAGATATAAAACTATTAGAGAACTCAATTCAAGAAAGAAAAAAAAAAGTGTAAAGTGAGTTTGAACTAATCAAGAAATAGAAAAAACGACTATTGATAGGCAAATGTTTTAACAAGTACAAGGACAACAAGAATTGCAACAAACTATATTTTCTATCTTTTAAAAGTTCGTATCTATACGTATCTTCACGTTTTACATTATGATTGGAGTTTAAATACATTTTTTTTTTTATCATTTTGCGTATTTAATTTCCGTAGTTAAATATTCGTAATATAATTATATCAAATATAGTTTATTATCTCCGCTGCACCGTGCGGGTACTATACTATACATTATAAAGCATTTGGATATAAAGTGTTGAAAATTAAGTATGGTAAAATTACTAAATTACCCTTTTAAATAAACATTTATTAAGTAATTATACATATAACTCCATAACACACATACCATATATATTTAAAATTTTGAAATAATTAAATATCTATTTCTATAAACTTAAAACAACCAATTTTTAGTGTGTAAAATTTTAAATAAATAGAGTTAATCTTTAGAATTTCTAACTGATAAACCAAAAATCTTCACCGTTCGCAAAATTATTTGTAACAAAATATGTACCATCGATTTATATATTTATTAACGCAACTGCATCGCGCGGTTAACCTACAGGACATTATTTATAAGCCACCCAAGCCGCCGCTCATGAAGTGGTTATTATAATTTATTATAAGTTGTCAGATTTTCTCTTTTGATTTTTCCCCTTCCAAATCATCGTACAATTTTGCTCTCAAAGTGGTTATTATAATTTATTATAAGTTGTCAGATTTTCTCTTTTGATTTTTCTTTTTAGAATAATACAAAATAGCCCATGTATATTGTATAATTACGAAATGCATACCCAATTTAATTTTGTTTATGGATATCGTTCCTCATTTAAAAATTTTATTACGGCTTTAGTCCTTCAATTGTTAAACTTAACAATCGTCCTATTTCCATAGAATTTGGATTTTGTTACAAATTTGATTAATTGTTTTTATTTTATTTTTTCTTTATTTATAATGGATCTTGCAAATTAAGTAGGAGTGTTTATTTCATTCATTTGAGATTTGTTTTATAACATTATGTTTGATTGAAATTTTAAGATTCAAAAGTCTGATATTGATAAGGAGCAAAATACAAAGTAGTAAGAAATATTATTTACCATAGTTTTGAGTCAAAATTAAAATGGACATTTTAACAAATATAATGAATTAATTAAAAAAAATTAAAGACTAGCGACCAAAAGTGCAAAAGTGAAAGCAATAGTAAAATTAAGGACAATATATCTAAATAATTAAATTATAAACGAATTTTGTTATTATATACAAACTAAAAGGGCTGTTATGTAATTTACTCTAAAGTGGACGACTAAAAAGTGACAAATTGACTAGTGATATTATACAGTTAATTGTACAATTGTTTAAAACTTGATTATTTTTCCTCCGCGCGTCGGGGGCTGGACAAAACTTTATCTGATGTAAAATTAGTTGTGAAAACAAAAAAATTCAATTTAATTTTAATCAATTGAAATAGTGAAAAAAACACACGAATGAAAACGTTGCAAAGTAAATACTGTAATCTAAAAAGAAAGTTAAAACCAAAAATAATTAAATATTCGAAATTAAGACATAACTAATTTATTAAATAGCGTGACCTAAAAAATAGGTAAAAAGGAAAAATTAACCCAAAATAAAAAGGCTTAAACAAAAAATTAAAGATAAATCAAAATAAATATGTATAGACGCTATGTCATAGAGTAACTAAAAAAGAATAAACCAACACTTAATTGAAATAAAGATGTAATTACTTTATTTAACAGAATAACGTAAAAACAGAAGATAGACAATTTATTTTATAGCGTAACCCAAAAAAGAAGCCCGGAAAAAAATGAATATTTATACACCATATGTTATAGAGTAACTAAAAAAGAAGGAACCAACAAATACTTGAAATGAAGATGTAATTATTTTATTTAATAGAATAACGTAATAGAGAAGGTAGACAATTTATTTTATATCATGTGACAACCGTCACCCTCTCCGTCCTTAGTTAGTCTAGTATGTCTGTAGTTCATTATCGTGATTTACTGAAAAATTTAAAACTTACCTATTATTGTTGTTGTGTGATTAAAGTATGTGTTCGTGTGTGATATCGTGTTATACTTTGGGTGCACAAGTAGGTAGTCCCCAATAGATGAGCTTCCAAACGACTTAACGATTAGCCTCGTGTTTCATGTTATCGTCTCACGTTGTTACGTAAACTTTATTTAAACTTAATTATAGTGCATGTGTTCAATACTTATATGTAATGTACTTAAATCATAGTTCCGGGTTCCGGTTATTTCATGAGCTCCGCATTCGAGTATTGTCCGTTGTTTATACGCAAAAAAAGATTTCATTTTGTGAATGTGAGGACTGCGTCGCAACGTGCACCGGATTCAGTATTTTCAAATTGTTTAATGAGTGCTAGTGTCGAGTCCAAACGAAATGTAGGCCAGATTTCCTTGCTCTTGGACTTTAAGTGCGGTCATAAGGCCTTGGGTGTGGGTTGTGGCAACCGATCCACCCCTCTTGGGTTAACCTATTTCTTTTTTTTCCCACAGTATACACTTAACACAAAAACACATTTTGCAAACCCTAATTCTTCCAAACTGTCACCCTTCTTTTGTTTCCCATCCAGCCGTCGCCACCATTCACACTTCAGCCAACAATCTCGACCTCTTGGGGGTTTCTTTGGTGATCATTCATCTGGTCATTGACTTTCTTGTGTAAGTGATGATTGTTTTCGTTTCATTTTATTACTCTCTAACCGATCATATCATTGTGCTAGTCTTAATGTGATTACTCGTGTTGTAGTTCTTCATTGGGTTGTTGTGAATCATCATTCCTGGTAATCAGTCCTAATCACACCATAATCATCTTGGATCATCAAGTGTTATATTAATGTAAGCTTGGTGTTGATCTTCTTTTCCTGGCCGATTCACCATCTATTTATTCACTTGTTGTTAATCATGTTTTTATGTTCTAATTTCGTGTTGTTGTGGTCTGATTTTGGTTTGGTTGATCCATATATCGACTTCAGCAGCTCCTAGTCGTTTTATGTGGCTCTGATCATCGTTAAATCGTGAATTGAAGTATTGAAATCAAGCCATTCAGACAACCGTTGCAACCGTAGGGTATAAACCCTAATTTCTATGTTCATTATTTAATCGTTGGTTGTTTACTTTATCGTGTTGTTTAGGGTGGTATATTGTGATTTCAGACCTACATAAACTATAATAATACCTTAATATCATACATTCAAGTTTGGTTTATGAATCTTCAACTAAAACCCTCCAACTAAAACCCTAAATTATAAGATTATTCGTTGGTTTAAAAAAACACTTGCTGATCTGAATTACAGTCCGTCTTGCTCGATTAATAACTCTAAACTCACTTTGAATTTTAATCTGTGATCTAAACCAAAATTCTAGATCTCGGAGTCTAGTTTTCATAAATATAAGCCTCGTCGTCTAATTATTTGTAGAACGCTCAGAAACTGTAATTTGGTAAACCTTGGTCAAATCTAAAATTCTTAAAATGATATTGTAGGTAATTACAAGTTGGAAATGTGTAACAATTTAGTAAACTTAAGAATATTGTAAAACTGAGTATCATGTCTCATATGTCACCATAAGGGTCTAGGTCATTCGTATATTTATTTGACTTTTCGAAATCGTTTTAAAACTCAACATATGAAACTTAATATTTTATCAGATTTCATAACCTGTTTTGTAATGGCCATATCTATCTCATAATTAACTCAAATTAGTTAAATCCGGATTCCTCGATGTAGCCATCTGGGTCTATTTTCTAAAAATATAAGATTCACCATCCAAGTCCTTTTCAAACTCAAGATGTGACTGTTTTAGTATCGGGGGGGGGGGGGGGGGGGGGGGGGGGGTACTTGCTGAGTTTTTAACATTTTTATCTAAATCTAGCGTTTGGCCCTTTCTTAACGAGTATTATGTTTCAAACAATTAAACACTAATAAACAAACATTAGACGGGATTAAATCCTGAAAATGAAAACGTGCTCATATGTAATAACTTGCTATTCTAGGAAGCTCATCACATAGTTGGGACTAGCTTGTGACCTACCCTACCCCCCCCCCCCCCCCCCCCCCCTAGACACACATTCGCACTACACGAGTAGTGTCTTTTACGTGCTTGTCGAGGTGAGTTCATCGCCCCATATTTTAACGTTTTACTTGCTTTAAACAAATCGGGGGAAAGTAGAGCTTAACCATACTGATTTTGAGAAAACGAATATCATTTTCAAACTTACCATAAATAGATATTTCTATTTATGGAAACTTACTATTATTGTAAACTTTCTATTTTTGGAAACTTACTATAAATAGAACTTTCTATTTATAGAAACTTAGTATGCTCTGTGACTGCCGTCTTAGAACGGATCTCTCACATCAGAAAACCAAACGTTAGTATCTTATATGATGTAAAATTATAATTTTTTATCAGTGTTGAGGATATTGTAAGTCGACAAAAGTAGTCGCAGTGGTGTTCCTCCAGATAGTATAGAAACACTTAGAAAATCTTCATATCTTCTTGTTACATGCATCTGCACAAATCCCCCTCGTCTAACTTCCGCCAGTCCTCTGCAAATAAAATAGATCACCTATATGAAATTTCGTACCTACCAGATGACTCTAAAATCCCTTCCACACACTTACCTATTGTCAACCCAAACCATGTCTATTCTAAACCTACAATTTCTCTTACCAGAAAAATAAAAAGGCTAATAAGCCCCACACACAACCAACAAATAAAAGAATACATTCAAGCATCGAAGTTTGATTCTCACCAACTTCCAGCTACAGCAGCCGAACATCTCGTCACGTTGTCTATCCCAGTAGAATTACCACGACAGTGTTTGTCCCAAGGATACACCCACATACACTTTGGAGCTGTAAGGCTAGCCCTAACTTTCCATGGCCATAAAGGTCTTCCGGCCTTTTCAAGAATAGCCTTGGTTGATACTAGATTTTTGGAGTATCAACATGCTTGCATCGGAACAGTTCAAACCACTTTGAACGCAGGCACTATCTTTGTTATGTTTTACCCAAACTTCAATATGCCATTAAATGATCCACCACTCTTTACTGCCCTCAAAGTTCAAATTCAAATTGGTGGCACTCCCCAAGTAAACACGTTTCAAGCAACGTTCCACTATCAGATGGCATATCGTGTGCAAAACCATTGCATGGATGTTATGGTTCCTGGAGATAATAATTATGGTGATGCTTTATTTCTTGACGTAGATTCAAACGCTAACCCAACTTGTACCTATGTTCCAAGAAACTTATCCAGAGATGAATTACTGAAGCTGCTTCCAGAAAGATGGGTAACAAACTATGAACAAATTCACCAAGCACCAATTTAAACCACAACGGCTCCTGATTTCAAGCGCCATGAAAATGGACTTGTAGAAGTCAAGTTTTGTAGTCCTTCAAATGCAAAAATATCAGAAGTGTTCCCAACGGTGAATATGATCAGGCCAACAAACAATCATATCTGTTATGATGTTTGTAATTGTTCAGATTGTCTAGATGACGCATACAAAATTGAATTCCATGAAGATCTCCCAAAAAGACGAAACAGTTCACAACAAAAGTTGAAAAGACTCTATGATAGTGGTGACACTTCAGTCGGACTACTTGGAGAACCTCAGGTAAATTTGATTACTATGCTCGTTATTCAAACCCACCTCTCAAAACACCACCTCAACCGTGCCATAAAAATCCATCAACAAACCTTCCGCCATATTATCAAAAGGCTTTGTCAATTATCTACAAAGAACAAAAAACCCATTCACCTTTAGTCCATTGTTGTGTTATAACACCAGACCCATCTACTTATTCCCAACAAGACTATCACACCGAATTCCCTCAATTAAATCCGTTTGAGGATCTTCAACAAAGAACTAAACACGAATGGAAGATTAAAACTCCTACAACTATCAGTTCCACAGGTGTTCCAAGTTCTATTAAGCCAAGGCCACCCTTAACTGGAAAAGTGAAAATGTTGTTGCACAAAATAAAGTCCTCACTAAAATTCTCGTGCAACAAAACAAGATGGTGAAAGCACATGAGACTTTCTCTTCACAAGTAAAGTCCCTTGAAACAATGATGAAAGAACTTCGGTTTAAGATTCAAAACCTCCATACTGAACTTCTTCAGATAGTACACTCTCCATCTTCACCTCAGGCATCCACTTCCCTTACCCAGAAAGAAGCAGAAATGAAATCCCTCAAAACCCAGCTTCTAGATATCGAAAGACAACAAAAACAGAAAAGGTCGTCAACCTTTGTCGATGATCTTTGGAGGTTACCCTCTACCCCTTTTATTAAACCGGCTTATGACCCACAACCAATATCCCAATCATCTTCCTATATACCCTCTCCATCATCAACACTATGGGCTCCAGAACAAGAAAAAATACGAAAACCACCTTCAAATCTTGCAATTACCGATCGGGCGAGTACTTCTACCGACGATACAATCGTCTCTTCGTCTAAATCCCCAAATGTCTTACCAATCGAAAACCTAAATCCAGTCTCATCTTTCCTTCAATCCTTATGCAAAAATGAGAAGTCTCAACAAACTACCTTCATTGGACCAGTTATTGTTTCTTCATCTGATAATGAAGATGATGACTTTGATCCTTTTGAAGAATTTGAGCATTTACTCATGACAGAACCCGATCCAACAATCCATAATGACACCGAACCCTTTGAAGATGAAGCTGAAGATGCAGCCTCCCAAACAACCCCTAAAAGAGATTATAAGGTTCCCCGATCAGATACAAAGCAGGGTTTTACCTTTGATGACATCCCACCCTCCACATGGAGAGAAAGAAGCGTTGAAATGCTAACTTGGTGTTCATCTGAACTCCAATATTATTCCATTGATGTGGTCATCAAAAGGTTTCTCACAAGGCTTCAAGGACGCCTTAGAGATTGGTACCTAAGTCTCGGAGAATACAGGCAGTTAACGATCCAACAATCCGAGTCTCCAGAAAAATCCATGAGTATAATTTATTCTGAGTTTATTGGGAACCCAATTGAACACACTATACGTGCAAGGGAAGAATTCTTAAAAATGAAGTGTTGTTCATTCCAAAAGAAGGATATTGAAAGACACTACAATCGCATGTCAGAAAGGTTTTACTGCTTACAAGGTGTAGATGATGTGAATCTCAAACAAGTCTTCCTCAATTCCTTTCCAGAATCACTTGGAAATGAGGTATACAGGTCCCTAGAAACAAGGAACATCACGGTAGCACAAGCTTCACTTGGAGAGTTATATCAACTCATTATTAATGCACTTTCAAAATTGTGCAACCAAAATAAGTTTTTAGCTGAATTCGAAAAGACGGGAAAGCGACTTGGTGCATCTTGTGACGAAAAATACCTCCATATTAAGTGCAAAGATAAGTCTTCATGTGATTGCTCTCACACAAAGAAGAAGTCTCACTTGAAAGGATTTTCCAAATTTACAAATTCTTACAAACGTAAGAAATGTATTCCAAGAAAAACCTTTCAAAATAAAAAATGGAAATTCTTCAGGAAAAGAACCCAACGAGGAAGAAAATCTGATAGATGCTATGTCTGCCACAAGCAAGGGCATTTCGCAAAAGACTGTCTAGTTAATCGAAAGACACAAACAGTAATTCAAGAGCTCAATAAAATTGAGCCAGTTGATCTATCAGATCTTGAATCTGTCTATTCTCTCGACGACGAGCCGAATGAATACTCATTATGTTCGATTGCTTATAGCGACTCAGACGAAGAATCTGACTCAGATTCATCCAATGGTCACTCAGATGTTGAAGTATTCATCATAAGCCCAGAACCAGTTCCTGCCGTTACGAATCCACCATCAGAGGTATTTAATATTAGCCTAATCTCCGATTCCTTTGATGATGATACGGAAGTGTTCGAAGCAAGTCCGATTCCTCACATCCGAAACCCAATCCCTGCACGAGAAAACCATCCAACACCCACAGCCAAAGTCCATCTTCTCACATCAACATATGCCAAACCCATTTAAGTTATGGGATTTTTTGACACTGGTTCATCCGTTTCCATACTAAACCCAAAAATTCTCCCACAAAGTTTTTGGAAACCTCACTACCAGCAGTTTTTGGCAGCCAATGGAGAAACTTTTTCTATTGACAAGATAAGCATTCCCATTAATATCATGCTTTTCCCTAAGCTTATTGTTAAGCATAGAATGCTCGGTTCAAGTGCACATGGAAAAGATCTTCTCATCGGATTTGACATCCTCCATAAATTGTTAAATTTAAGATGGACACCAAAAGGTCTTTGTTACAAAAGTTTCATGAACACATGGACCTTTGTCCCAAGGCTATTTATGGCTTCCACTAAATCCAACTCCTTAGAGTCACTCAAACATGAAATTATTCAATCATGTTGTACCTCTTCCCACACAGAATTCCTTTCCAAACACCCAAACCCGTTATGGTTAAACCCTTCATTTTTCGTCTCACTACCATGCAAACAAAATGAAGATATTAACCCCACAAAGGCAAGTCACCCGGGAATGAATCCAGATCATCATAAACTTGCTTTAGAAGAAAGTACCCAACTTGTAAACCAAGAGATCATTGAACCCACAACATTCCCATGGGCATGTGAAGCCTTTTATGTCAACAAAAGAAGTGAACAAGTTCGTGGAAAGTTAAGGCTTGTCATCAACTATCAACCTCTTAACCATTTCCTTGCTGATGATAAATTCCCTCTTCCACAGAAGAAATCATTGTTCCAATCACTAGTAAATGCAAAGGTACTTTCAAAGTTTGATCTCAAGTTCGGGTTTTGGCAATTAGGTATTGCTCCTGAAGATAGACCAAAAATAGGGTTTTGCATCCCTGATCATCATTACCAGTGGAAAGTCATGCCGTTTGGATTAAAAAATGCCCCGTCAGCATTTCAAAAGGCAATTATTAAAATCTTCGAGCCTATCCTTTCAAATGCCCTGGTATACATTGATGATATTTTACTGTTTTCCCAAGATGAAGATTCTCGTGTTGATTTACTCTCAAGATTCTATTCCTTAGTCAAGAAGCATGGGATTATGCTATCAGAAAAGAAAATGGAGATAGGAGTACCATCGATTGATTTCCTCGGTATGAAAATATCGGACGGGAAATACCAACCACAAATGAGCTAACCACACCAAAGATGATCCAACAGTTTCTTGGGCTAGTCAATTACATGGCTGAGTTTTTGCCTAAGTTATCTGCTCATACAGTCTGGCTATTCCCAATGCTCAGAAAAGATTCTCCCCCATGGACTACAAAACAAACAACGGTCGTCAAGGAAATAAAAAAGCTGGCGGATGTGATGCCTCCATTAAAAATACCAGGTCCCTTGATATCGCTCATTTATACGAGTATTTCATAGCGATATTTGTTATGTTTAGAGTCTAACACGTAATGGATAGACCCCGTATTACTTTCATTTTGTGTAAAGTATGTTGTATAGGTTTTTGGTTGTGTTTGGAGTCAAAGGAGGTGATTTGGGACCAAAAGAGGCTAAGGAAAACAAGTCGGGAATCAAAACGTCTAGTTGCCTCGGTCACTTTTACTACTTGCTCCGCAACTGGTTGACACGAAATTTGTGGAGCGTACTGAAGACGTCTTGCGCCGCAAGAAGCATGAGTTGCGGCGCAAGAGAATAACATACTGGGTCAAAGCAATTATATGACTTGCGGCGCAAGAGGCTAGGTTGCGGCGCAAGAGGGGCAACTGGCAGTTATACTTTTGTTTCTTTAATGCTAATTAAGTGGGAACCCAAGAGTTAGTGGGGCAATGATATATGGACGATTTACTGGAACACAACACTAACAACAACACTCATATTATCAGTTCTTAATCATCAATTAGCAAGGGGGAAGCCAAGGAATTTTCATTATCGTTATTTCAAGTTTGAACAATCGTTACTTTAATTTCTACTTTGTTAATTTGGGGATACTTGGAACCTAATTTCTGGATTTTGGTATTGAATCTTTTATCATCTTTATTTGCAATTGAATCATGTCTTTTACATATTTGATTGTGTTTGTTACAATTATGAGTAGCTAATTTCTGTAAACGTTTGCTTGGATTATGTGATCGTTTATGTGTTATATTTTGGG
This sequence comes from Senecio squalidus, assembly GCA_910822075.1. Classification (NCBI taxonomy): domain Eukaryota; kingdom Viridiplantae; phylum Streptophyta; class Magnoliopsida; order Asterales; family Asteraceae; genus Senecio; species Senecio squalidus. The sequence goes on along the minus strand of CAJVGC010000590.1, from coordinate 59,920,702 downwards.
TGTGAAACTAGAATGATATTTAGAGGTTAATTGGGGATCCGTTTGGGTTAATATCTTAATTATCTTGTTAAAATTGTTTATACTCTTATTTGGTAATCTAAAAACGGGTATTCGAAAGGAATCCATAATTTTTACTAAAATAGGAACGAATTAATCGGCCGGTCTTTAGTTGATTATAAGTGTATGATATTCGAAAGGAATCATTAACAACAATTTAAACAAGTAGGTATTAACACGAACGCTAGCTACTAAATTAAGAGAAATCGGTTTAGGAGTTAGTAAGCTATTCGAAAGGAAGCTTATAGATTAATTCTCACTTATCGGCTTGAAACTTTATGCACAATTACTTGAGGTGTTAACGGTATTCGAAAGGAATCGTTGCATGGTTAGGTAATTGGAGAAATCCGGTATTCGAAAGGAACTTAGGATTTTATATTAGAAGTTTATCGACATTTTCACACCTAAGAAATAACACATATTCGTAAGCGGTCCAAGCAAGCGTCTTTTTATCCATATTTGAATTCAAGAATATTTTTATTGCTAGTGTAATCAAGTCTTCTTAAGACTAAAACCAATTTGTTACTTGTTACGTGTTTTTATAAAACTAATACTTTCAACTATAAATAGTCCCTGTGTTCGAACCCGATATTTGCTAATACTATTTTACAACTGACAAGGGTACACTGCCCGTGTCGTAATCTAGTAAAGGTTAATTTTCGGAAAACTAGATTTTTCGCATCAAGTTTTTGGCGCCGCTGCCGGGGACTTGATTTAGTTGAAGTTTTTAGTTTCTTGTTTGATTACTTGTTTGAATATTTTTCACGGGTATTTCGTTTGTTTTTGTTGTGATTTTCAGGATTATTGATTGTGGATGTACACGAGATCCCAAGGGAAACAAGTGCATAGTCCTCTTTCGGATCCGGAAAAACTTTTGAGGAAACGCGGTTTAGGAGCAGTCGCATCGGTAATTTATAGTGAAAGCGATTCTTCCGAGGAGGAAGTAGAAGTTGTTTTTGAAGAAGAGATGGAAGGAAACGGGGAAAATGGTATGCCTATAGTGGAAAACAACCCACCCAATCCTTTTGACATACCGATGATCAATAGGAATAGGATAGTACCACAAACGAATGGGTCGGCCATTGTAGCACCGGACTTGGGGGCTGACTTTTCCGTTAAAGGTCATCACCTCAAGATGATTCAAGATAGTACTTTTGATGGGCACTTTAAGTCCGACCCGCACAAGCATGTAGCACATTTCATAGAGACATGCAGAATGTTCCGATATGGAGCGGGTCAAGAAGAAAGCGTTATGCTAAGTTTGTTTCCATCGTCTCTCACGGGAGAGGCGAAAACGTGGTTTAATGAGCTAGAGCCGGGAACAATTGAAAGTTGGGAAGCAATGAGGGAGCTTTTTGTAACGAGATTTTTCCCACCCATCTTGCGTAGGAAGCTATTGAACCAAATCCGTTCTTTTCAACAATGGGATAACGAGACCACAACGGATGCTTGGATTAGGCTTAAGGAATTGTTGAGGAATTGCCATGGACACGATTTGGATCGAGAGGAAGTGATAGACATCTTTTACTATAGTTTGGATAGTCGTTCTCAACACGATTTGGATCTAGCGGGTGGTGGTAGTTTCTTATACAAGTCACCGAATGAGGCGCACCGAATGATGGAAGATCAAGTCCAAGCTCGTATTGCTAGGGACCGAGTCACTAGGAATAGGAGAGTAAGGGGAACGGTAAACCAAGTCGAAGAAGGAGGTAGTAGTAGTAGCAACAAGGAAGTGGTAGACGAAATTAAGTCATTGGGTGAAGAAATGAAAAATCGAATGGGTCGTTTGGAGAAGGATGTCCACTTGGTGAAAAATGGTTGCGGGAAATGCGGGGGACCTCATTATACGGATGATTGTGAGCCGAAAAACGAAGAAGCCAACTATGCCAACTACGGGTATCAAAACCGGGGAAATAGTGGGTATGGAAATCAAAATCGGGGCAATAGAAATGAGGCAAGATTTCAACCCAACCAATCGAAACAAAATGAGGAGAATAATGAACCGAATTTCGAGGAGATGATGAAAGAGTTCGTTTACTCCCAAAAGGCAACAAACGATTTGATGGCTAACTCAATGAAGGGATTCACCGCGAAATGGGAGCAAAGCCAAAGGAACACTCAAGCCAACATGCAAGACTTGGAACGAAAATTTGAAATACTAAGTGAGAAATTCTCAAACCGACCAACGGGTCAAATGCCGAGTTCTACCCAACCAAACCCGAGGCAAAACCAAAACAATAACGGAGGATCATCAAACCAAGGGTCGAAATATGTACCTCCTAACAATCGGGATGAGCATGTAAACGTTGTTGAGACTAGGTCTGGGGCTAAGTATGGGGGGAACCAAGAAACGATGCTGAACAAAGAGAAAGCGGAAAAAGCAGCTGAAAACGCCTTGTTGCGCCGCAACAAGTACCACTTGCGCCGCAACAAGTACCACTTGCGCCGCAACACGTCTTCAGTAGCTGACCCAATTGTCGATGACCATCCATTTGCGCCGCAACATGTATCCCTTGCGCCGCAACAAGGGCAAATACAGAACAACGAACCCATAGATAGTGATTTGGACGACGAGGAAGAGATAGAAATGGAGTCGAGGCCCGGGAAGGAACCAATGGTTCCTAACAAAGAAAAGGAGCTGGAAATTGAAGTAAAGGGCCTTATAAGCTACATATCCAATATCCGCATAGGCTTCGAAAGGAAAAGAAAAAGGAACAATACGGTAAATTCATCGAATTAATGAAAACTGTTAAGATTAATGTTCCTTTAGTTGATCTTATTGCAGGTATGCCAAATTATGCCAAATTCATGAAGGAGCTAGTGAGCGGGAAAGGAGATTACATGGAGAAAATCACCGCATTTCTAAAGGACGAATGTTCGGCGATTGTGAAGAGGTCTATTCCACTGAAACTTAAAGACCCAGGAAGTTTTCTGTTGACTTGCACTTTTAATGATACTTTTACCTTTAGTGCATTAGCAGATTTAAGGGCAAGCATTAACTTAATGCCCAACTCTATTTACACTAAATTGTCTTCAAATGCTTTAACACCAACACGTATGAGTATAAGATTGGCCGATCGATCTTATCAATATCCATTGGGTATTGCCGAAAATATGCTCATACGAGTTGGAGATTTTCTATATCCTGTAGACTTTGTTATTCTCGAAATGGAGGAGGATGAAAAAGTTCCTCTCATTTTGGGTAGACCATTTTTATACACCGCGGATGCTATCATCCGGGTTAGGGATGCCGAAATTTCTTTGGGTTTGGGTGATGAAAGGCCAACATTTTCTCTAAATCAAGTGATGAAACATTCTTATTCTACTGATGAATCTTGTTTTAGAATTGATGTTATAGATGAAGCGGATTATGATCTCGATTGGGAAGATATTTTGGAAGAAGAAGCTGAAATGGAGATGTTGAATTCCATTGGCAAAGAAGAGGCGGAAGAAGAGCAAGGCTCGAGTGAAGTGAAGGAGCTAGTAAATAACGAAGGGGCGAGGATCAAAACCTCCATTGAAGATCCCCCGAAGGATTTGGAACTTAAGCAATTACCGGAACATCTAGAGTATGCATTTTTAGATGGTAATTCTAGTCTCCCAATTATTATCTCGTCTTCACTTTTGGAAGACGAGAAAATTAAATTACTAACGTTCCTTAAAAGTCATAAAAAGGCTTTCGCTTGGCGCATTTCTGATATTCCGGGTATAAGCTCTGATTTTTGTAAACATAAAATTAACTTTTTGGATGATGTAAAACCCTTTGTCCAACGACAACGGAGACTTAACCCGAATATGCATGGTCAAGAAGGAAATTGTTAAGCTCTTGGATGCAGGTATTATTTACCCGATAGCGGATAGCCCTTGGGTTAGTCCGGTCCATTGTGTACCCAAAAAAGGTGGGATGACCGTTGTGCTTAACGAGAAGAACGAGTTGGTGACTACGAGGACGGTAACTGGGTGGAGAGTTTGTATTGATTATAGGAGGTTGAATGAGGCGACACGAAAGGATCATTTTCCATTGCCATTTATGGATCAAATGATTGAGAGGTTGGCGGAAAATGAGTTCTATTGTTTTCTCGATGGTTTCTCGGGTTATTTTCAAATTCCAATTGACCCCGAGGACCAAGAGAAAACAACTTTTACTTGTCCTTTCGGTACTTTTGCCTATAGAAGAATGCCATTCGGGTTATGTAATGCACCGGGTACGTTTCAAAGGTGTATGATGGCGATTTTTCAGAATATGGTTGAGAACTCCATGGAAGTTTTTATGGACGATTTTTCGGTCTATAGGAGTTCGTTTGATGGGTGCTTAGAAAGTTTGGATAAAATGTTAGCACGGTGTGAAGAAACGAATTTGGTGCTTAATTGGGAGAAATGCCATTTTATGGTAAAGGAAGGAATAGTGTTGGGGCACAAAATTTCTAAGGCGGGAATTGAGGTGGATAGAGCGAAGATTGAAGTAATAGCAAAGTTACCACCTCCAACGAATGAGAAATCAGTTAGAAGCTTTCTAGGACACGCGGGGTTTTATAGGCGGTTTATTAAGGATTTTTCAAAGATAACTAGGCCGATGACTCGTTTGTTAGAGAAGGATACAAAGTTCGAATTTTCGGAGGATTGTATGAAGGCATTTGAATTGTTGAAGGAACGGTTGACAAACACCCCGATCTTAGTGTCACCAAATTGGGATTTGCCGTTTGAACTTATGTGTGACGCGAGTAATTTTGCGGTAGGGGCGGTTTTAGGACAAAGAATCGACAAACACTTTCGGCCTATTTATTTTGCTAGCAAGACTCTCAATGAAGCTCAGCAAAACTACACCACTACCGAGAAGGAGTTATTAGCAGTGGTGTTTGCCTTCGATAAATTTAGATCATACTTGGTATTCAGTAAAACGGTGGTGTTTACGGACCACTCGGCTTTAAAGTTTCTATTTTCAAAGTTAGATGCGAAACCGAGATTGATTAGGTGGATATTACTTTTGCAAGAATTTGATGTGGAGATTCAAGATAAGAGGGGTAGAGAGAATGTGGCGGCGGATCATTTGAGCCGTTTGGAGAATCCTAGTCTTGGAGCTTTAAATGAAGAGGATATTCGAGACACCTTTCCGGATGAGAGATTAGCATTTGTTGGAAAAGTGTTTGGTGAACGGAGTCCGTGGTATGCCGACATAGCTAATTATTTAGCGGGTGGAGTTATTAGTAGAGAGCTCACTTATCAACAACGAAAGAAACTATTTTCGGATGCCAAGTATTATTTTTGGGAGGAGCCGTTTTTGTTTAGGATGTGTGCCGATGGAATGGTGAAGAGATGTGTTTATGGAGCCGATACTAGGCGAATTCTCGATGAATGTCACCATGGTCCAACGGGAGGGCATTATGGTCCATCGGTGACGGGTAAGAAGGTGTTTGATGCGGGCTTCTATTGGCCTACTATTTTTAAGGAGGCGCATACTTTGGTTAGGACTTGTGACTCGTGCCAAAGGCAAGGTACGGTTACAAAACGAGACGAGATGCCACAACAAAGCATACAAGTGTGCGAGGTTTTCGACATTTGGGGTATTGATTTCATGGGGCCGTTTAAACCGTCGAATAGGAATGTCTACATTTTGGTGGCGGTGGATTACGTATCTAAATGGGTCGAGGCAAAGGCTTTACCTACTAATAATGCTAACGTTGTTATTGACTTTTTACGAAGTTTGTTTTGTAGGTTTGGCATGCCAAAGGCGTTGATTAGCGATCGGGGAACCCATTTTGCAAATGCCCAAATGGAGAAAGTGTTAGAAAGATACGGGGTTCAACACAGGTTTTCGACTTCCTACCACCCCCAAACAAGTGGGCAAGTCGAAAACACTAATCGGGCGATTAAGCGCATTTTGGAGAAGACGGTTAACAACAACCCGTCTTTGTGGTCAAAGAAACTAGATGAAGCATTGTGGGCATTTAGGACCGCTTACAAAACACCGATTGGCACCACTCCTTTCAAGATGCTATATGGGAAGACATGTCACTTACCAATGGAGATAGAGCACAAGGCGTATTGGGCGCTTAAGGAATGTAGCACGGATTTGATAGCAAGTGGTGAAACCAGATTTTTACAACTCCATGAGTTAGACGAATTGAGATGGAACGCGTATGAGAATTCCGCTCTTTATAAGGAGAGAACGAAGATGGTTCATGACTTGAAAATTCGGCGGAAAGAGTTTAAGGAAGGGGACAAGGTGCTTTTGTTCCAATCTAAATACAAGTTTAAAGCACCTAAGTTGAGATCAAAGTGGACGGGGCCTTATTTGGTGAGACGGGTCTTTTCGGGTGGCTATGTTGAACTAGAAACGGATTAGGGCGGATCATTTATAGTTAATGGTCAAAGAGTCAAAATTTATCGTGAGGAAGACGAAGAAAATGGAATGACGATGGAGGATGGGTTTTACCCGTTCTAGGTTCTCGGCACAACGAGGAGTCAAGCTCATGACTCGAGGAAAAAAACGAGCACTTTCGGATTAAATCCCGGTTTGTTGTATCATTTTCATTTTATTTTCTTTTATTTTCATTTATATTGTTGTTTCAGTTGTTTAACATCAATTAGGATAAGTAAGTTTGAGTGTCTAAGTAATTTAGGAGTCAAAAAACGAAAAACTTGCTGTAGCTTTCTTCTTGCGCCGCAAGAGGGACGTCTTGCGCAGCAAGACGTATTCAGTAGCGGGGAGTAATTTTGGTGTCAACCATTTGCGCCGCAAGACCTACCTTTTGCGCCGCAAGATGATCAGGTCTAAAAATAAACAAAAAAAAATAAATATATATATATATATATATATATATATATATATATATATATATATATATATATATCTTTTAACCCTTAAAACCGAACCCATCTTCTTTTCTCCACACAATCGTGGCGCAGAACACACACACTAAATTTGAAATTCGATTTCTAATATCATCTTCTCTCAATTCCAATCCATTACGTCATGGGAAGATCGGTATGTGTGTTATTACTTTTAATTTCTTCATTTTTAGTTTAATTAGGTTTTTGAATTGAAATTGATTTGGGGGAAAGTGGAAATTAGGGTTCTTTAATAGTCAATTAGTTAATTAGGATAAGTTTTAGCATAATGTCGATTAGCTTTAGTATTCTTATGATTTGGTTTGGTCGTGTTGGGTTTGCTCTTGTCGCTGCAGATAATCACACTGAAAACCTCTTCTTGCGCCGCAAGAAGGAACAGTTGCGGCGCAAGAAGGCACCAGACCTGACGAATTTAACAAAAAAAAAAAAAAAAAAGATTTGTTTGTTTGTTTTATTTTGTTTCTTTTAGACTAACACTTGTAGTTTGTTTTGTTTGTGTTTTTGCTTGTTTTTTGTAGGGTAAACGCCAAGCGGTGGAGGCACCGGAAGTAGAAGAATCCTCCACGGCCCATCGAGTGTCACGACCACCTGTTCCGTCCGCTGCATCCATGGTGATGCGAGCTGAAACACATCCTTGGCTCAAATGGACAGGATGCACTGCTAATGAGAAAATCAAGTTTAACAACAATTTGGCGGCACTGCAAGACAAAGCGGTTCACCCCGCTAAGTTTTTGGAATGGGGAATGCTAGAGAAATTGGGGATAACCGAGGAATTAAATTCCTACCTTTTGACACGGTTCATCCGAGCGAATGGAGCCCCACCTTTTGAGGTGGAAGTATGGAAGAAAGGGTTTAGTGTCCGAGAAAGCAGTTACCGAGAGCTGTGTCTAGAATTCTACTCTACTTTGGAAGTTGACCCGGTACCTGACGATGGTGATGAAGTTTATGGGGTGAAAATAATCAAGTTCCGGTTGGAGGGGAAATCTCATGCAGTCTCCCTACCACATTTCGGGTACTTGGCTGGCTTATTTACCCAAGAGGAATATTTGGATAGGCGTAACATGAGCGGGTACATTGTGAACGGAAGTTGGAATTGGAATGCTATCCGAAATCGAAAAGATAATGTGTGGTTTGACTTGTTCGGAAAGAGGCCTCACGCCTCCACCAATAAAGCGAACAATCTCACGAATCCTATGTTGCGAGTGCTTGAAAAGGCTATCTCCAATTCCTTTTTGCACCGCTACCAACATCAGGATAAGGTTTATATTGATGATTTGTGGCTTTTGTATTTCTTTGATAAAAGGGACCCGACAAAGTATGTGAATGCACCGTGGGCATTGGCTGAATATATGAATGAGAAAGGGTCCGGACGACAAGCAGCAGGGCCTATGGTTTGTGGACACTTCATCACGAGGATAGCAAAGACTTTGGGTGTGATGACCCAAGCGGGGACTCGACAATGTAGTCCACCTGTGGGTTGGAAAATGGTCACGATGAATGACTTGTTTCGGGCTAAGATTGTAACAAAAAACAGAGTTTATGTTGGTAATGTGCAGGTTGGAGAGAATGTAGACGATGAGGAGGCAAATGTTGAAGTGAATGAGGAGGAAGAGGGTAACGAGAACACGGCGGGAGCAGTACCACCACCACATGGCCCATTTGATTTCAACCCAATGATGCATGAGATGTATAGGATTGGGCGCCAGGTGGATGCTACTCAGGTGGACGTGTCTCACATTAGGACCAGGTCGGGGATTACACGCAGTATCACATGGCACGCTACCAGCCCATGTGGGAATACATGACGACTTCTCAATACCACGCGCAGAATCCTGAGGCAGCCAGTGGGTGGACCGAGTACAACCCACCTCAAATGTTCAACCTGTTTCCCCCTAATGATGAAGAATGAAGGAAGTGAAGAAGCCGCTTGTTGGGCTTGATTGTTTGTTGTGACGCGTTTGTTGTTTGAACTATTTATCTTTTATTTGTGTTTGGTCATGTGTTGAACTATTTATTTTTATTTGTCGTTGCTTAGGATCTTTTTATTTTTATGCTACTTAACTTGTTTGTTTATGTGTTTTGTCCCTTACCAAGACTGGCATTAAGTTCAGCACGTGCGGAGTCGACTCGGAATATCATGCCACATCCTACGGAACTCGCACGGTTTTGTTTTTCTTTCTTTCTTTTATTTTTGTATTTTTAGTTTTATTTTTATTTCCTTTAAGTTAGTTATTTTTTATTTTGATGGAACACATTAGGGACAATGTGTTGTTTAAGTATGGGGGTTTAGTCGGAAAATTAGTTAGTTTTGTCCCCTATATCCATTACGTTTATTTTAGTCCCATTTGAGTCATTTAGAGTCTTATAAAAAAAAAAAAAAACGCTTAAATGTAGTTAGGGAAGATGATAGGGGCTTGTATATTTAACTTTATTCCGGTACTTTAACGTGAAATTGCTTAGGAACATCTTTAGTTAATAAAATACTTGTAAATAAGAGTTTAGGTTTTCTAATTTTAGTTCCTTAAGTTTCTCTGAAAAATCAAAAAGATACATAATCACTAAATATCCTTAGTACCGAGCCCTTTTAGTCCCTGCACCCTTTCGGGGGTAGTTGGGGAATCCTAGTATTACTTAAGCCCTTGGAGAATTAGAGGCGAAGAAAAAGGCCATAGGTCTTTCCCGTCGACAAAATAGAAATTGATCCTCACTATAACGAAGACTCAAATCCCGTTATACCGTTCACTTCAAAGAAAAGAAAAAAAAAAAAAAAAAAAAAAAAAAAAAAAAAAAAAAAAATCTTTAATATTTTAAGTGAACAAAAGTGAGAGGAAAAGAAAAAGATGAAGACTAACCAATCAATTCTCAAGAAAGAAGTACTTAGTCGAAAATGCTTAGTAATATTTTAAGGGTTCCCCAGAAAGTAAGGCGTAAGGGGTCGGCTGTAATGGCTGATGACTCTAACTTCGGTTATAGAGTGAGGGAAAAGGGGTGATTATCTTGACATATCTAAACTAGGGGAAGAATTAGGAGTTAACATTAGTAAATTGCGGTTTTTATTTACTTAAGTAATTTAGTAGCTTTAGATGTTTGTAGTCGGTTTTACGATCTAGCAATTTCACGCATATCTTTATTTATAACACCGGAATTTAGTTAAATGTTTGAGCCCGTGATTCCTTATCTTTTCTTAAGTTGTATGTTTTGTAAAATTGTTAGTAAGTTTGAGTCGGATTTTCTTAGGGACAAGCAAATGCTTAAGTATGGGGGGTTTGATATCGCTCATTTATACGAGTATTTCATAGCGATATTTGTTATGTTTAGAGTCTAAAACGTAATGGATAGACCCCGTATTACTTACATTTTGTGTAAAGTGTGTTGTATAGGTTTTTGGTTGTGTTTGGAGTCAAAGGAGGTGATTTGGGACCAAAAGAGGCTAAGGAAAACAAGTCGGGAATCAAAACGTCTAGTTGCCTCGGTCACTTTTACTACTTGCTCCGCAACTGGTTGACACGAAATTTGTGGAGCGTACTGAAGACGTCTTGCGCCGCAAGAAGCATGAGTTGCGGCGCAAGAGAATAACATACTGGGTCAAAGCAATTATATGACTTGCGCGCAAGAAAGAATGTTGCGGCACAAGAGATCAACTGGCAGTTATAATTTTGTTTCTTTAATGCTAGTTAAGTGGGAACCCAAGAGTTAGTGGGGCAATGTTATATGGACGATTTTCTGGACCACAACATCATCAACAACACTCATATTATCAGTCTTTTATCATCAATTAGCAAGGGGGAATCCAAAGAATTGTCACAATCGTTATTTCAAGTTGAACAATCGTTACTTTAATTTCTACTTTGTTAATTTGGGGATACTTGGAACCTAATTTCTGGATTTTGGTATTGAATCTTTTATCATCTTTATTTGCAATTGAATCATGTCTTTTACATATTTGATTGTGTTTGTTACAATTATGAGTAGCTAATTTCTTTAAACGTTTGCTTGGATTATGTGATCTTTTATGTGTTAGATTTTGGGTGTGAAACTAGAATGATATTTAGAGGTTAATTGGGGATCCGTTTGGGTTAATATCTTAATTATCTTGTTAAAATTGTTTATACTCTTGTTTGGTAATCTAAAAACAGATATTCGAAAGGAATCCGTAATTTTTACTAAAATAGGAATGAATTAATCGGCCGGTCTTTAGTTGATTATAAGTGTATGATATTCGAAAGGAATCATTAACAACAATTTAAACAAGTAGGTATTAACAGGAACGCTAGCTACTAAATTAAAAGAAATCGGTTTAGGAGTTAGTAAGCTATTCGAAAGGAAGCTTGTAGATTAATTCTCACTTATCGTCTTGAAACTTTATGCACAATTACTTGAGGTGTTAACAGTATTCGAAAGGAATCGTTGCATGGTTAGGTAATTGGAGAAATCAGGTATTCGAAAGGAACTTAAGATTTTATATTAGAAGTTTATCGACATTTTCACACCTAAGAAATAACACATATTCGTAAGCGGTCCAAGCAAGCGTCTTTTTATCCATATTTGAATTCAAGAATATTTTTATTGCTAGTGTAATCAAGTCTTCTTAAGACTAAAACCAATTTGTTACTTGTTACGTGTTTTTATAAAACTAATACTTTCAACTATAAATAGTCCCTGTGTTCGAACCCGATATTTGCTAATACTATTTTACAACTGAC
>CAJVGC010000590.1:59876513-59908993 GCA_910822075.1 Senecio squalidus | reverse complement strand
TCTTATATTCTTGTTTCTTTATAAGTTTTCTAAATATTGATCTTGTTGGTTCTTGATCTTGATTGTTCTTATAGGTCTTATATAGATCTACCTCAACTCCCCCCTTCTTATTTACTAATTTTAGAAACATCCTATTCATGGAAAGTAACTACATTTTGTATTTCATAAAACGTGTAACAAAACCTAATGCTTTTTTCAAAAACTTATAAGAGATATGGGTTGTGGTTAAATTCATTCACTACTTACATATTATCAAGCTAACTTAGTACTTTCGAGGCGTACTAGCGTTCGGACCTGTCACAACCGATGCGTGTCATACTTACTTGACGTTGGTCGAGGCGCTCAAGGGAAATATTCATATTCGATATTGCCGACGGGCGTATCACTTACAGGTCATTGCCGAAGCGTGTCACTTTCTTGATTGGGAATATTGTTTCGATACTGTCGATGCGTATTAATTATTGGACACTGCTGATGCGTGTCACTTGTCGTATGGATGTGAATTGATTATTTTCTTACTATTCATGCATTAGTTACACATATTTCGATACCCTACTGTTGTGATTGAGTTTTGAACTAATTATTACAGTTTACTTACAACTCGATGAACTCGCTCAACCTTTTGTTTGATTTTAAGCTTTACTTTCAGGTAATGATCAGGCATATGATTTAGCTGGGACTGGACTCTTAGGACTTGGAATTGCATTTTCATTTGTGGCTTTTGTTTTAAACATTTCATTCTTGTATTATTTCGGGCTTGCACGTCTAAGTACTCAGTTTTCATTATTGGATTAGTTGGATATTTCTTTTATGTAGTGATTGACGTAATTGTGTACCAAGGGGGTTTTACCTTGTACATGGCGATGTCATGACATACTATCTTTATATATCATATAGACTGTCTTTATTTACTACTGTGTTATGACGATCGCCAATCGGCCATACCCTGCGTTTCCTCCACTAGCAGGGTGTAACCTAGCATAACCTAAAAAAGAAGCCCGAAGAAATTAAATAAAAAAAAAATTTAAAAAGTTATTGAAGCAGACAGACTAGCTTATGGAAGCAGGCAGTGTGCTTGCTTCACTGTTGCTAACAATCCTTTGAAAGTTGTCAAATGTATATACGCACATTCCTTTGAATGTTTTCTTTCAAAAATTGTCAAAAATATATATATATATATATATATATATATATATATATATATATATATATATATATATATATATATATATATATATATATATATATATATATATATATATATATATATATATATATATATAAATGAGTTTAGAATGAAAATGGCCCTATATAAGTTAATGAGTTAATTACAAAAATCATATCTATGATTTATCTTAAATTACGGATTTTATCCCTAAGTTTAAAACGTTGCATAAATCTTTCACTTTTAGAAACTAATTACTTTTTTCATCTCTAATTTCTAACGGACATCCATTTTAGGGACGAAATGTATAATTAGTTAAAGATGATTTTAACGGAAATTTTTAATGGACATCAATTTTAGGGACGAAAATTGTAATTAGTTTCTAAAAGTGAACAATTTATGCAACGTTTTAAACTTAAGAACAAAATTCATAAATTGAAGGAAACCATGATGACTATTTTTATAAGAGTACTCGGAGTGGTAAGGTTGTCGGCTCGTTGTCGAGCTCACAACGAGCTCTGTAGCTCGTTATCACACCGAGCTCGGTCGTTGTGAGGCTCGTTGTGGGCGAGCGTTGTCACCACAACGGGTCGTTGGCGATTTTGTTTTTCCTAATTGCAACGGTCCAAGGATTTAAAAAAAAAAAAAACATAAAACAAACACATATATATATATATTTTTTTTAAAACCTTAATTTCACCTATAAATACCCCCAATATTTAACCAAAAAATCACACCAATTCTCAGTCTCTTTCTATCTCAATCTTTTTCTAAAAACTATATACAACAAAAAATGAGTTCGAATTCGTCAACCGATCACGATGTTACGGATTCGTCATCTTCCGACGCCGAATTGTTACAAGTTCTAGCCATGGCGGTACAAGCTGTGGAGATGGAAGAAAATGAGGCGGAAATTTCTCGCCGTACAGTGAAAAAGAAAAGGCGTTATATCAACCGCGATCGCGCCAAAGCAAATGAAAACGTGATACGACATTACTTCTTCGGCGAAAGCGTATACCCGAATGAATATTTCCGTAGACGATTTCGTATGAGAAGACCTCTTTTCCTCCGAATAGTCGAAGGTATATCTAATTACTCTGTAGAACCTTTGCCCGACTATTTTAAATATTTCAAACTGTCACACCCCGCTAAAGCGGAAATACGGAATGTGAAGAGCAAAGAATCATTTCACGGGATATACTAAAATCAACGGTTCAAGTCATTAAGATTAAAGTTGGAAAAAGTACAAGATTCAAAGATACAACCAAGATTCAACGTTTAAGACCATAATAAAAAATAAAAAGTCTTTAATTAAAAATTCCCAAAATAAAGGTCTTCTTCCCGAGGTACACTTCACATAATTGGCTTGACCCGCCTGATCAATGCACTTCATAACTTACGCTTAATTCCTGAAACATGAGATAAAGTGTCAACTACGAAAACGTAGTGAGTGAGTTACAGTTTGTAAGTTGACCAAAAGTTTCTAATAAAAGTTCGACAAGTATATATATAAGTGCAAAGTTTTCCAAAAGAAGTAAGCGGATAAGCAATCGCATAAAGGTCGTTTATATACTGTCGTAATGGTTCAAGTCAAGAGTTTAGAATTCGTAAAAGTTCGAGACAAGTTCAAAGTCATAAAAGTTCAAGTTCAGTTCAAAGTCATAGATGTTCAAGATAAGTTCAAAGTTCAAAATAAGTTCAAAGTTCAAGTCGCGCTGCAAGCGGTAAAAGTGTGTGGTCATTACCTCAGCGGTGGATTAATCCACATGTGTAAGACATTAAGTAGCATATGCGTAAATAATAAAGACCTATGATCCTCGACTTATACCAACCACTAAGATTAATATAACGTAAGATTTTAGCACACTAATCCGATTCTGGTCAAGCTCAAGCCCCTAGTTCCAGTCTAAAGATCGAGTTCGCGAGAACTTAGTAATATGTACCCAGGTTGCACCCTAAAGTAAAGAGTGACCGCTCCTAAGTATCGATACGAATATTTACTAACGGCTATTGTTAATAGTGTGTAGAGAATAGTTCCAAAAAATTGCGGGGCATTTTGCCCGGCCTGTTTCTAAAAATTTGTCTTTTGTACTTACGGCGTTTATATCCTCACCTAGGGTTTGCTCCAAAATACAATCAAGCTATCATTGTCTAATCAAATATCCAAAGAGGCAAACCTATTTAGTCTAAAGTAAGCCAATCCGAATATATGATATTGTCTACGCATATCAGTTGCAAAGTTCCAAAATAGTTCAATAGTTCTCAAAAGTTCCAAAAGTTCAAAGAGTTGCAAGTTCGTAAGGTTTCCAAAAATAGATAAGTAGCTCAGTAGTTCATAAAGTTTTCAAAAATAGATAAATAGCTCAGTAGTTCCTAAAGTTTCCAAAAATAGATAAATAGCTCAAAAGTTCACAAAGTTTCCAAAAATAGATAAATAGCTCAAAAGTTCATAAAGTTTCCAAAAATAGATAAATAGCTCAAAAGTTCATAAAGTTGCCAAAAATAGATCACCAAACGTTGTACGTTAGTTCAAGCGCATAAATTAGTTTCACATAAAAGATATTGTTCACAAAATATTTTGATCTCATGTTTCCCCCAAAAAAAAGAGTACTTAAAATGTAAGAGTAAGGAGGGGTGTAACTCACGGATTGCGAAGACAAGTAACTCGGGAATCGGTCGAAGCGGGAACCGGGAATCACGGGGCGCCTAATAATACCAAGATAGTCCAATTCTTATTATCTTATTATGTTATTGTACTTCAGATAATATAATTAAGTTTTTAATTAAACTTTAAGTGTCAAGGTTAAGTATTGTCCAAAATAGTCCCAAAGCGGTGAAAGTTACGTTTTTGTCCAAAAGTCCAATTTTAACGTTTATTATTATTATGTTAGAAGCAACTTTGGTCGCTGAATTGGTTTGTACTTTTCTAATGAAATTTGGGCAGCGCTTCCTCGCCCAAATTTCATATCCAAAAATCCAATCTCCATTTCCGCTCACAATTGCCTATAACACGATAACATATATATATACGAGTTCATTTAAGTCCAAAAGTTCATTACAAGACACCAATATCTATTTATTTTCCAAACTCAGTCCCAAAGTGGTATTTACGAAAAGTCAGCAAGTCAAACAAGTTCAAAACGTCAAAATAAAGCAATTCGGGAAAATCAGTCAGGCATGTGCGCCGTTGTGACCATTAGGACGACGCACAGAACCAACTTTTCACCTCGCTGCGTCGTCCTGGTCATAGGGACGGCGCACAGGTCGTGTTTTCGGGATTTTTCGAGCAAAACGACTATTTTGGCCACGGATTTCAACATGCAATTGGTCTAGACTTAATAAAACTTCATTTCTAGTGTTTCTAAAGTGTTTTTATTCATAAAAACATAGATCTAAACAATATTTCGGTTAAAAATCGTTTTTGTACATAAAACGTTATAAATCTTTGTAAAAACTTATTTTAAATCCATAGATGTTATTTATATAAAAACAGTAAGTACAAAGAAATCTACCGGTGGAAATCGCTTAGATGATGATTTGGTGAAGTTTGAGCTCCGAAAATCCTTACAAAAATGGTCCTTTACCGAAATTTCTTGGTTCCTTTTGTTTCTTTGGATGATTTGGACGATTTTGATGGATGAAAATAGAGTTTTAGTGCTGGAAATCTTCTGGAAGTGATGAAGTTTAAGAAGGTTTTGAGAGAGAAAGTGGGGTTTGTGTGTGTTTTTGTTTTATAAAATGGTAAAATGAAATGAAAATAACAAAAACAATTAAGTGGGGTGTTGGTACTGCAAATGCAGTGAATAATGAATGGAAACTGAGATTGATTGGGTGAAAATGTGTAGGAAATCGAGGCATGCAAAAATTTCAAAAAATTTCGAAGTTAGTCCTTCAGGACGGCGCACAAGGTCACTGTGCGCCGTTCTGGACCAGTTTTGTAACAAAAATTTGATTTCTGCTGTTTTTGTTATTTTTGCGTTATTGTTTCGTTGGACCTTTTCGTTAACTAAAACTTCTTAATTATGTTACATTATGAACTTAGGAAAGTTCATTAGGTGTTTTCTTGGTATTAGGACTTACATAAATTGATTCCAGTTGTGATTCCGACACGAGCGCGTTTCCGGTAAAGGTTCAATTTAAAGACACAATAGACAAAATGAGAGACATAGAACGTAAAGAGCACCTGAATTTTGACGGTTGTCACACAAACAACGCCCCGATGCAACGGGTAAAATGGGTTTTAGTTGTTTACATAAATGCACGTCCGCTATTCGTATGATGGCATATGGGATTACTCCTGACGCCTTCGACGAATATTTACAAATGTCTGAAAGAACATCAACTAAATCCTTAGATAATTTTTTAAAAATGTGTAATCCATCTTTATACAAACTTTTATCTAAGATCCCCAACACAAGATGATGTTAAATCATTTATATCAAAAACACGATGAGGTTCATGGGTTTAAGGGTATGCTTGGTAGCATAGATTGTATGCATTGGAAATGGGATCAATGTCCAAATGCATACAAAGGGCAATACACACGAGGTGACCATGGTTATCCAACGGTTATGTTTGAAGCTGTTGCCTCGTACGATCTATGGATATGGCATGCTTACTTCGGTGTCACCGGGTCGAACAACGACATCAACGTGCTTAAACAATCACCGTTGTTTCATGATATGCTCAACGACTCATCCCCAGACTACAGATTCACCGTCAACGGCCACGAGTACAATAAAGGATATTACCTTGCAGACGGTATATATCCGGAGTGGTCGACATTTGTTAAAGCTTTCGCGTACCCATTTGACGAACCTCGCCAAAAATTCAAACGTTTTCAAGAGAGTGCGAGAAAGGATTTCTAGCGGGCATTCGGTGTTCTTCAAGGTCGTTGGGGTATTATAAAACATGCAACTAGATTTTACAAGATGAACAAATTAAGAAGAGTTATGTATGGGGCTATTATATTACACAACATGATTGTTGAAGACAACGGACAGTCGATCTGCGATGCCGATGAATGGTATGTTCCTCCGGTTACTAGTGTTCCGAGAACTTATAACGAGAGAGTCAACGAACGTATCCGGATTAACAGAGAGATTAGAGACAGGACCACACACAACATACTCCGGGAGGATCTCGTGGCCTACGTTTCGACACTTCCGGATAACTATCGACAACGTTAGCTTTTTTTAATTAATGTGTTGTATTTTTTTTAATTATTGTATTGTATTTTTTTTAATTATTGTATTGTATTTTTTTTATTGTATGTTTTTGTATTTTTATTTTAATTATTGTAGTTTTGTTTTTTATTTTCATAAAATGTTATATTTATTTTATTTAAATCTTTTAAGACAAAAAAATTAAATTGGGTCACACAACTCCCACAATCAGCACAATTCTCATTATCATACCACCCAAAATCTCACAATACTCATTCTCACTGCCACGTCAGCAAAAAGTAATCTCACAACCCCCACAACCCTCATTATCACTCCGGATGCTCTAATTAACTTTAGTTTTTAATTTAGGAGAAAGGGGGCCCCACGTAGAGATGTGTGCCAAGAAACAAGAGATGGTCCAAATTTACCTTCAAGATGGACCATGATATCAGTGTCGGGTGTTGAATTAATTAGCGTTTCTTTGACTACATTTATATCTGACCATATGATAAAACATTTAAATAAGTTCCTACATAGTAATAAGTATTATATATTTAACGTAAGTTTTAATTAGCCAAGTGCATAATCTGTCTGACCCGTTTAGGACCCGCCAACCCGGCCAGACCTGGCCCGTTTATTTCTACCCGGTCCCGTCATCGGGTATCAGTTTATAGTGTAATCGGGTATCGGTCCGGTTCGGTTAATACCCGGTTAACCCGAAACTTCTTTGTTTTTTTAAATTATTTAGGGGTGTTTAGTAAGCTTGTTAAATTGTAAAAGGGTGTTTTTGTCAATTATTTTTGGAAAAAACTAAATAGTCTCCTTTAACTCCTCCATTTTCCAAAACTAAAACCAATTTAACAAAATTAATTATCAAACACCCGTAAGTTTTTATCCTCCATCAAGATCGGGAAAGAAAAACTCACTGTTCAATCCTCCATCATCAAAAATCGAAATCTTCATCATCAAAGAGTAAGTTTTTTTGAATTATGGTTGTTTACATTATGTTTATCTATCTTTAAATCCATTATTATGTCATTCTTAAGCTTGTTATTAGGGTTTATAACAGTATGGTTTATTGTTGTTTATCACAATTTATATTAATCAATATCATCTATTCAATAGCGATGAATGTCGGGTTTATAACGATGTTGGTTATGGCTCTTGTAGATGGAAGAAGATAATGCTAGTGAGGTACCATCAAATTCAAGTGATGAATCTCGAAGCACATCAATTGGGCGTAGTGGTAGAAAAAGAAAACGGGCTAAGAAAGTGAATAAGAAAAAGAGACAACCATCGCAAATTATGCGTAACGAAAGGAAGAACATGTCTTGGATTTGGGAACGTTACGAAAAGTACTTTGAGGATCCGGTTAACAAACTTGGTAGAAGAGGGCGATGTAACTATTGTTCAAGAACTTACGCCGCCGATTCAACTAAAAATGGTACCTCCGCCATGATTAGACACTATAAGGTTTGTGAAAACAATCCCAATAATATAGTAAAAGATCAACCTAATGTATATGTAAAAGGGGGTGATGATAGTTGTAGTGGTGGTGTTAAAAAGTGGTCTTTTAATTATGATAAGATACGTAAAGCTTTAATTAAGATGATAATTGTTAACGAGTCATCGTTTTCATTTGTGGAGAAGGAAGGTTTTAGAGAGTTTATGGAGTGTGTTTGTCCTCTTTTTAAGATATCATCTCGTTATACCGTGTCTAGGGATTGTGCAGAATATTTTATTGAAGAAAAAAAAAGTTACAAATTTACTTTCGTAATTGTAAACAAAGGATAAATGTCACAACCGACACTTGGACTAGTATTCAAAGAATTAATTACATGAGTATGACCGCTCACTTTATTGAAGATGATTGGATTTTACATAAGAGAATTACTAACTTTAAACTTATTTTTAGTCATATGGGTAAAGACATTGGTGTGTCGGTTATGGAGTGTTTGGAGGAATGGAAAATCAACAACTTACTAACGGTTAGTGTTGATAATGCTAATCTTAATAAAGTTGCGATTGATTATGTTAAAGAAAAATCACGTAATTTGGTTGCTAATGGTGAATATATTCATATTCGATGCATGGCACATGTTATGAACATAGTTGTTGGTGAAGGGTTTAGGGAGTTTACTATATTGGTGGAAAGAATTATGTGACACCCCACCTTTGCGGAAACATGGGGTGCAACCGATTGACGATCGTCATAACACATTGTATAGTTAACAAGAGAATATCTAATAATGATTTAATAAATAATGAATACGTGTCATGACTTCGCACAATCATAACAAAACACTTATGTCTTGTGGAGTCAAATCCACAAATAAAAATGTAATACAAATTATAGAGTTGCATCGGATATGAATACATTGTATGAATAAACAAAGTTCAAAAAAAATGTAATAATGTTCAAATGAAATAGAAATATTTTTCTAGGTCCTTGGAAACCTCTACTCATCCTGTATTCGATCATTACCTGAAAACATAGCTTAAAATGTCAACATAAAGTTGAGCGAGTTCGTAAAGTTTAGGAAAACAGTGTATGTAAGTTCTTGTAACAAAAATTGTTAGCAAAAATTATGAAGTTTAAGTAGAGAATACCATCTCCTTTGTCATACGAAATTTGTAACTTGAAAATGTCAAATATGTAACGATAATGTAAACGATTTTGATAAGTGTTTTGGACGGTATGTGTAAACTAGTAACGGGGTAATCCACAACGATATTTGCAATTCAAACGTTTTTCACATGTGATATCTTTATTGTAATAAAATCACTTTGCCAACCATAGATGAAGTCAAATACATTGAAAGGTTGAACACGTAATCAAAGCACATTGTCAAGTTCATTAAAGTCAAATACGTTGCATAGGCCGAAAAGATAATGTAATCCAACACCCAATTGTTATAGCACGTAGAATACAACATACAAACATGTCCAATAAAAAGCATACTTGAAAATATAATGTTTCATGTAAAAGAAGGTATGTCTTCCCCCAAAAATTTGAAAACATTCAAAAGTAGGGGTTATGAAACTCACTCAAGTCCTTGTGCAAGCTAGTTAAGAATATCACTTATGTGTACGGTCAGTTGAGCTTCTTAAACGAATGTTATACTTATTCACGTCATAAATGTTCCAAATATAAATTTTAGACTCTTTACTAAATTTTTATTCCGTGTTGTTAATCTCGTAATTTTTCGACTCTCGTTGAATTTTATAAAATACCTAACAAAATACGTTACAACAAAACGTACAATTCTGGACAACAAATTATAAACCATATTTTAAAGAATACTTAAAGACACCTAAAATTTAAATAAAATTTATTCTAAGTAGTAAACTTAGTAGAAAACAACATATCCAAAAAATAAGGTTTAACTCTTCTGTATGAGTGAGATAAAAATATTTCAAGCCGACACGAAACTATGCATTTAAGAAATCAGATTAGACCAATATTTGTATATACCTGATTTAAATGACCAAATCATTGAATTAGGGAATGTGACTTATATATTAGGAAACTAGACTCAAAGCACTACAACCTAGAATAAATATTCAATCAAAAACACCTTCTTATGACTAAGATATGACCCGATAAAGTGAGGTGAAACTATTCATAATTTTTCAGAAACGTTTATAACACGATTCGTAAAGACGTTTATAAATACCAAACAATTATGTAAATTCACCCACAAATGAAGATCAAGTAACTGATATATACTTAATGATTTCATGTAAAATCTTAATTTTCACACCTTTAAGACAGAGAACAAGTGATTACAAAATCGGATGTAGAAAACTAACACAAAACTCAGTTTAGACCCACTTCACTAAAAACCAGTTTTGCGGAGTTTAAACATGAATTAGACGATGAGTCTTATATTCTTGAAACATAGACTCAGAGGGCTACAATATGGACATAGGACTTGATTGATTTGGATATTTATTCACTGAGTTAAGGTTCGAACAAAACAGGTTAACAAATCTGATCTGAAACAAAACTTTGTAAACGAATACTTTAACATACCAAAAACGTTTATTTACACACGCAACTTTATATAACATGACCAGAATGTAAAACATGAATATTAACACCTGTAAATCAGATTATAACAATGAAAATACCTAAACATATTAATCCAACTCGTTAACCAAAATTAACATTAAACCTTTATAACCAAAACCCTAATTTCACACTTTTATAACAGCAACACTAATACAACCTTTCATAAAACGTTTTTACAAAATAAATAAACAAAATTATTAACAATAAGACCTGAATAAACATAAACAAATTAAATAAAATAGAGCTTAGTTTCAGAAAGTATACCAATAAAACGAACTAGACGATTCACGGTTGAGATGAAACCAAGAAAGAAAGAAAGGATTGTGATTGATTGCTTGCTCCTTGTTTTTTTGTTTTGTTTGCTGAATTAGATCAAAGAGGGCAGAAGAGGGGAGAGTTTCGATCAATATCAAAAGAGGGAATAAGGGGTGTCGACTTAGGTTTCGGCTTTAACCGAATGGGATTTTTAGGGTGGGTTGGAAATCGGTTTTGGGGTTTAAGAAAATGGGTTTGGGTTAAAAATATAATATGGATTATTTGGTATAAGTTAAATGGGTTAAATGGTTACCCAATAGGTCGGGTTTATAATACGAGCTAACACGAATACGGGCTAGACCAGATTTCAAAAAATTTAAATACGAAAACAACTAGAGGATAATAATACGAATACGAACTTAAATGAAATACTCAACTCGAAAATATTATAAATAACTAAAATAGAAAGTTTACTTAGTGTTCCCATTCCAATAATAGTAATAATTGTCCAAACGTTAAATTTTCGTCTAAGATATACGTAGAAGCTCAACCTTACGCTAAAGTAAAATTCCTAACATGACATGCAAGTATTTGATATATAAAAAATTCACTAATCGTTTCCCATCTCAACTAGTCACATTTAAGTATTCAACTTTAAAAATTCACGTTAAATAAAAGTTAACAAGTAATGACAGACATCTAGATAGAACGTTGACTAATCGAAAAATTTACGTTGACCGAGCGGATTTGGTGACGGTTATCACAAATTAGAAATAGCGTAAGATACATTAGAGCTTCACCGGATTGAATCGCTAAGTTTAAGAAATGCGTTATTAACAAAAAAAAAACAACTCATAAATCCAATTTGATTCTTGATTGTAAAAACCGTTGGAATTCAACATATGATATGTTAGAACGAGCTGAAATGTTTGAAAAGGCCTTTGAGTTGTATGATCTTAGAGATTCGGGATTTAATCGAGATTCCCAAAGTAGATGATTGGGTTCGTGTTCGCAAGCTCAACAAAATGTTGTTAATCTTCAAGGAAACAACGGGCAAGGTACTTTTCTTTCATCATTTTGTGTCGTTTTGAAATGGTCATAAAAGACAAACCGTATATCCTTTTACTATGTATAATATATCGTTTAAAAGGAATTTGAGTCTAATTTCTAATGGAATAGGGTATAGGCCATGAATCAAAGTAAAGTTGGGTCAGTTTAGCAAAACGTAACAGGATGTACAGAAACTATTTTCGATAATGTGTCGTTTTAAAATGGTCATAAAAGACAAACCGTATATCTTTTTATTATGTAGAATATATCCTTGAAAAGGCATTTGAGTCTACTTTCTAATGGATTAGGGTATAGGTCATGAATAAAATTACAATTGGGTCAGTTCAGAAAAAAGTAACATGTTGTACAGAAACAGTTTTATGTATAATATATCCTTTAATTGAATGTGTTCCATGTGTTTTTTCTTAATAGGTTTCGGGTTCTTCTTATCCCATTTTACATGAATTTATTAGTGAAGTTTTAGCTTTAGACTTGGAATTACGGGCTCTTCAAGAAGATAACGATTATAAGTTTACGATAATGGGTGATACTATGTGGGACAAGTTCGATAAGTATTAGGGTTCAATTGACAAAATGAACTTGATTTTGTATTTTTTTTTCGGTCGTTTTAGATCCACGTATGAAGTTAGTTTTTATCCTCTATGCTTTTAAAACACTAATGGGATTTGAGAGACATCACGAAGATAAGGATGAAACGGACTTTGATGAAAAGGTTGACAAAGAGGTGAAAGAGAAAGTACAAGACAAGATGAAGCTTGTATACGACGAGTATAAATTGGCGTTCGAGGAACCGGTTTGAAGCTCTACTACTCAACGGGAAGGAATTGTGGAAGATGTGGTGAAAGTCAAGAGTAAGAACAAGTTCATTGCGATGTTTGGAGTAGATAGTGGAGCTAACAATAGTTAAACTAAAACGGAATTCATAAAATACCTAGAGGTCCCACGTGAACCATTAGATGATGACTTTGACATATTGCAATGGTGGAAGGTTAATGTTGGTCGATATCCAATTATGTCAAAAATGGCAAAAGGTAACTTTTTATATATATAAAGTATTTGTTCGTGTTTATAATATTATGTTAACCTTTATATATTGTATACTAGTTTATTGACCCGCATAATACACGGAGAACTATATCGAAAAAATATAATGTTAAACAAATAATATAACCTATATGAAAGATTAATACAAACTTATTAATCATCAAACAAAATGAATTATATTAACAAATGTTACGTTGTTTCGCTTATACATAAGCGAAATTATCTGGAACTTTATGTCATTTGTTATGAAGAAATAATAATTGTGGAGTGGAATATGAGATTATTATATTACTTCAAAAATATCATATACATATTGATGATTTTTGTAAGGCAATTCGTGCATGTTGTCAAGATGAGCTCGAAGTTAAAGAAAAACAAATTAAAGACAAATAAACAAACATTACGTGTTGCATTTTAACAATGTCACAATAACAAAAAACAGTCAATATACGTTAGGTATATTTAAAAGAAAAATAAAAGTCAAATATTTAAAAGATATATGTTACGTATTTTTTTTTTTTGATATTAATTTAAAGTAACTGTGTTAAGTAATTTAAAGTAAAGAGTTAATTCATTTTACGTGTTAAATTATTTAAAGTAAAAAAGTTAATTCATTTTATTTGAATATTATTAAATTTAAGGGCTAAATGTTTTAAAGTAAAAGGGTTAAAATGAAATTAGTATATGATGATATCATCAAATTGATCTAGTAGCCTAAATGAAAGTCTAAAACTAATCTAACGGTTCAAACTTTGACAAATGTTATTTTAGGGCTCTCTTTTATTATATATCAAGATTAAGATTAGATATGTTAGCGATTCTGGTAACTACGGTTGCATTAGAATTAGCGTTTAGTACGGCTGAAAGAGTTGTTAGTGAAACACGAAGTTCGTTATCCCCGCCACTAGTGGAAGCCTTGATTTGTACCCAAGATTGGGTTCGGAAAAGTAAAAAAGCTATAACAAGTCACGAAGAAGCGGTTAAACAAGACGGTGAAGTCGGAAATGGTAATTTTAATCGTTTGCATTATTACATCGTTTGCATTATTAAATTCGTTTTGTTAAAAGATTGAAATATAATATTGTTTATTTTTTGATGTTTTTAGATATTTACGAGAAGATCCAATCGATTGCATTTGAGTAATGAAGCGAGGCAAATTTAAGACGAACTTTGGAGTTTTGTTTGTTAAAAGATTGGAATTTTTATTAGTTTTAAGTAATGAAGTTTGGATTTGTAATGAATATGGGTTTGTTTATGTTAATCATTGATGTTGTTTGGTTGTTTTAGATTTTACTATTTTCTTTAAACAGCAGCACCAATAGCAATCAACAAAAGAAAAAAATAAAATAAAATAAAATAAAAAATCTCCACATTACCACATTTCTGGCCCGCTCCGTTCTTATATTTATGATTGCTTCATTACGAATTTAATCACCTTATATTTTAAAATTTTAAAAATAATAACCAAATTCGTAAAAAAAATAAATTATCGTCACTTTTGTCTTTTACAGTTATTTTCGAACTTTAAAAATATCAGTTGATTAAATTCGAATTTTTGTTTTTTCTATAATTGATGATAAATAAGTTGTTCTATCCAAGTCCTATACTTTTATAGATATTGGTTCTTGTAAAATAAACGTTAAGGTGAAATAAGTGTATAAAAATTAAAAATGAATCTATAACGTTAGAATTTTTGGATTATCGTTCATTTTAACCATATCTTAAACTTTAAAAAACGAAGTTTTGTTGTAGATCAAAAATGAGTAATTTTGTTGTTGTGTATCAAATTTGAATATTTAGTGCACAAAAACAATAAATTTGATGCACAACGCCTAAACGACGTATATTTTAATGCATATTAAAACTTGCTTTTTTAAGTTTGTTATAATTGAATAAATAAACATAATACAAAATTTCACATATCATAAATTATTTTTTTATTTTTATTACTTAATTTACTTTAAATATTGTTTTATAAGAAACTCCTCCTATTTGTATATACTAGTATGGTGCCCGCGCTATGCGGCGGCGACAGTGAAGTTAATTTCGAGAAATAAGATTTGTTGATCAGTCCACGACGATGAAGTTAATTTTTGAAAAATTTTATAAATTTTAATTTTTGCCGCTTTAATTTTTTTATAAATACAATATTACTTACTTTATTCAAATAGAGTTTTAAAACTTAACATTTACAGATTATATAATTTAAACCAATATTATATAATTTAAAACTTAATATATAAAGATTTTATCGAGTTTCATCAGTCAAATAGAAGTTTTGAGAACATCATTTGAAACTGATATTAAAACCACAACAAATAAAGAAACTGTAAAAATTATTTGGCACAAATTCGTTAAAAATGGCCACAACACCTAGTTGCATTAGATGTCATCAAGTAGTTGTCACGCATAAAAACCGTATATTATAATATTGATCAAAAAACCCGACGAAATCATCATAACTTCACCTCTATTTGTTACATTTTAGTCAATCATCGACTTCATAGTTTTAGTATAATCATTGGCCTCATAATGTTATCAAGTCATCAGCATGAAAGCCTCATGATAAATACGGATATAAACCATCATAAACATAAACATACCGTCATAAACATAAACATACCGACCAAATATAAACCATCGTAATTAACATACCGACCAAGAATAAACCGTCATAAACATAAACATACCGACCAAATATCTTAACTATATCTATTTATTACATTTTAGTCAATCATCGACCTCGTAGTTTTAGTATAATCATAATCATTGGCCTCATAATGTTATCAAGTCATCGCCATGAAAGCCTCATGATAAATACGGATATAAACCGTCATAAATATAAACATACCATCATAAACATAAACATACCGACCAAATATAAACCGTCGTAATTAAGATACCGACCAAATATAAACCGTCATAAACATAAACATAAACATATCGAGATAGAAAAGTAAGTGTAAACGTACCGAGATTAATATTTTAACTAACAGATCCGAAGATCCACCAGCCAAAAGACCCACCACCCGGATCCAAAGATCCAAACATCCACCACTAGGATTCAAAGATCCAAACATCCACTACTCGGATCCAAACATCCACCACCCGGATCCAAAGATCCACCACTCGGATCCAAAGATCCACCACCCAATCCAAACATCCAAAGATCCACCACCCGGATCCAAACATCCAAATATCCGTAGATCTAGAAACACCACAAACCACAAACCACCGTGATTTTAATCTCGCCGGAAACACCCGGATCCAAAGATCCACAGATCTAGAAACAAAAAATTAAAATATCTTGGTCAAGTACCATCAACGAAAATCAGTCAAAAGATCTACCAACAAAAACTGAAAAAATATCTCGGTCAAGAACAAACCTTAAGATTCAAACAACGGTAGACAGATCTGAGATACCATCAACGAAAATCAGTCAAAAGATCCTCCAACAAAAACTGAAAAAATATCTCGGTCAAGAACAAACCTCAAGATCCAAACAATGGTAGACGGATCCAAGATCCAAACAACGGTAGACAGATTCAAACAACTGTAGACAGATTTAACCGAAAATAGGATCAAAATAAGATCCAACCCTCAAGAGTTTAAATCGGATAGATCTAACCGAAAAATAGGCCAAATCAAACCGAAAATAGGCAGGTGTTTTTAAGATTCCGGTGAGGGTCGAAATGGACAGGTTCCGCCGGACAGGTGGCGCGGTGAGGGATGGTGGTTCCGGCGGCTAGAGAGTTGTGTTTTGAGTGTGTGTTGTATGTGTTTTAGAGAGAGTTGTATTTTGCGTGTGTGTTGTGTGTGTTGTCCGTGTTGTGTGTGTGTGTGGTGTGTGTGTGTTGTATTGTATGCATAGAGTGTTGTATTGTATGCATAAAGTGTTGTATCTTTTAAAACCAAACTCTTAAAATAAACCTTTTAAATTTTTAAAAGGTAAAAAATACCAAATACATTATATTATAACGTAGCAACAGAAGTAATAGATATCTTTCAATCAAAACTTATCTTTATTATTATAAAATCTACACGTTAATCGTTAAAAAAAAGAAAATGATACCTTCTACTTTGATTGTCGTAACTATAAAATGATAAGAGTAGAATTCATTAGTATATTAATTTATCTAATCAAAGTTCTTCTTTTTCTTTTAATTTTAATGAAATGTTTATTATTCTAAAGTCTAAACTAAAATAACCACCTTCACCCCACTGAAATAGAAAAAGACATGAAGGGCAATATCGTAATTTTACAAGAAAGCCCTCACTGGATTCCATTTCAATTTATAACCATGTAATTTGTCTTTCCAACATTACTTATAGCCATAAAATAAATAGGGTCTAAAAATCTCTCTCTTTTCACAAACTCCCCTTCAAAAAACAGTAAAGAGAGAGAAGATGGAAGGATTAGCAAGATCAGAAATATCATTTAGAAGATCAGGTTCATCAGGGCTTGTTTGGGATGATAAGCTATTATCAGGAGAGCTTAATCAAGGAGTCAAACCAAGTGATGAAGAAAGAGAAAAAGCAGACCAACAAAAAGCAGAACCAAAACCTTATAAATCTGTTGAAGTTGAACCAACTTTTGATCCTCCTTCTCCCAAAGTCTCTGGTTGTTGTGCTATCTTTGGCAAACCTGTTAAAACCAACAACACTGCTCACAAGCACAAATCTAAACCCACCCATAAATAATTATCTTATTTTGATGTTTGTGAGTCTTTTTTTCTTTTTCTTTTGAGTTTATTTTGTTGGATACATCTTTATATATCTATATCTCTATGTCTATATTCTATATGTATACATACACACTTATATATATATAGAATTTAGTACATAGGAAAAGTCTTGTTTTTGATTTCCTTGGATTATGTTATTTTTCTTCATGTAATTGTTTGTGTATACAATTCTTTTTTCTATTCAATTTCTGAGTGTGTCAAATGTTTCTTGTATAAAAAATCCCTAGAATGAATCACAAACCTTGAAAGTATCAATATGGTGTACCTTATAAAGATCTTTGATGCTTTTTGTTACTTTTTAATTTATGGATTTTATCTTCTCTTTATTCAATAAAGGTTACCTTAGATGGAATTACAAGCATTCGCAATTTGCTTTATGGATTTTGTTAAAAAATATTTCATGTATGAAGAATCTAATTAGGGGTGCTTGTTTTCGCTTACGAGCTTATTAAAATTTTGATAAACTCGTAGGCTCACTTTTTTTGGCTTATGAGCTTACGAACTTAAATAAGCCATAGACTTAAGTTTATAAACTAATAAGGCAGAAAAATTAGGGCATAAACTTATCAAAATTTAAATAAACTCATAAATCCGTTACATAAATCGAAAAAAACATCCCTTATATTTCATAATTATTATATATTAAAGATAAAATATAGTAGTTACACATAAATTAAATCTATTGTAATTTTGCAAAGAAAATGATAGGCAATGGCAAAGTAAAGCATCTTTGCTTGTTCTTTCTTGGTATCATTTCTTGACTAACTTAAATCAAAGTGGCAATCTTAGTTACATGTGTTGTTGCATAAGGTACAACTCTTATTGCATAGGGTTGGTATTTTAATAATATTTTAAAAAGGTGTTTTGGCTAGGAATGGATGATGTGTAGTAATAATTTTAATAGTAAAAGACAATAGAGAATTCAGAAAAGATGGCTACTTTTTTAAAATATTTATTATTATTTAGATAGACAATTGCATGTGATGTTGATGTTTTTTTTGTAGGTGTAACGTTTTGCTTTTCTTTTTTAATCATGCCACAATTATATTTCCATTGATTGCACCAACTTCATACGGCTATGATTGTATCCACACACTTCTAGATGTACAACTAATATAAAACGCCAATTTTCAAATTATTTTTATGCGGCCAATTTTGACCTCAACGGCTCGACACAGAAACTTGATCCGATTCAAACATGAAACAGGTCGACACAAACATAACATTAAATCATCTATGTCAAAATGGGGCACGAAAAATTGACAAGACTGGTTCGTGTCAAGTGTCAACCAACTTTAGGAGACTGGTACTTCTTTTACTAATTGGTTTTAATTATGTGTATGCGTTTATAAAGTAAAGTAAATGTATTAATTTGAAGGAATCCTAAAATCGATTTCTTTCAATGATTTACGGTCAAACCTTTTGTTTTAGAATTTAACCGAAAAAAATTGGTTGACAAAACTCAACAAGAACTTAACACGAATCTTTACCGGACAAACACGAAATGGTACTTGGTCGAATATGGGTAGCATGGTGTCATGATCAAATACGCTTTGTATAACCTTAAATCTTAACTTCGTTAGATCGTGATCTATCAAAGAAGTTTAGCAGCGGATACGAACACTTTGATATTAACAAGTTATTCAAACAATCAATATTGCTAAAGTATGAATAATGATGAACAATATTATTGCCGAATTATAAGCCTCAATTGCATTAATTTGAATTATCAATATAACGTGTATGTTATCTCTACAAGGATCTATATTTATAGACCTTGAGGCTAAACGTAGATAAACTAGGAAACTACATCTATCTAATAAGGAAATACAATTTAACTATAATTGTAATTCTTATTCTAACTTGCATGGCAAGTGTTAAGCATTAATGATAAGCCGTAGAAATGAAAGTCTTCAGAAGTAATCTTCAACTTCATTATTAACTTGTCTTCCGTAGTAACTTGCATGTCTTCCGCATTAATGAACTTCAGTATTAACCATCCGCCTTAATAACATACATTACTATCAGTAGTTAGACGCAATATTAATGAAACTAAAACTATTTTATCTAAGTTCTAATCCCAACAATCTCCCCCCAATCCTAAACTTTTATAACTATCAAAAGTACAAGTTTTCATACATCACTTTCAATTATTTTCATTAGAAAACATAATCACTTATCATTTAAACTCTTGTTCTTCTCAGCTGCTTGCTTTGCAATTTCCATTTCTCCTTCTTTAGCTAACTCTTCAGTGAGTTGTATCATGATGCTCCAAACTAACTCATGAGCCATTTTGGAAGCCATAAGTCCATACAGTCTGACCTTGATCGGCTCTTTCAAAGTCCTCAACCCATGTGGATACTTCTTATCTACTAGATAGAACTCCATTGCACCATGATTTCTAACTATAGAGTAAGTACCACTCCTTTCATAAATGTACCATTTGATAATTGGGTTGTTTGGACCTCCCTTCTTGAAAGCAGGATTAATCTTCTCAGCATATGGATCAAACATGCCATTTAACCAGTCCATGGCCATTTCTATACCTGAGTTTCTTTCTTTCTCCACCAGTCCAAGCAAGTTCCCCATCTTCATTGGCCCCAGTGATTTACCACTGTAGCCTTTGGTCTTTAAATATGAGATGAACTTCTGTCTGTCTTCAGTATGCTTGTCTTGAGTGGATTTCTTCTTTTGAACTTTCTTTTTCTTCTCTCTCTCTTCTTGGGCTAACTCATCCATCTCTTTCTCTAGCATAGCTTTCAAAGCTAGCTCTTCTTCTCTTAACTTCGGAATCTTCTCCATCTCTTGAATTTGAAGCTTGGTGTGAATGTCCACAATAGTTGCTGGATCATCTCCTACATCCAAGTCTTCAGCAGCCAACTGATAAGCAGCAAAATCAGCTAGCTTCTCTTCTCTTTCCTTCCTTTTCTTCATTTTCTCTTTCTCTTTTAGATCATCAGTTACTTTCTTCCCCTTAGCCTTCTCACCTGGCTCAATATCTGCAAGAGGTTTGGGAACATATGATCTACGGGGAGGAATAATATGTCTTCTACCTGATGGTCTTGAAGGATCTTCTACATAGTATATTCCTTCTACTAGTTTGGTGTTATCTGGAACTGCAGGTATCTTCAAGGATTTTTTCTTTGGAAGTGAGGCTTGTTGAATCTTTCTTTCTTCAAGAATTTTAGCCATTTCAAGCTTCAAGAGTTCAACAGCAACAACTTTATCATCAACAGTATGGATTGTAGCAGTAGTAACTGTTGTTGCTTCAGAAGAGATTACCTTCAAAGCTTCACTACTTTGAATTGATTCAGTTAATGGAGGAATGGATACTGTTGGAGGTGTTTCAGTAGAAACATGAAGATCAATAATAATTGAGCTGATAGGAGAAACTGGATCTTCAATATTAACTCCTTCAATATTAGTTCCTTCAGTAGAAATTGCTTCAGTAGAAACAATTTGTGTGTGAGGAGCAGTAGTAACTATCTCTTCAGTATAAACAACTTGTGTGTGAGGAGCACTAGTAACTATCTCTTCAGTAGTAATTGGAGGAGAGACAGTATAAACAAACTCTGCAGCAGAAATTAAGACTGAATCAATGGCTGTAGTAGTAAGTACTTCAAGATTCTCATATTCTATCTCCATCTCATGCTCCCCCTCAATTCTTTGCTCCTTTTCAACATCTTGATCTATTACCATCTTCTCACCTTCAAATTCAACATCTTCATCTATCACAATCTTCTCACCTTCAACTTCTTGTTTATGTGATGATGTGGCAGTAATCATAGTATCATCACTCCTTCTTTCCTCCCCCTTGGGTTCAACACTCTCTTCAGATGATACAATATTTTCAACTACTTTCTCCCCCATTTTGTAAGCTGGAGGAGTGTCATCTAAAGAATGTAACATCCCGGTTCTCGGAAATTAAAAATATTCCGTAACCATTTACTTATTTATAATAAATATGTTTTATATTTATATTTATTTAGAAGTTTTATATATAAAGGACTAGAATGGTAAGAAAAATAGTTAATTGTGGTTAGAAAGGATTTATATGGTTAACAATATTAGTAAATTTTGTAAATTAGTAAAATTGGAGAAGATGAGGGACTAAAGGTGTAAATTCGAAATTTTGATGGGTAAGACAATGAGATGTCAATTGCAGAATTTTTCCAAGTAAAATTTGTATGTGTGAGTATGTGCTATTGAAAATTAAGCTAAGATCAACTTCCATTTCCTCAAATTTGGTGTTAAGATTTGTGAAGTATAAAGAATCAAGAGTAGAAGATAGAGAAATTTAGTTAAATTGGCATTGGAGTGAAGAAGGTAAATTTATGTATATATTTGGTATTAATTGATGAATTTGAGTTTGTTATATGTGATGTAGTTTTAATTAGAATGCTTAATTGATAGTAGAAATGCTTAATTGGTAAAATAAGGTTTTCTTAATAATTTGGGGATAATCATGATAATTGAAGAAAATTGTTAATTTGAGTTTTGATTGTATGTTAATTTAATGTTAGAATTGTATGTTTAAGTTCTATGAATGAGAAAGAATATAGTATTATGATTTCTCCATTTGGTGTTGCCAAACGTGTCAATTGACCCAAGGAGTGGCAATGGGTAGAAATTGTTAAAGAAAAGAAAATGACCATTATATATATGTGTTGTTGTTATGTATAATGGAGATAATGGTTAGAAATGCTTCTAAGTATGTATAAAATCTTAACGGGTTAAAAGACCCCAAAGGTGGCACGATGGGTAGAAAAGGAATAAACAAGTAATGTTAAAATTTTAGAAAAAGAATGTGTAACTAAGTTGTTAGTTATGTTGTTATGAGTATTGAAAGCTTTAGTGTTTTTTGTCTTATAAACTCAGATTTAAAAGACAAAGGAAAAGGGAAAGCAACGAAAGAGTAGTAAAAGTACTTCGACGTCAAGGTGAGTATACGAAGCCCATTTTTCATAATGTAATATGTTTAAGTATGTATATCAACTCTTTTGAAGTTCATGAGTATGTTATTTATTCATATCTTTAAGTTGTTAGTGGAAATGGGAGTTAGAAACATCATAAACTAACGTATAAGTGTAGGAAACGTTCGAAAACGAAAATCAGTCAGGCCAAGCCCAGAATGCGCCGCATGGGAGCTAGAATGCGCCTCATTCTGAGCTCCGTAGCCTATGTTGATTTTTGTTGTGTCAAATGCGCCGCATGGGAACCCGAATGCGTTGCATTCGATACCTAGACCAATTTTTAATGGATTTTAAGGTAGTTTAAGTAAGGGAATGATACTCTAATCTATTATTATGATAGAGAAGAATGGAGAAGACATTTACATGTCAATAAGATATATAATCGACTTTTAATAGTCAGAGAAAAGTAAGGACCAACTATATATAGTTGGATGAGAAGAAATGATAAGACTTTACATAGTCTTGGAGAAGTATTTTAAACGGGACTAAGTATATTCACTAGCATGACGCTAATGTGTTTTATTGATTGTTATGTTTGTAGGTAAAAAGGATCTCTAGATGGGCAAGGCAAGCTTATAAAATCATAGGGGGGGGGGGGGGGGGGGGGGGGGGGGAGGGGAAGCTTGCCTTGCGGAAGAGATAAGAGTAAGAAAGATTAATTGTTGAGAAAGAGTAGAATGCCTTAGTCTTAAATATGCATTGATAGTATTGGATGTACAAGAGTTAATATGTTTAAAATTAACGTCTGGCCAACGCTAATTTTGGGCATATTATGTGTATCCAATATAATTGAAGTATACTAAGGACAAGGGATAAATAAAGTTAGAAAGTATGTATATGACATATAAACTATAATTGTGTATGGATTATAGTTTTATATGTTATTATTAACTGAATTTAATTTCAGTTGGTAGAAATGGAAGGAGGAGATAGTCATCATGATGACGGACAGAAGGAAGTGGATATGCAAACGAATGTGGCTAAGGAGATTAGTCAAGCCTTTGAGAAAGCAATACCCTTTATTATTAAACGGGTTAGAGAAGATGTTGTGGAGATTATTGACGAGAAGATAGACCGCGTGCTTGCGGAGAAAGAATTGAAACAGAAAGAGAAGGAGGATTTAGGAAGTGAAGATGATCATTCTGATCATCAAGAAGAACCCACATAAGGTTATAAGAAAGGATGTACGTATAAAGATTTTGCAAGCTGTAATCCACCTATTTTTCTTGGATAGATTGATCCTATTGTTAGCATACGGTGGGTTATGGAAGTAGAAGGTGCATTCTTGACTTGCAAGTGTGCGAATAGAGATAAGGTTATTTATGCATCAAATCTACTCCGAAATCAAGCAAAAAGTTGGTGGGAGTCTATAGTGAGGTTATTCCCGGCTCAAGGGATTGTGAAGATGACGTGGGGAGATTTTAAGAAGAGATTCATGGAGTACTATTTTCCACCTTCGGCAGTGAACAAGATTACCCGAGAGTTTTTATCATTACAACAAGGAAGTAAAACCGTGAATGAGATCACTAATGAATTTCTAGATAGAGCGGGGTTCTGTCCAGAATATGTTGTAAGTGAAAGAATGAAGATATATCGTTACATGTGTTGTTTGAGTCCCAACATCAGAGAGCATGTTTCCACTTATAAAAAAATGAAGAAGAAACGCAAGGTGGAATATGTACAAGAACCGTATAAAAAGCAAAGATTTGAACAAAAGGGTAGAAGTTCGGGAAGAAGATTTGAAAAGAAAGAATCATCAAGAAGAGATTATAGTTGTAGAAAGTGTGGTAAGAATCATACGGGAGAATGCAAATTTCGTTAGATGGGTTGCTACACGTGTGGGAAGCCGGGTCATATTAGTAGTGAATGTCCTAATCCAATAAGGATATGCTACTATTGTAAGGACCTGGGGCATCTTAAAAATGAATGCCCAAAGTTGCCTCTGAATCAGAAGTTATTGGTGGGACCGAATGATCCTTTACTTCTTGAAGGAGGAAGTAGTGGAAGGAAGACCGTAGATAATAAATGCCGTGGTCGTGCCTTTCAAATCACAACCGCAGAAGCAAAAGAATCGACTGATGTCGTTTCAGGTATTTTTATTGTAAACTCTCAACCTGCTTATGTGTTGTTTGATTCGGGAGCAAATAAATCTTTTGTATCAAGTAAATTTTGTAAGAAGTTTTCTAAGCCCCTTAGTAAGCTAGAATATCCTTTAGAAGTAGAAGTGGCGGATAATAGAATTGTTCTTGTGTCCGATGTTTATCATGATAATCAATTAGAGATAGAATCAACAAAATTTACGATAGATTTGATTCCAATGGTAGTGGGAGAGTTTGATGATATAGTTGGTATGGAGAAAATATGCGATCATCTTATGTAAGATTAAAATTATTAAAGTTACTGATTTAGAAGGAAAAGAAGTTATCATTTACGGGGAGAAAAAAAGTGGAGAAATTTCAGTTTTTTCTTTAATGAAAGCGAGAAAATATATGTCCCGAGGTTGTCAAGCATATCTTGCGTATGTAATAGATAAAAAGAAAGATAAGAAAGATTTAAAAGATGTAGATGTAGTAAATGAATATGTAGATGTGTTTCCTGAAGATCTTCTGGGTTTACCACCAGAAAGAGAAGTAGAGTTTAGAATAGAATTGATTCCCGGTGCTGCACCTGTAGCAAAGGCTCCGTATAGATTAGCTCCGGCCGAAATGAAAGAATTAATGAGTCAGTTACAAGAGTTGTTAGATAAGGGTTTTATCCGTCCCAGTTCTTCTCCGTGGGGTGCACCGATTTTATTTGTGAAAAAGAAAGATGGTAGTATGCGTATGTGTATAGATTATCGAGAACTTAATAAGTTAACTGTCAAGAATAAATACCCGTTACCGAGAATAGATGATTTGTTTGATCAATTGCAAGGGGCGAAATTCTTCTCAAAGATAGATCTAAGGTCG
Source organism: Senecio squalidus (assembly GCA_910822075.1). Classification (NCBI taxonomy): domain Eukaryota; kingdom Viridiplantae; phylum Streptophyta; class Magnoliopsida; order Asterales; family Asteraceae; genus Senecio; species Senecio squalidus. The sequence goes on along the minus strand of CAJVGC010000590.1, from coordinate 59,883,552 downwards.
GGTTATCACCAATTGAAAGTAAAGGAGGAAGATGTACCGAAAACAACTTTTCGCACAAGGTATGGCCATTATGAATTTTTGGTTATGCCTTTTGGTCTAACAAATGCCCCCGCAGCTTTTATGGATTTGATGAATAGAGTTTGTAGAATGATGTTAGACAAATCTGTTATAGTCTTTATTGATGATATTCTAATATATTCGAAGAGTAAAGAAGAACATGCGGATCATTTGCGACAATTGTTGGAGATTCTTAGACGAGTAAAATTATATGCAAAATTTTCTAAATGTGAGTTTTGGTTAGAAGAAGTTCAATTCTTGGGTCATGTAGTAAATGCAGAAGGTATAAAAGTAGATCCGGCGAAAATTGAAGCAATTGTTAATTGGAATTCTCCGAAAAGTGTGAAGGAAATCCGTTCTTGCGGGGTATTACCGAAGATTTATTCAAGATTTTTCTAAAATAGCTTCAAGCTTAACCGAGTTAACTAGAAAGAATAAGAAGTTTGAATGGAAAGAAAAACAAGAAGAAGCCTTCCAGATTTTAGAGAAGAAACTAAGTGAAGCACCGGTGTTAGTTTTGCCGGATGGAACGAAAGATTTGGTTATTTATAGTGATGCTTCATATACCGGTTTAGGATGTGTTTTGATGCAACATGGAAGGGTTTTTGCTTATGCTTCGAGACAGTTGAAAGAAAATGAAAAGAAATACCCGAGATTTGGAGTTAGCGGCGGTTGTGTTTGCTTTAAAGATATGGAGGCATTACCTCTATGGAGAAAGGTGTACGATTTATACGGATCATAAAAGTTTGCAATATTTCTTTACTCAAAATGATCTTAGTATGAGACAATGTAGATGGTTAGATTTGGTGAAAGATTATGATTGTGATATTCGATACCACCCCGGAAAAGCAAATGTCGTTGCGGATGTGTTAAGTAGAAAGAGTTCACAACCGGAAATGAAACTTTACTCTTTAGCTTTGATTATTAATGCTAATTTCTTTGATTCGGTTAAAGAAGCTCAATCGGAAGCAATTAAGGAGGAAAATTGGAAGAGAGAAAGAATTGTGGGTCAAGTGTAAAATTTAATGGAAGATAGCTGAGGCTTAAAGACTAGATTTGAAAGAATTTGGATTCCTAATACATCGTATTGTAAGAAGGTTTTGCTAGGCGGAGCTCATAAGTCAAAATATTCTATTCATCCTGGTAGTACGAAAATGTATAGAGATCTTAAGGAAGACTATTGGTGGCCGGGTATGAAAAGAGATATAGTGAAATATGTAGAAAAATGTTTAACATGTTTACAAGTTAAAGCGGAACACCAAAAGCCTTATGGAAAAATGCAACCATTGGAAATACCGGTTTGGAAATGGGAGAATATTACTATGGATTTGGTGACGAAATTACGAAAGTCTAGAAGAAAGAATGATGCTGTTTGGGTGATCGTAGATAGATTGACTAAGAGTGCTCATTTCTTACCAATTAAGGAAGCTATTTCATCGGAGAAAATGGCAGAAATGTTTTTGAAAGAAATCATAGTAAGACACGGAGTTCCGATTTCGATAGTGTCAGATAGAGATACACGTTTTAATTCTCACTTTTGGAGAGGTTTTCAAGAAGAATTAGGGGTGAAACTTAATATTAGCACGGCTTATCATCCTCAAACCAATGGGCAAAGCGAAAGAACAATTCAAACATTGGTTGATTTACTCCGTGCGTGTGTAATAGATTTTGGGGGTAATTGGGATGATCATTTACCGTTAGTAGAGTTTTCTTACAACAATAGCTATCAAGCTAGTATAGATTGTGCACCTTATACAATGTTGTATGGAAGAAAGTGTAGAACTCCAATATGTTGGGGTGAAGTTGGACAACGAGAATTGGGAGAGAAAGAAATTGTACAATTTACAACAGAAAAGATAGATCAAATTAGAGAAAGACTTAAGAAGGCTCAAGATCGACAAAAGAGTTATGCCGATAAAAGACGAAGACCGATAGAATTTGGAGTTGGTGATTTTGTGATGTTGAAATTTTCCCCATGGAAAGGAGTAATTCGGTTTAGAAAGAGAGGAAAGTTAAGCCCAAGGTTTATTGGACCATTTAAAATTTTGGAGAGAATCGGAAAAGTTGCTTATCGGTTAGAATTGCCCGAAATTTTAAGTAAGATACACCCTACATTCCATGTGTCCAACTTAAGGAAGTGTCTTGCGGATGAAACATCGTTTGTTCCACTAGATGATATCGAAATTGACGAAAAGTTGAACTATGTTGAAGAACCGGTAGCTATTCTCGATCGGAAAATAAAGCAACTTAGAAACAAGCAAATTAATATGATTAAGATTCAATGGAAGCATAGAAAAGGGTCGGAGTTTTCTTGGGAGCCGGAAAATGAAATGAAGAAATATTATCCCAAATTGTTTGAGGAATAGATTTCAGGGACGGAATCTTTAGAAGGAGGGAAGATTTGTAACATCCCGGTTCTCGGAAATTAAAAATATCCCGTAAGCATGTACTTATTTATAATAAACATGTTTTATATTTATATTTATTTAGAAGTTTTATATATAAAGGACTAGAATGGTAAGAAAAATAGTTAGTTGTGGTTAGAAAGGACTTATATGGTTAACAATATTAGTAAATTTTGTAAATTAGTAAAATTGGAGAAGATGAGGGACTAAAGGTGTAAATTCGTAATTTTGATGAGTAAGGCAATGAGGTGTCAATTGCAGAGTTTTTCTACGTAAAATTTGTATGTGTGAGTGTGTGCTATTGTAAATTAAGCTAAGATCAACTTCAATTTCCTCAAATTTGGTATTAAGATTTGTGAAGTATAAAGAATCAAGAGTAGAAGATAGATAAATTTAGTTAAATTGGCATTGGAGTGGAGAAGGTAAATTTATGTATATATTTGATATTAATTGATGAATTTGAGTTTGTTATATTTTGATGTAGTTTTAATTAGAATGCTTAATTGATAGTAGAAATGTTTAATTGGTCAAATTAGGTTTTCTTAATAATTTGAGGATAATCATGATAATTGAAGAAAATTGTTAATTTGAGTTTTGATTGTATGTTAATTTAATGTTAGAATTGTATATTTAAGTTCTATGAATGAGAAAGAATATAGTATTATGATTTCTCCATTTGGTGTTGTCAAACTAGTCAATTGACCCAAGGAGTGGCAATGGGTAGAAATTGTTAAAGAAAAGAAAATGACCATTATATATATATATATATATATATATATATATATATATATATATATATATAGAGTTGGTTTCATTTAAGAACCATGTAATTATTTAGGAACCATTAGGAACCATTTTTAGGCAAGGTGGCAATTTTGTAATTATGTCAAAATTGAGAGCCAAATTGGAAATCAATTAAAACCACTTTAAAATCCTAATTAACTTTAAATTAACATATCTAGAGTATAACTAGGTTTTAGCAAAAACTAAATACACCATTAGAACAAGCATTTAATTATCTTTCCAACGAGCACCCACTTGATATACTTTTGACGACTTTTTTTTTTTTTTTTTTTACAGTGAGTTTCGGTATATACACTAGTGTATATACTAAATATTCACCAGTGTATATACTAATTCACAAAAAACACATCTGAACCATATATACTATACACTAGTGTATACACTATATTCACTAATGTATAGTTATACACTAATGTATTTATACACTACAGTAGTGTATTTATACACTAGTGTATACACTATATTCACTAATGTATAGTTATACACTAGTGTATTTATACAATATACACTAGTGTATACACTATATTCACTAATGTATAAGATGTATTCTCTATTGAATACATGGTATTCACTGGTGTATATTGTATATTCACTTGTGTATATTGCGTATTCACTGGTGTATATTGTATATTCACTTGTGTATATATATATTGTATATTCACTTTTGTATATTGCGTATTCACAATTAAAAATATAAAGATTCGTATACATTAGTGAATATAGTGTATACACTAGTGTATAGTGTATATGGTTTAGATGTGTTTTTGGTGAATTAGTATATACACTGGTGAATATTTAGTATATACACTAGTGTATATACCGAAACTCACTAAAAAAAAAAAAAAAAAAAAAGTCGTCAAATGTATATCAAGTGGGTGCTCGTTGGAAAGATAATTAGATGCTTGTTTTAATGGTGTATTTAGTTTTTCCTAAAACCTAGTTATACTCTAGATATGTTAATTTAAAGTTAATTAGTATTTTAAAGTGGGTTTTAATTGATTTCCAATTTGGGGATTTGACTTAATTACAAAATTGCCACCTTGCCTAAAAATGGTTCCTAATGGTTCCTAAATAATTGATGGTTCCTAAATGAACCCACCTCTATATATATATATATATATATATATATATATATATATATATATATATATATATATATATATATATATATATATATATATATATATATAATATATATATATATATATATATATATATATATATATATATATATATATATATATATATATATATATATATAGGGGAAGGTTAAAATAAAAAGTTTTTAAAATAAAAAGGGTAGGGAGTGATCCTAGCCATCCATTTGTTTTGATCTTCGCGGTGGCAAGATTGTAAATAAGTGGAACTTTCATGCCCTTTTGGTAATTTGCGGAATTTTTTTTTTTTTTTTTTTTTTTTTTTCCAGATTTACTTATTTTCTGAATCTTTGTGCATAACTATTTCAATTTTTGTGCATCGATTTTCTTGTGCATCGATTTTATCAAAATAATGTGTGTTGATTTTACATAAGTTTTTTTATACAAAACATATCCACCGCCGAAAAATCTACCGGAAAATCAATCCACCAAAAACAAACACATGTGCACCGGAAAAATCCACCGGAAAAAAACGTGTGCATAAAAAAATCAATGTGCATAAAAAAAATCTATATGCATAATATTATTACATCACAAAGTACAACTTGTTATACACAACTTACTGAAAAATAACAAAAATGTACAACTTGTTATGCACAACTTACTGAAAATACACAAAAGGAATCATCATCACCATCGCCGGAACGCCGGAACGCCGTCGCCGGAATCATCATCATCATCGCCGGAATCATCATCATCCAGTCTTCTCTTTCGCCGGAATCATCATCAGCCTTCCGCCACCGTCATCACAAACCATCATCATCATCATCACAAACCGTCATCATCATCACAAACCGTCATCACAAACCGTCATCATCATCATCGCCGGAATCATCATCAGCCTTCCGCTCCTCAGTATTAGAGTCCAGATTAAAACATAGTATCAATTCGAGTTTCGAGGTTTACAATGTAACTGAATTCTATTTGTATAAACCCTAATTTATGTAAAATTGGGGAAAATGTAGATAACTAACCAGTTTCCAGAAGGATCGGTACAGTAATTACGAAACCGATTGTTGTAAATCAACGGAGAATGACCTTGAGATAGATCTTCAACGATTGAACGAGTGAAATCTGCAAATAGAATGTTGTGTTTGTTGTAGATTGTTAAATGTGAATGAAATTGATGAACCTGTCGCCGCCGCCGCCTGTCACCGGAATCCGTCGTCGCAGGTGGTGGTGGTTGTGGTTGGCCGGTGAGATCTTGAGGGAGAGAGATAGATTTGTTAGGTTTAGAGTTTTAGATGAAGATGGTGGCTGTGTTTTTGAGAGAGAGAAATGATAGGGTTAGGTTTTTTAGATTTATGGTGTTAAATGACCATTTTGCCCTACACGGGATTTTTTTTGGATTTTAAATTTTGGGACACGTGTCAGCCCCACAACCCTCCCTATTCTTTTTATTTTAAATGTCTTTTTATTATATCCTAATTCTATATATATATATATATATATATATATATATATATATATATATATATATATATATATATATATATATATATATATATATATATATATATATATATGTGTGTGTGTTGTTGTTATGTATAATGTATATAATGGTTATATATGCTTCTAAGTATGTACAAAAACTTAACGGGTCAAAAGACCCCAAAGGTGGCACGATGGGTAGAAAAGGAATAAACAAGTAATGTTAAAATTTTAGAAAAAGAATGTGTAACTAAGTTGTTAGTTATGTTGTCATGAGTATTGAAAGCTTTAGTGTTTTTGGTCTTATAAACTCAGATTTAAAAGACAAAGGAAAAGGGAAAGCAACGAAAGAGTAGTAAAAGTACTTCGACATCAAGGTGAGTATACGAAGCCCATTTTTCATAATTTAATATGTTTAAGTATGTATATCAACTCTTTTGAAGTTCACGAGTATGTTATTTATTCATATCTTTAAGTTGTTAGCGGAAATGGGAGTTAGAAACATCATAAACTAACGTATAAGTGCAGGAAACGTTTGAAAACGAAAATCAGCTAGGCCAAGCCCATAATGCGCCGCATGGGAGCTAGAATGCGCCGCATTCTGAGCTCCGTAGCCTATGTTGATTTTTGTTGTGTCAAATGCGCCGCATGGGAACATTAGACAAGTTTTTAATTGATTTTAAGGTAGTTTAAGTAAGGGAATGATACTCTAATCTTTTATTATGATAGAGAAGAATGGAGAAGACATTTACATGTCAATAAGATATAGAATCGACTTTTAATAGTCAGAGAAAAGTAAGGACCAACTATATATAGTTGGATGAGAAGAAATGATAAGACTTTACATAGTCTTAGAGAAGTATTTTAAACGGGACTAAGTATATTCACTAGCATAACGCTAATGTGCTTTATTGATTGTTATGTTTGTAGGTAAAAAGGATCTCTAGATGGGCAAGGCAAGCTTATAAAGATTATACGGGGACCTTGACATAAGTTGAAATCTTTTGTAACGAGCTTCTGCTCTAAACATTATGGATGTTGTTTTAAGTAGAAGTGAAACAATAACTTTTGTTTGTTTTAAGTTATGTAAATAGTAAAGAACAGAGTGTTTATGTAAAAAAAACAAAAAAAAAAAAAAAAAAAAACAATTGTGTGTTTTAAAGATCCAAGTGTTACAAAGAAGAT
>CAJVGC010000590.1:59806260-59876411 GCA_910822075.1 Senecio squalidus | reverse complement strand
CTTGACTAGAAGAACTCTGTTCTGCACATAGCAGGCAGTATTAACTGCTTCTGCCCAGAAAAATATAGGTAGGTTGGAGTCAGCCAACATACTTCTAGCAGCTTCAATGAGAGTTCTATTTCGTCTCTCAGCTACTCCATTCTGTTGAGGAGTTCTGTTAGTGCAATATCTGTGACAGTTGTTCTAGATTAATTAAGTCTTTAGTTATAGTCTATTTGAGTCTGTAATGGCCGAGTAACATTGTATTGTTAAGTGGGCTATTTAGTCTGTTTATGGGTGTTAATGGACTTTGCAGAGTTCATGAGCCCATTAGTGGCCCAAACCTATGAAACATGTCTCTATATAAAGAGCCATTGAGTTTAGGTTTAATAGTTAATGATTCCATACAGACTGAGGGAGAGAATTCGGTGAAAGGCTATTTATTGCAATTGAGTGATTCAATTAATAAAGTAGTCAGAATTCGGTAATTGTGTTTATTGTTATTATTGCATTCGGTTATAACTTGTGTGATACAATTGATTACGAGATTCCGCCTCGTGATTAGTTAGTTTAATCCTGTAGATCGAACCACTGTGACCGACAATTGGTATCAGAGCAAACGCATTGTTTTCTCTCTATCGAGATTTAGTTCAGGATTAAATTTCAGCTTTTAATCGAATTTGGGAATTAGGGTTCTAACTACATCTTCGGCGGCCGTTCGTGAGAATTAGGGTTCTTCAGTATTCTGGCGGCTGTTATTAAAAAATTAGGGTTTCCGAATTTTCTAACGACTGCAGTCTGAGAATTAAGGTTTCTGGCGCTAAGTTCGTTGACCAAAAGTCAAGTTCGTTGCCCAAGTTCGTCAACAAATTCGGGTTACAAGTTAGTCTTACAAGTTCGTGGGACTAAATTAAAAACTTCGTGGATTTTGGAATTAACTTTGTGGGCCTTAATTGTAATTGGGCTTGTTATTATTCTCCTATTGGGCCTAGTTTGTGGATCACAAAATTAAAAAAAGGGGGATAAGGTGTGGCGGAGATTAAACAAACACACAGTAGCCAACGATCATCTTCGTCTCGCCATTTTCGTTTCATCATCTTCGTTTCATCATCTCGCCATCTTCGTTTCATCATCTTCATCTTCAAAATCAAAACAACACACATATACACAATCAAAGAAAACAGCGGTGGCGAAAGAAATAAAATCAAATAGAGGAAAGCGACGGCGATAAAGAAAAACGAACATCACCTTCGTCTTCGTCAAAGTTCGTTTTAACAGTGAATATCGTCCTCAACGAACATCATGTTCGTCTGCTTATCTTCGTCAAGATTTATGTTCGCCATAATCTATGTTCGTCTTGTTTGATGTTCGTAATTGATTTTTGAAATTGTTGTTCATTTGGCATATGCTCGTGGTGAGTGGATTTCATCTTCGTCACAGGTTAGAGTTAGTTGTTGGATGTTCGTGGCTGTTTTAATTAACACAAGTTCGTTGGTTGAAGTGGCTGTTAAAATCAACGTCGAACATCACAATTCGATTCCAAGTTCGTCAACAACTGTTGTGTTTACATGTTCGTTTGGCTTTGGAAATTACATGTCCGTTTGGTCTTTGAATTACTTGTGAATCGATTAAGGTTGTTCGGGACTTCAAAATTGTGGTTGTTGATTCTTCATGTTCGTGAATTTTGAAACAAATTCATGTTCATGAAAGACTGTATGTTCGTGAGCAGATTATTGTTTGGCAATTTGGGATTTAGATGTTCGTTAGATTGCTAACCAATTCATAAAAATTGGGCTTAATTGGAACTCTGATATTGGATTTCTTAAGTGGACTTAATTGGGCCTGTTTTAATTTGAACTTGGGCCTGAGCTTGATATTGGAGTGATTTGGGCATTGAACTTGGACTCGATTATTGGACTCATTTATGGACTTAATTATTTGGATTTAATTAATTTAACATAAGTAAAGAAATGTATCCTTTTACATGTGTTAGTCCAGCTGATAAACTAGGAGAAAGTAGAGAAAAAATTCTTTTAAGGCAATTTAATACATTCACAGCTTAAATTAATGAAAACTTTGAAAATACTGTCACTAGATACTACAATCTCCTTACAGAACTTGCCAGATGTCGTATAAACGTAACTAATAAAAAAATTAAGAGATTTTTAGATGCATTTCCTAAGCGTTGGAAAGTTTATGTAAACTTGGTAAAAGATGAACTCAGTCGTGATCAACAATTAACTTTTGATGAGGTGATTGAAAGATTAAGAGCATATAAGGCAGCACTCATGGCATCTATTGAGGGATTTCGCGGTGAAGCCAGTATTACTGCAAGTGAAATTAGTTCGAATAAAGTGGATATTCAAAATGTTGAAGAAACTGAAAATGAATCAAAGGTTTGCAGCTGTACGGTTGATCTATCCAACGAAAAACTTTATTGCAAAGATAGCCAACCTCAAAACCTAGAAGTCAAAAGTACTTCTTGATCTTAAATCCGTAAAAGAGCTCTGAAAATCTTTTACAATCTTAACTCTTCAAAATGAGAAATTGACTAATTTAGTCTCAACCTTGGAAACTCAGCAAACACAACTCGAGCTTAATGTGTCAACCCAAACATTCTTAAAAGATGATTTCTCAAAGAAACTTCATCAAAATGAAAAGGACAAAATGGAACTCTTGTCCACTGTTGGCATTCAAACTCAAAAAATTGACATGTTATATGACTGCCTTGAAAAACAAAAGAAGACTTTTGCTGAGAAGGTCCAAGAATTAAACAATTGTGAAATCAGACTAACTGAGCAAGAAAGAAAAATCGAACAGTTTGGCAATCAATGGCTCGATCAAATTCACCTGTACGGAAACAGGTGCAACAAAAATGGATTAATAAACAGGAACGCCCGAGTGTTCCAAATGATCGTTCATTTCAACCGCGTCCATTTCGACCGTCTTTTCGAACTTCTAATCCATACTGCCCGAGTCAGAGAGTACATTCTTTTTATCAGCAGTCGAGATCCTTTAGTCCACCGAGGAACCACCTGAATTCTAAAGTTCAAGCTGTTGTTACCAAAGATGATGGTTTCTTCAAGGAATTTGTCTACGTAAACGAAAAAGGACAATCAAGACGCGTTATGGCTTAGGTTCCCCACCATAACTGATCATAGCTAGTTTAGCTGATATTTTTGTAATTTTGTTTTTATCTTTATGAAAAATATAATCAACATGAAAAACTCGAAAATTTCATGTCGATATCTTAAAAAAAAGAGGTTTTAATAACGTTTGTTTGCAGGTTACGAAGCGCGTACGAGACTCTACTCTTGAAAACTGCTGTTTGAGACGTTGTTCATCGTCAGACAGCTCAGGGGGAGTTTTGTTGTCATTTATGGAAGCTCGAAGAATACAAGCAAAAGTGATGAACTTAGTTGAGTCAACTCGTGATGAAGACTCTGATAAACAACGAAGTTCACAACAACAAAGGGAGCTGCCTAACATTTCACAAGCATTAACGAAGAAGACTAACTCTTCACAAGCGTAAACGGAGAAGACTGAATCTTCACAAGCTTAAACGAAGAAGACTGAATTATTGCAACAATTCAGGGGGAGTTATTCAAGACAATGATGAGTTAGAAGAACCTACAAGGAATACAAGCAAAAGTCAATGGGGAGTTTATTAGTGCAATATCTGTGACAGTTGTTCTAGATTAATTAAGTCTTTAGTTATAGTCTATTTGAGTCTGTAATGGCCTAGTAACATTGTATTGTTAAGTGGGCTATTTAGTCAGTTATGGGTGTTAATGGACTTTGCATAGTCCATGAGCCCATTAGTGGCCCAAACCTATGAAACATGTCTCTATATAAAGAGGCATTGAGTTTAGGTTTAATAGTTAATGATTCCAGACAGACTGAGGGAGATAATTCTGTGAAAGGCTATTTATTGTAATTGAGTGATTCAATTAATAAAGTAGTCAGCATTCGGTAATTGTGTTTATTGTTATTATTGCATTTGATTATAACTTGTGTGATATAATTGATTACGAGATTCCACCTCGTGATTAGTTAGTTTAATCCTGTAGATCGAACCACTGAGACCTACAAGTTCTAGCAACACTGAACTGTCTCTCTATTCCCTTCTTCTCACAGAATTCATTCATTACTTGGTTTTTTAATTCTGTGCCATTGTCACACCTAATCTTCTTCACTTTCAAACTGATTTGGTGTTCCACTCTTGTAATGAATGAGATGAGAAGTTGACTTGTCTCATCCTTAGTTGTCATAAATACACCTAGGTGTACCTTGTGTAATCATCAGTAATTACTAGGAAGTAGGACTTCTTAGCAATACTCTTCACATTTGTTGGACCAAATAAGTCCATGTGGAGCAAATGGAGAGGAGTATTATTGGTGTTAATTTCCTTGGACTTGTGAGAAGTCTTGTGTTGCTTTCCCTTCAGACATGCTACACAGTTGTCATCCAAATAGAATTGCTTGTTGGGTAGTCCTCTTACTAAGTTAGATTTCACCAGCTCATTGATGTTCTTGAGGTTCATATGGCATATCCTCCTGTGCCATAGAGTTGATTCATCTATTGTTTCTTTGGAGACAAAGCATGCTTCAGCTACAGTGGGTTTTACATTGGACATGTCAAAACAGTAGACATTGTCTTTTCTGGGAGTCCCGAGCAAGATCATGCTCTCATCAATAACATATCCAGGCTTCATTATGATGCATTCTTATGCAGTGAAGATTGTTGTGTGATTCTCATCACAGACTTGAGAGACACTCAACAAGTTGCACTGTAACTGTTGCACATAGAAGACATCTTTGAAGCGGATTCTCCCATTGCTAACAGTTCCCTTCCTAGAAATCTTTCCTCTTTTTGGATTACCTCCAAAGGAAACATATCCTCCATTGAACTTTTGAAAATCCCGAAGGCAAGCAATGTTGCCTGTCATGTGCCTGGAACAGCCACTACCTACATGCCAATTGCTCTCAATATCTTTTGTTGGCCGATCCTGCACATAAACAAGAAAGTTAGTTTCTGGTGGGGACCAAATCCAAAGTTGACTTGGGTTTGCCCATCTCATCAAAGTAACTCACCTTCCTCTGAACTAGGTTTGTGAAATCAGGTGGAATAGGTGGTTGAGTTACTTTGACCTTTGATTGCCATACTTGTTTAAAGGATTTAGCCTTTTGAACTTTAGCAGTATTTAAAATTCTTTGTTTTAACAATAGAAACAACAACTGTTTTAACAATCTTTTGAGGTGCAGTGTTAACACTTGCAGCAGTAACAGAGTTACATTTTGCCGTATTAACACCTGCGGTATTAACACTATTTCGTTTAGCAGTATTAATACGGGCAATATTGATACCATTATACTTAACAGTATTAGCACTTGCAGTTTTAACAAAAGTTTGTTTGGCAGTATTAATCTTGTTTCTACTGATTTTGAAATACTTTTTGTTAATACTGTTGTAGTTTTAGGTGGTATTAACAGAGTTCTTCTTTGCAGTAGGAACTCCATTAATACTGTTCAAAGAAGGTTTTCTTACAAGTGATGGTTTGTTTTGCTTAATGTGATGGTCAACCTTGCCTGTGTACCCCAACCCCCTGTGCTGTTTTTGAGCCACTTTTGTTTGGTTTTCTGGGTTGTAATAACATATTTTGGCATAATGGTTAGATTTTCCACAGAGCATGATTTAACTTGTTTCTTAGGACTTTGACCCTTTTGAGTTTTCAACTGATTTTGGTTGCGTTGATTTCCTCTTGTTCCTATGTGAATCCAAGTTTTAATCCTTTCTCTTTGACCATCAGTGTATTTACAACATGTGCATTCACAATCCTTCTTTTTAATGGTTTTTTTAATGCTGGATTTTGTGAATGTTGTTGTTTAACTTCTACTGGTTTGGGCACCTGTTCTTCTTCCTCTTGGTCACTTTCTTCGTCAACATCCTCTATTAGAACTTCATCATAGTTGATTGGATAAACTATGAATGATTCTTTTAGAGGTGGCTGGGTGATGGGAATTTTAGGGGTTTCTAGAGTTGGAGGGATATAGTTGTGATTAAAAGGTGGGGCTACTTCTTTATAACCTAATCCTGGTTTGAGTTTTCCATGGATTTGTTGGTTAATTAAGTCATTCACAGATTTAGAAGCATGTTCTAATTTCCATACATTTAATTCAATTTTATCTTTTTCCTCCATTAAACGTTTAATTTCTTCCCTAGCATTTGTAAGTTTAACTAGTAAGTCATCTCTTTGCCATTTTACCAATTTAATCTTTTCATCATAACTTGACTCATTGATTTTATAAGATTTAATTTGGTTTTCTAGATTTTCTATTCCCCTAGCACCTGATCTCCTTTGTTCTTCTAAGTTCTTAACAGAATCAAATAGTAATTGATTACGACTTTTATAGTTATATACTATTTCTTTACATTCGTTAGAACAAAGTTTAGCATTTACCTCAGCTGCTTCCTTGAAGGTGGAATCTATGGCCATGAGGGATTGGATGAGGTTTGAGTCTTCAGAAGATGGTGGAGTGTCTTTATCCCAATCGTAACCAAAAACATGTTCAACAACATCAGTAGGAACTTGATCAGCCATCATCAGTAGTAATGCATGCATGGTGAACAATATTAATTGTCTCAGTAGAAACAGGGGTGTCTTCAATAATCAAAGCCATTAAAGCCATGTTTTGACTGGTTTCTTCTGCTAGATCTGTGACAACCGTCAAATTTCAGGTTAATTTTACACTCTATGTCTCTCATATTGTCAGTCGTTGTCTTTAACTGTACATTTACCGGAAACACGTCAGTGTCGGAATCACTCCCGGAATCGAATTATATAAGTCCTAATACCAAGAAAACACCTAAAGAACTTTCCAAAGTTCATAACGTATCATAATTAAGAACTTTTAGTTAACAAAAAGGTCCAACGAAACAAAACGCAAAAACGAAAAATCGCAAAATTGTTACAAAAATGGTCTAGGACGACGCACACACCCCTTATGCGGCGTCCTGGAGGTGCCAGATTCAAAAATTTTGAACTTTTATTGCGTGTCTCGTTTTTATAACACCAACCCCCAATCAAACTCGAGAATAGACACTCATTTACTGCTTTTGGCAGTACCTAAACCCCATTATCACTTCTCTTATTATTTTCTTTCATGTTCTCATTTTCATAAACACAAACACACACAACTTCCTCTCAAAACTTTCTCAAGAAACCCCCCCCCCCCCCCCCTTTATTCCAGTGATTTCCAGCCCCTTGTGTCCACAAAATCAACCATAAAAATCGTTCAATCATCAAAACAAGCAAGAGGGTGCAAGTCTATTTCGGTTTCAAGCTTTTTCTACCGATTTTGGAGCTCTCAATCCGTCTAAACATCATCCATCCACTTTCATCGGGTAGAGTTATTTTATTTTACTGTTTTTACCTAAATAAATACTTGCATGGATGATCTATGGTCTAAAAACAAGTTTTTATAAAGATTTGTGACATTTTATGGACAAACACGATTTTTAACCGAAATAACATTTAGATCTATGGTTTTATGGTTAAAAATGGTTTAGAAACTGTAAGACTGATGTTTTATTAAGTATTCACCGTTTGCATGTCAAGATCTATGGTTGGAATAAACGTTTTGCAAGAAAAACCCAAAAACCACGACCTTTGCGCCGTCCTTAAGAGCCCATACGACGCAGCGGGGCATTTTTGCCTTCTGTGCGTCGTTCCTAAGGTCCAGGACAACGCACAGGACTGCTTTCTTTCCAAAAAATTTTCGTTCGGTCGTTTTGAACTATTGTTCGCTCGCTGATTTTTCGTTACTAATACTGTGGGACTGAGAACAATAAAATATACACATTCATGACTTTTTGTTGGACTACTTGGACTAAAATGAACTTGTTTAATTTGATTATGTTATATATGTGTTTTGTGAGCGGAATTGACTTTGGATTTTTGGATATGAAATTTGGGCGCGGAAGCGCTGCCCAAATTTCGTTAGAAAAATCCAAACCACTTTAACGACCAAAATTACTTGTAACATAACGATAATAAACGTTGACTTTGGACTTTCGGACTAAAACATAACGTTAACCGTTTCGGACTATTTTCGGACAATTGGAACTTGACACTTAAAGTTTAACTAAAAATGATCTATTATATATTATATATAATAACATAATGTAATAGTAACGCTTTGACATTCTTGGTATTCTTAGGCTTTCCGTGATTCTCGACTCTCATTTCCGACCGCTTTCCGAGTTCTTTATCTTCGCAACCCGTGAGTTACACCCCCCTACTTTTGTATTTTAAGTACTCTTTTTGGGGGAAACATGAGATCTAAATTTTTTTATGAACTTTGACTTTATGTACAATGACTTTTATGAACTATGACTTTATTGAACTATTTGACATTGGTCTTACTTATATGCGTAAAACTATTTTTAGACGCCTTATGTGGCACCTTGGACATTTGACATTTTGACTTAGACTATGATTGTTTGATTGTACTTGGACAAACCCTTGATGAGAATATAAACGCCGTAAGTGCCTACTATCAGTTTTTGGACAAAAATGACATATGCCCCAGTTTTTTAGACATTTCCACACTATTAGCTTTAAGTCGTTGGTAATTATGGGTATCGATACTTAGGAGAGGTCACTCCTTACTTGTGGTTAACTACCTAAGTACATATTACTAGAACAGACAAACCTCGTCAATAGTGCGAGGTCCGGGCAGGATCAGACCAGTTAATCGGTTTAGTGTGAACTCTTACGTTATATTATGCCAAGTGGTCTTTACAATTCAAAAATCATATGTTATTACTATTACGCATATACATATTTATCGTCTTACACATGTGGATTATTCCACCGCTGAGGTAATGACAACGTACACTTATTATCGTGACTTGAACTTTTACAAATATTGAGTTATTGTCTATGATCTTCTATAAAAGTATATATATTTTAAGTGCCCTTATCCGCTATCTTTCTTTTAAGAAAACTTTATACTTATATATACTTGTCGGAACTTTTGTAGGAACTTTTGTCGGAACTTTTGTCGGAACTTTTGTCAAAAACTTATAAACTGTAACTCACTCACTACGTTTTGTAGTTTGACACTTTATCTCATGTTTCAGGAAATTAAGCGTAAGTCATGAAGTGCATTGCTCGGGCGGGTCAAGATGGTTATGTGAAGTTTAATTTGGGAGAAGACCTTTGTCATTTGGGAATTTTTATTAAAACACTTTGTTATGTACTTGTTGTCTTAAACTCATGAATCTTGGTTGTATCTTTTGAACATTAGTACTTTTTCAAACTTTAATTTAAATGACTTGAACTGTTGACTTTTGGTATAACTCGTGAAATGATTATCTTGCTCTCGCACCTCGTGTTTCAGCTTTAGCGGGGTGTGACAATACCTGACCAATCATACCCAAAAACATCATGGGTAACTAATGTCGTGGATGTATTGTCTTGAGAGTTCCTAGAATTGCTGCCCTTTGATTTGTTCTTGCATTCCCTGGCAAAGTGTCCTAGTTCTCCGGAGTCAAAACACTTTACCTTGCTCTTGTCAAAGGTAATTCTGTCATTGGTTTTGGGATTGAATCTTCTCCCTGTGCACTGGACAAATCTTCTTGCTCTTAAAGATAGCATGGCTGTCTGCCACTTCAAATCAATCTCCTCCCAATCGTCTTGATGGATCTGCTTCAAATCTTCATTGGTGAGACAGGAACTTTGTGAGATGAGTGCTTCAAAAGTTAATTCTTCTCCATCTTCTTACTGAGTTGTTCTAGCAGATGAAGTGATAAGAGCAGTATTAAAGTTGTTAATACCGTTGTTATTGCAACTTTGCTTCTACTTCTGCTTCAAACACTCTAAGATCGTTGTAAAGATCATCCAGCTCCATCTCCTCCAATGCATCTCCCTGTCTGTAGGAGACTGTATAGATAACCCATTCTTCACCAAGAGATCTGATGAATTTACGATTGATATCATACTTATCAATCCTTACTCCAGCACTTTCAAGTTCTCCTGTGAGTTGCTTGTACCTGTCGAATGCCTGTGTCATTCGTTCTTCCTTCAAGGCTTTGAAATTCTCATACTCGTGTTTGAGTAGAGCCTTCTTATTCTTCTTAGTATTCCTTGTTCCAATAAACCTTTTCTCCAAGGCTTCCCATAGTGATTTTGCATCTGTGTACCCTTCAAATTGTGATTGGTACTCGTTTGGAATTGCAATAAGAAGAAGACTTAAAGCTTTGATTTCGGTTTGCTTTTCTCTTCTTTCATTGTCAGTTAGAAGAGGAAGAAGAACTTGACCAGGTAGACCATCAGCTGCAAGATTTTCAAGTGCTTTGTTGCCATTGATGATCACATCCCAAACCGTGTAGTCAGATAGCAGAATATGCTGCATGATTCATAACTTCCATAAATCGAAATCATTACTGTTGAGAACTGGAACCTTGTTGACAAGAACGTCATACATGTTGTAAATTCGATTCTTCTGTATGAGACTTCTTGAACTTGTGATCAATGCATCTAAAGCACCTCATGTGCTCTGATACCACTTGTCAGAATCAAATACGCTTTGTATAACCTTAAACCTTAACTTCGTTAGATCGTGATCTATCAAAGAAGTTCAGCACAGGATATGAACACTTTGATATTAACAAGTTATTCAAACAATCAATATTGCTAAAGTATGAATAATGATGAACAATGATGAACAATATTATTGCCGAATTATAAGCCTCAATTGCATTAATTTGAATTATCAATACAACGTGTTTGTTATCTCTACAAGGATCTGTAGTTATAGACCTTGAGGCTAAACCTAGATAAACTAGGAAACTACATCTATTTAATACGGAAATACAATCTAACTATAATTGTAATTCTTATTCTAACTTGCATGGCAAGTGTTACAACATTAACACTTCCGCAGTAATCAACTTGAAGCAGCAACATTAGTGATAAGTCGTAGTAATGAAAGTCTTTAGTAGTAATCTTCAACTTCAGTATTAACTTGTCTTCCGTAGTAACTTGTATGTCTTCCGCATTAATGAACTTCAGTATTAACCATCTTCAGCCCGCATTTATAACATACATTACTATTAGTAGTTAGAAACAGTATTAATGAAACTAAAACTATTTTATTTAAGTTCTAATCCCAACACATAGAATTGACACGAATTTTATATTATTAGTCACGAGGACGCATGTAAACCCAAGTACGACCCAAGTTGCTAGAATTATTGACTAATATAATCTTTTTATTTTATTATATTTTTTTCTTTTGTTTTGTATATATTAGTTTGAGTTGTTTTGGGTGGATGAGTCACTACTACAAAAAAAAAGTTATAGAGACCGGTTATATGGTATTCTAGAGACCTCTTCCGCATCCGGTCACTTTGAAGCAGGTCTTAAGTATAGAGACCGGTAAAATAACTGGTATTAATCTAGAGACCGATTAATTTAAGAACAACATGTCTCTTTAGGTTTATTTAAATTATTTTAATTTATTACAGAGCATGTGTTTTGAGAAAAGCCGGTCTCTATAATCTTCATATATTTTTTTTTTAATTTTTGAAATTAACCAAAAACATGCTATTATATATTTTAAAAACCCGCTACAATATATCTAATAATAAATTATAATTTCAATTAAAACACTAAATTTCATACATTCAACAACCAAAATCATTACATTGATATTTCATGTAATCCGATGTCAATACAACCAACCCAGTAATGAAATAGTCTAAAACATAGAAATTAGTTCAAGTGGGAATAACAAATCCGTTTGAAAACATGCCAACTAAAAATCACACACGTTCGGGTCATAAGGTTGTTTCTTTAACCATGGGATATGTATAAAAAGAAAACGATTGATATCATTATCATGAAATAACAGAGTTAAATTCAATAGAGATAATGATTACAATGATTTAATAGTACTTTCATTTGATGGAAAAGAATGTTGTTGTAACAACACAAATTCGTACATCTATCGCATTAATACCCACATTCCCAAGTAGAAGACTGTTGTTGAACTTGCATTTTAAACGAACAATAAACTCAAAATTATGTAATATAACGACGATGAAATGAAAATAAAACATATAAAAGAAAGATGATGAAGTGAAAATAAATATTTACCTTTGCCATCTCCCAATTAAAATCTTCGGAACACCTAAAACGGAAATAAGCAATAATGTCATGTTATACTTTTAAAAGCAAAATAACTATATCCGTTTTGACCCATCACCGAACTCAAGTCTAATTATGATGCAGGGCCTTTTGCATTTTACGTGTTTTGGTTAGATTTCATCAAAGTTTGAGTAAGCAAAGACACAAGATGAGCTGGCTTGAACTTGTCATGTAACCTATATTCCTTTCCATATAAAAGAGTGTATATATGATCAGTTTTTCCCCAAATAGTACTATAAATACGAAGGTATGATTCAAAATAGTAAAGGAAGAAGAAACTAAAATTTGGTACATGCATATTTAACTTCTGAGAGACTTTAAAAAATCGGTCTTTCTAAAGAGAGAAGTTTTCCGATAAAGAATAAGGGATGTATACATTAAAACACCAAAAAATGTCCCATTAAAGCACCAAAATGAACTTATCTACTTACTGCTCTTTTTCCAGCAATAAGCTGTTTTGACTTTTGAGGATGTTTGCGATCCAAAGTGCGTATTTGATTATTTGTGACTGAACTAAACTGTTTTAAGTGAGTGTTTGGGATTTTTAAAAAGCATATAAGCAGGTTGGAATATTTAAATGTCTTATGCTTATCCGCTTATTTCAGATAACCAACTTGGTACATGAATATTAAGCAGATAAGCAGTTTTAAATAAGCAATACTAAAGAAACAGTTTTATGTTATTCCATACGAATATTTTAAACTCTTACCGATTAATAATATGTGTGATTGCACGGTCCTTCCAATTCTTCGATCTAATTGTAGAGTCCAAAATAAACCCCCGATATTCATTCTTTAAAAACATGAATAACGACCAATAATGTGACGTCCCGTCATTTTTAGATATTTTATTTCCGTATTATTTTACTTTTATTCGCAATTATTTCGACCCTTATATTTCGCTTTGTATTTGCTCACGATTTATTGATTATGAGTCGGGATTTTTATGTGTTTTATTGATTCGTCCTTTGAGACGTAAGATTTATGTTTACCTAAGTGTCAAATAGTTAGTATTCTCGTGGTAATAAGTTAGGGTGTTTACGCCAAATCTGCCAGTTAACGTATTTCTTATCTTCGAGAAATCGTGCTTTGCCCTTGTTTTTACTATTACCGAACAGTACGTGTCTCGGAATCGGAATTTAAATTGCATCTATAAATGAACCCTAATACCAAGAAAACGCATAATGAATTTTCCTAAGTTCATTTCATATCAAATCGTAAACTTTCAACTAACGAAAATGCTTAACGATAACGTAAAACGAAAAATTCCCAAAAACAACCAGTTACGCTAGCGTAACTAGCGTGTAGGTGGGTGGTGAGTCATTGTTGCATGAAAAACGAGTGGAACACTTGTCATTTCGTCCCTATCACCTGTATGTTCCCGATTTGACCTCCCTAAAGTCCAGAGAATGCAGTGAGTACCCGATATCTCTCATCACTCTCTCAAAATTCAAAAACACAAACACAAACACACACTCAAAAATACACACACTTCATTTATTCTCTCTAAAACTCCCTCACTTCCAGTCAATTAGTAGTAAAAATCACCATAAAAAGGTCCATAGAAATCGTTCTAGCAAGCAAGGGTAACAAGGATTTCACTTATTTGGGGTTACATAATCGATTTCTACCTTTTTGGAAGCTAAATATCCAACAATCACCATCAAAGAAA
This sequence comes from Senecio squalidus, assembly GCA_910822075.1. Taxonomy (NCBI): domain Eukaryota; kingdom Viridiplantae; phylum Streptophyta; class Magnoliopsida; order Asterales; family Asteraceae; genus Senecio; species Senecio squalidus. Next base: position 59,862,547 of record CAJVGC010000590.1, on the reverse strand, counting down.
TTCATTCGGGTAAGAAGAACTTAAAACTCTCCCAATTACTGTTTATATTCATAAAACTCATTGCATGAAGGATCTAACACTTGAAAATAAGTTTTTATGAAGTTTTAAAGTGTTTTATATAACAAAACGGGTTTTTATAAATCATTACTTATATCTTACTTTTTGGTGGTTAAAAAGTTGTTATAAACTGTCATTTATTATGTATTTTGAGGTATATATCCTTGCATGTCGAAATCCACCATCAAAAGATGAAATTCCAACACGAAAACGATTTTTGACAAACTTGAAGAGCTGATCTCAGTCACGTTAACGTAACTATAGTTACGCTAGCGTAACTGCAGTTACGCTAGCGTAACTGCAGTTACGCTATGTAACTGAGATCAGGTCGTGATATCGTATATGATTCGCTATAAATCATAACCGTAAACTCGTTATCTTAAGAACCTTTATTAACGGTTTGTGTATTGTGTTTTGGAGGCGGATTTATCCTCATCACCACACCACCGAGGTCTTTTGTTCCGGGTTCTTTGCTTGATGTCATTGCGGGTGATAACGGTATTATCCCTAATTCCTCATTTTTTTTTCTTCATATATTGATCCTATTAACTTTGGTTTTAGCCTTGAAAATGGTTAGGAATAAATATTAGACCAACACTTGGTATATTATCGGTTTTGGACTAAGTTTTGGACTAAAATACGTTAAAATGTTATAATACAAATTGTTAACAAGCAGGAAAGTGTACGAATTTTGGACGAATATTCTATGGCGCGAAAACGCTGCCCAAATTTACATTTTTATAACTTTAAACAACTCTGAAACACTTGTATAAGTAAACCAAATTACATAAAAGTAACATATAACGTTAAACACAACTCTTTGGACTCAAAGACGATAACGCTATCGCAAACGCCATAATATTTACTTAACGGACGTTTTAACTATTTTTCAATAAATTAACCTTGTTAAAATTTCGATCGTAATCTAAAATTATCAAATGATGTTTTTACGACAACTTTTATTAAAAACGTTTAAAAATCATATGACTCTAATATTTTGAAAAGTAAAGATTTTAAACCTCAAATTGTCAAAGTTTGACTTTCAAGTTGACTTTGACTTTTCACTCAAATTGTTGACTTTGACTTTTATAAACTCAACATCTTTGCCGTTGACCTTGGTCGATCTCGATAAAAACTTTAGTATCAATATTCCCTTCGACCGATATCTCTGGTAGTCGTTTTCGACTCGAAATATCATTCTTTTCTAATTGTCGTTCATGACGTGAAATGTCGTTATCTTTTCGATCGACCCTTTTTGGTGCGGAACATCGTCTTCTTAATCCGTCATGTTGATTCGACGTAATAATCGTTGGAATATTCTAATAAACTTAACCTTAACCGACAAGGCTAAACCGGACTAGACTTATAGAGATACTGAGACTATATTATTTATTATTTTAAGGCACTTAGACGGTGGAGTTGTAGCTCCGTGATTGTGTACCCGAGATCTTACTGAAGCTTTTATAGTGAGTTATTCGTAGCCCTTGTCTTTACTATTTTTGGGTTGGAAAGCGTATTTTAAATTGTCTGCATGTATGCGAAACTTTATTGATTATCTTGTTACCTAGTGGATCTGGTCATCCTTAGATTAGGTAACATTAGACCCCGATGGGTCCCCCTTATACACTTGATTAAGCTTTTGCCCGCGGTTTCATATATACAGATTTGTGTGGGTTTGACCGAACCCTCATCGCTCGTTAGGCTGTCCCTAGGAGTGGATGTTATGGCCGTATTTCATAAATGGTTGCCCTTGGATTGATACCCCGTAGGATAGGGGATAAACAAAGTGGTCAGGTTCAGTGTATGCTAGTCTAGGCTATCTACCTCGCACTAGGATGGTAAAACAGGATATGATATTTGAAACTTACAATGTTGTTAAATCTGGTCATTGGGTCAACTTTTCCTTAAAATTGCGAATAATTCACCAACATGTTGTTGATGTCGTTTTTAACGCTTTTCAGGAGTTTGAGGATGTTCTTGATCATGTTATGCTTCTTTTGGGATCATTTATTTTGCTTATTTGGAATTTACTTTGTTTGATGTAATTCCTATGGGATCCGTTTTTATGACATCTGAAGTTGTAATTGTACTTGGCGTTGTGACACTTTTGTCTTTGTAATGTCCTCTGTAAACTTTTGGCATGATTAATGTTATTTCGATGTTTTGTTTATTGGTTGTAATGTTGTAATCCTTGACTCTTGATATCGTAACTGGAACACCTCGTGTTTCCGCTTTGAGCGGGGTGTGACAGATGACCCCTGCAGTGATTTAAATGCAATGAAATGAAGACTTAACTTCTCAATATACGAAGAAAAAAAAACCCATATAAGATTATGCAAGAATTGAAATAGTATTATATTGTATTAACCTTTCATGATATGGTAATAAAAACACATCTATATCTCATCCACGTTCTGTCGCCTCTTTCAAATAACGCTCGACACCTTTTGGATTATCTAAACACGACTAACATGACTGGGTATCAACTAAAAACGGGTTAAGAAAAGCTCACATGTTTCCTTTCAGGTGTACGATCATCTGCTCATGTAAGATCCTAAAAACGAAAGACAGCATATACTTTATGTAAAATATGACTGAATACAATAAAAGACATGGGTTATAATTTGTTGTTATTTTAGGACCCAAGACGTATGAGTGACTCAATGTATCTGATACATATATAATATTCCAAATATTTCAATTATATAACGAAGTGTATACTTACGTGGCATGGAGTGTTAAATTCTCAAAAGCTTTGTGCCAGACACATCCACAAACACCGAGTTGCAAACATATTAGTCTTACAAGTACGCAAAACTGCTCGATCAAGAAAACCCAAACCCCAATACTGATATCAGTTACAAAAGTAGTCCATGGTCGAGGCCATTAAGATACATAAGCTATTTCCTTCGTCTTTGGTATTATTTAAATGTAGTACAAGCTTACTTGTGGCGCCAGCTCTGACAAATGAAACACTGAAACCATGTTGTTATATTACATTGGTAAGTTTGAGGGTTTCCGTTACACCTCAAAGAGTCTGTCTTCTTTATTCACCAAAACTAATAACTTGGTTATGTTAACGTATTGAGGTAACATTCTTGTGGAGGGCCCTGGGGGGAAGCGATTAAAGTCACTAGTGAAGTTTTGTGAGGTTATGATGTAGTCGTCTGTGTATATGGTTCATATCTTTCGAGTGTTTTCTTGTGGTTTTCTTTTGTTGTAATAGTAAATTGCCTTTTGAAAATTTTCTTTTAAATAAATAAAATAGTAAATTATTATTTCATGTTAAGCATATAAATTGATTCACATTCACCACTATAGAACACATATAAAGTTAAAGTCACATCAATATCACATATTTACAACATTCCTTTCACCTTTTTTTATAATAAGAGCCTTTATAATGTCATGGACTTTTTCAAATTCATACCACTTTCATGTCACCTTTTTTATAAACCCCTACTTCTATATAAACTTACCTTTATACTCCTATGAACTTGTTTAAGTTTATGTCAGGATCGAATATGGTTTACGTAAACACAACTATAATCTTAAGAATAAGATCTTAATCTATCAAAGAATTTTAGTAGCGGATTAAACACTTTGATATTACAAGTTATGTGATTAAACGAATATTGTATATGAATTAGAATAAGAACAATAACCAATATCACCAACAAACCTCAATGTATTAATCGTAGAATGAATGATCAATGCATGTGTTTTTTCTTAATAAAATTATCTATAGACCTTGAGGTTAAAACCTAGCTATTCTAGGAAATGACTAAAAAATTGTAATAAAAATACAAATCTAATAGAGAAAAATATAAACACAATCTATTCTAGAATTATCATTTTCTTCAAAAAATTTCGTGCGCTAATAATAGGTAGCGGGCAGTAGTAATGGTCTCTTGCAGTAGTAACCAGTTATAATGTAGTACTAATCACACTTGGTTTATTTTCAACAGTTTATTCCCAACAATATCCCCCTAAACTTATACTTTATTACCTTCAAAGTACTAAGTTTCTAATTATACATTTAACATAGGAGGATAATTAACAAAACTAGTTTCTTCTGTCCTTCTTCTTCTCCGTTTTTCCTTTAACTTCTGACCTTCTTCATGTCTCCGAGCAACCATCCTCCATACCAACTCATTTGCCAAAGATGCATTTCTTGGAGAAAATAACTTCAAAGTAATCATCTCATGAAGGGTAGCATAATCTTGATTATACTTTTTAATGAATGGTAGCATAATCATGATTATACTTATTATCAGTTAAAAAGAATTGGATGACACCTTGCTTTCTGATGATAGAGTAGACTCCACTTCTCTCATACAAAATCAATTCAACCACTAGATCATATCCACCTCTATGAAATATACTACTAAACATTTCTACTTCAGGTGTGAACATGCCATTCAACCAACCCAATGCTAAGTCAGTACTAGAACGGGACCCTCTATTCTTTGAGTATTTTCTTACTCCAGTTTGATGCATTCTAACCAAATCTTGTTATGTGAACTCCTTGACCATTCTGTAAAAAGCAAGCATCTTGTATTTCTTGTTGTCATCTCTAGTCACCTGATAAGTTTTTTTTTTCTCCCCCAATATCTATCTGGTAACACAACAGCTAAAGGCTCTACATAAACTGCTTTTTGACTAACAATTAATGCTGAACAATCATCTGGAGATATTTCTACATCTCCTTCTACGTCCACTATAGTTGAAGGATCAACAAGATCAAATCGAGTAAATGCAGTAGTTTCTTCATTCTGTGGAAGTGCATTTTGTTCTATCACAATCTATTCTTCTGCTGTAGGAGATTCCATCACAACGTTTTGTTGCTTTGTTACTTGTCTTGTTGATAAAGACTGCTTTATTTTCTTCTTTTCAAGATCAATAACAGAAGGTTGAGGTTTGAAAGGATTTGGATCTACCTGGCCTTACTCATTTAACACCCTAGCTCCCAATTCATGAGCTCTCCTGATCAGTTGTCGAATTCATACCTCTTCTTTTTTTGTTTCTCAATCAACATAGCAATATCATCTTTGTCTTTCTTTTTTTCTACTTCATAAAGACCAAGAACATTTAAAAATCTCATAGGACCAAGTGAGTAGCCACTGTAACCTCTTCCTTTCAGATACTTTACAAACTTCTTTTTGTCACTAACCATTTTGTCCTTTTAGCTTTCTTGGGTGCTTCTGATTTCTAAATCTTTAACAACTCATTGTTGTATTCTTGAAGTAATGCCAATCTTTCACTTTCTTCTCTTTCGATTCTTTCAAGTTCCCTTCTTTGAAGTTAAACATGAACCTCTCTAGCTACTGCAAGATCATTTGACACATCAAATGTTTCAGAAGCCAACTGCGGAGCTACAAGCTCATCTATCTTCAGTTGCATTGCTTCCTCTACTTTCTTGACCGGTTCTTCTGCAACCACCACCTTCTTACCTTTATCTTTCACTTGAGGATCATTGGGATCAATTCTTTGAGCCCCAATATACTGAGTAAGAGGATCATTGGGATTAATTCTTTGAGCCCCAATATACTGAGTAAGAGGGATTAGAGCAAGTCTTGTACCAGGAGGAATAATTGGTGTAATTCCATGAGGAGCAATAGGATTAAGAACATGATATTCACCCTCAACTAGTTGAACTTCTAGTGTAGTAGGAATAGATACTCCTTTTTCTTGGGGATTTTGGCTCGTTCTCGCTTTCTCCTTTGAATTACTGCACTCTTGATTTTTAATAATTCTTCAGCCAAGGTCCGTTCTTCACTTGTTGGTTCTTCAGACATAGTAGTAACTGGTGCTGTAGTACCAGTTTCTTGTTGAGTTGATGGAGTAGTAACATGCTTATTAACTGTATCCTCAAATTGAGGTAAAATTGTCCTTTCCCAATCAGTTATGGCACCTTTGTAAGTTGCTATCCGGTCTTATACATTATAATCAAGACCTTCATCTTTAGTTGAACTTAGAGAGAAATCACTGTTATCATCCTACTTTACCATCTTTGCTTCTTTCTCCCCCGTGACTACATAAATCTTCTTTTCAGCCATAACAAGAATAGTTTCCTCTTGATTTTGAGCATCAAGTTGATCAAAAGCACCTTCATAGTGTTGTAAAACCATATCAATATATCCTTTTTCTTCTTCATTCACTATGGTTAATGCTGCAGCAGGAACTGTTTCTGTTAGTACTGTAGTACTAACCAGATAGTCTTCTATATCCATCTGATATATGGTAGGAGTATTGACCTCAACAGAATCCTTTTTCAACTTCTCTTGCTTTGAAGTTGCAGTAATAACTTCATGTAAACTCTTCTTTTCAGTACCACACCCCATGTCATCAATGTCCATTTTCTCCCTCTTTTTGTAATCATCCTCATCGGAGGAGGAACTTGAGGAACTAGAAGGAATGAGAGAAGTTGCAGCATCTTTCATTACATGATTTTTATTTTCCAATTGAAACTTCAGATATTTCTTCTTTTGCACCAACTTGAGAACCAACTTCTTTAACAGGGAAAGTTCCTCGGCCTGTTTATCCATTTTCTCAGTATATTTGAGGCAATTTTCCACCAATTCTAGGTTGTGTAGTCATCTATAACCTTAACCCTTCCCCATTGAGTACCAATAGTGTGAGGATCATTGGAAATTGATTTAGAGGGAGTCTCTTCAATAGCATGAGCACTTACCTCCCCCTTGGTTTCTTCGCTCGTAAGTCCACCCTCCAATGCTGTTTCAAAAGAAGCATCATCATCATCATCAGATGTTGCCATTGATTTCCTATCAAACTGCTCTGTGAACCACTAGGTGATGTAACAATAGTTTGAACCCTTCCAACATGGTCATCCCCCTACTTATAGACCACCTCCTTGAGATTTGGAGAGAGCTTAGTGTTTTCCCTTTGTGATGTTTCACCAGAAAGATTTTCTGGTAGAGTAATAATATCATGTGTAGGAGCAAAGGTAGGTGTAGATACAAGAAAATGGGTAGTTCTCTTTGTCTTTTTCTTTCTTTTAAAGTGTTGTTTCAAGGGAGGAATGGTTACAACTGTGGAAACAGTAGAAACATGTGGTGCAGTAGAAACAGTAGGTAAAGAAGGTGAAGTAGTAGAAGGTGTAGGCTGAGATTCAAGTAGGTTACTTGGTCCCTCACCTGTTGGTTGAGTTACTACCATCATTGTAGAAAACAATGAAGTAACATGACCTAAAAAACCTTTATTTACTCTTCTAATGTTTACAAAAACCTTTTTTCCATGAGACTTTGATACAACAACTTTATTTGTATTGGAAAGATCTTTTAACTCACAATGAAACAGATGTTGTAGAAACCTTGGGTACATCCAAATTTTTTGATCATGGTGATCTAAGTTCCACAACATACCATCAAAAATAAATTTTGAAAAATTGAACTTTTGGTTTGTAACAAGACATACCATGACAGAAGCCAAAGTACTTCCTATTTCATTCCATGCAGTTCTTTTCTGGGATAAACATTGTTGTAAAGTATGCATAAAAATTTTCCATTAAGGAGACAATAACGCTTTTTGAAAAGAATGTGTGGTTAGTTGTCCCTCATATCCCATTTTTTGAAAGTTTTCAAATAAGATCTGATTAGGAAGAGAAATTATACCTTCTTCATCTTGAAGTTGAAGATGAGTTTTGAGACTTGCTTTTGTAACTGTAATTCGCCTGCCATTAACAGTAGGTCTGATTCTAGGTACCTTATTCTCTACTGAATGAGAATCAATAACCCATAAACTTCGAATATGATCTTTTTGAATCTTAGAACAAACAATCAAAGCAAAGTGAATTTGAGATTGATTCAAGAAATCAATAATTTGATGAAATTCTTGATTTTCAGAGATTTTAGTAAGATATGCACAGACATTGTGACCATCATAGAATTGTAGGTTTGCCATTGATGATCGAAAGAAAGATTAGTCGATTAAGAAAGAAAAGATATCTGGATTTGAATAGTAATCGAGTAGAATTTGAGAAAATTACGGTTTACGGATGAGTTGGGGATTCTTTTAAAAATCTGAATTGTAGTTCGAAAGAATTTTATAGGTCAATTACACAAACAAGATGGAAAAATGGAGACTTGACGCGTGTTGCAGCTCTTAAAAATAGGTCCAATCAAATAAAGCCATGTGTAAAAGTGAATTGCAAGTTGAATTTTGACTTGTCAACGAAGTAGAAACAGAGTAATTTATAATTTAAAAATAACCCCGCATTACTAAATGTTGCAGTATTAACATATCAGGCAGTATTAACCAATTAAATCCACATATAGGTTCAGTTAATGTTGCAGTAGTAATATAATGAAGTACTAAAGAGTAAAGCACTAGTAAATCTTAAGATCACTACTGCAGTACTAAAAATTGCCTTTTAAAATTTTTGTTTTCGGACAATTTTAAGTTACCAACTTCAAATTTATTCAAGATTGAGCATTCCAATACAACTAATCAAGAATGTCAATCTTCCCACATCAAATGCTTTTGTGAAAATATCTGCAAACTGATTATTAGTATGAACTTTCTCAACATGAATTAACTTTTTTTTCATCAAGATCTCAGATAAAATGAAACCTGCTTTCTACGTGCTTTGTCTTAGAGTGCTTCATTGGGTTTTTGATGATGCTTATGGTACTTTTGTTGTAAATATAGATAGGAGTGTTTAGCAAAGCATATCCATTGTCCATCATCTGATTATCCACAATATTTGTGCCCAACAACTGGATGCAGCCACATATTCTGCTTCAGTTGATAATGTGGACACAATTGTTTGTTTCTTGCACTACCATGATACCAGCCTTGAACCTAGAAATTGACATCCACCTGATCTTGAATTTCTATCGAAACTTTCACTTCCATAATCACTGTGAGTATATGATATCAATTCAAATGGAGAATTTTTAGGATACGAAAGTCCTAAAGTAGGTTTTCCATTTAAGTATCAAAAGATTCTTTTGACTGCATAGAGATGAGACAATTTAGGCTTTGTTTGATATCTTTCACACACACATACTCAAAACATAATGCCACGCCTTGAGGATGTTAAGTACATTAAAGAAGTAATCATGGACCTATACTGATGAATGTCCACATCCTCCCCCTCAAGATCAGCATTCAATTGTTTGTGTGTTTCTACTGTATTACTAGCAATCTTTGCAACCTGGAATCCAAACCTATTCAATATGTCCTTTACATACTTGGATTGACTAATGAACATCCCATCTGTCTTCGGCTTAACTTGAAGTCTAAGAAAGAAAGTTAATTCTCCCATAGAACTCATCTTGAATTTACTGTGCATGAGATTTTCAAATTCTTTGCATAATGATTCTTTTGTAGAACTAAAGAAAATGTCATCCACTTAGATTTTTACCAACAAGATGTCAGTTTTGACTTTCTTGATAAAACGAGTCTTGTCAGTTGTTCCTCTTTGAAAGTTGTTCTTCAAAAGATGATCAGACAGTGTTTCATACCAAGCTCTAGGAGCTTGATGTAAACCGTATAAAGCTTTGTCTAATCTATACACCATGGGAGGAAACTTTGGATATTCAAATCTAGGTGGATGTCTGACATAGAATTCTTCTTCAATGTGTCCATATAGAAAAACACTTTTCACATCCATCTAATACACCTTCAATCCCTTATAAGATGCAAATGCCAGAAATATTCTAATTGCCTCCATTCTTGCTACATGAGAAAATGCATCTTCATGATCAATACCTTCCTCCCGTGTGTATCCTTGAGCCACTAAACTTGCTTTGTTCTTTACAAAAATCCCTCTTTCATCCTTCTTGTTTCCAAAAATCCGCTTTGTGCCAATTACTCTATTTCCATTGGGTAGAACCACCAAAGTCCAAACATCTTACAACTTGAACTGCAATAGTTCCTCTTGCATTGCTTCAATCCAACTTGGATCAAGAAGAGCTTCTTGTATTTTCTCGGGCTTCATTTTTGCCAGAAAACATGCAAATAAGCATGTATTTAAATCTTTCTGTAGATCTTTGTTTACCTTTTCTTGACTTCTTGTTTGCATTAAAATATCCAACTCACCAATGATTTTTGTAGTGGGATGATTTTTATGAATTCTTGAAATTGGAATCTTTTCACCCCTCTGTTGAGTCTCCAAATTTGTTTCATTTGCTTCTGGTAGATCAACTCCAAATTGTGATATTGGACTGCTAAAGACTGTGGAGCATCTTTTTCATCTTCATTAGTGACTACCTCTTCTTCACCATCAGATCCTATTTCATCCATAAATGGAACACCATCATGTCTCAATGGTGACATCTGCTATGTTTCTTGTATGCTTATGTCTTCTTTGTATGTACTGTTGTCATCCTTGTTAGTATTGATGTCCTTTTTTTTAGTACTTCTTGCTTTTTGGTTAGCAATATTAACCAATTATTCTTCAATCTCATTCCTTGAATCATCAAGTACGCCTGGTGGATCAGCTGGGTAGACCTGGAGATAAACATACTCCATTAGATCCAGTCTCTCAGTTGATGATGAACTTGATTGTGAACTAGTATTCCCACTGTTGTTTCCAGAACTTGATTACTTATACTCATACCCAAAATCAAATTATCTAGTTACTGCATCAATGTCAAATAACCAGTATGGACCTTTACCTTGAGAATTTGGAGTATTCTCATTGAATGTGATATTTGCACTCTCCTCAACGATGCTTGTTATTTGATTGTATACTCTATATGCCTTGCTCAAAGATGGGTATCCCACAAAATATCCAACATCTGCTTTGCTTTCAAAATTTCCAAGATAGTCTTTTGAGTTCAACAAAGTACATGGACATCCAAATGTCTTTAGAAATATGATCAATAGTAGTCTTTTGTGAAACAGTTCATAAGAAGTCTTATTGTGAGCTTTAACTATCAACACTCTGTTTTGTACATAACATGCAGTATTAACTGCTTCTGCCGAAAAGAAAATGTTAAGATTTGAGTCTTCTAACATGCTCCTTTTGGCTTCAATCAAAGTTCTGTTTCTTCGTTCAGCCACCCCATTTTGTTGAGGTGTTCTAGCAACACAAAACTGTCTTTTAATTCCCTTGGCTTCAAAGAACTGATTCATCACACTGTTCTTAAATTTTGTTCCATTATCACACCTATTTTTTTTTATTTTTAGATTGGTTTGATTGTCAATCTTGGTAATGAATGAGATGAGTATTTGTGTTGTTTCATCTTTAGAGTCCACGAAATACACCCATGTGTATCTAGTAAAATCATATGTAATTACCAAACAGTAGGACTTCTTTGCAAGACTCTTGACATTTATTGGACCAAAGAGATCCATGTGCAGCAAATATAATGGAGTTGAGATTGAATTTACTTCATTTGACTTATGAGAAGTCTTATGTTCTTTTCCCTTCAGGCATGCCATATAGTTATCATTAAAATTATACTTTTTGTTGCAAAGTCCTCTCACCAACTTTGATTTCACCAGCTTGTTCATGTTCTTGTAATTCATGTGGCACATTCTTCTATGCCAGAGTTAAGATTCATAATTGTTGCTTTGGAAACAAAAAAATTAACATCTCCAGTTGGAGATGCTTTGGATAAATCTAAGCAGTACACATTGTCTTTTCTTTGAGTCCTCAATAACACTTTGCTTTCATCAATTATGTATCCTGGAGCCATAATTAGACAATTTGTTTCTGTGAAAATTGTTGTATTCTTCTTGTCATAGAATTGTGAGACACTCAATAAATTGTACTGCAGTTGTTGAACATAGAATACATCTTCAAAGCTGACTTTCCGATTGCTCACAATTCCTTTCCCAATAATCTTTCCTCCTTTTAGATTTCCACCAAATGCAACATATCCTCCATTATATTTTTCAAAATTATGGAGGCAAGATACATGCCAACTACTCTCTTCATCATTTGTTGGATGTTCCTGCACATGTAATGGAAAGATTAGTTTCGTTTGGACACCCAAGCTAAATTAGTCTTGGGTTTACCCTTCTCATCATAATAACTAATCATCCTTAGCATTAGATTTTCAAAACCATGTGGCTTTCCATTTTGATTAAATTTATCTTTTGGTTTCCACACTTGTTCAATTTTCAAACTCTGTTTTTGTGTCTTTTTAGGAACTGCAGTACTAACAGACTTTGTCCTTGCAGTATTAACTCTGTTAGTACCGCTTTTCAAGTTTTTTTCTTTTTCCAAACATCTTTTTGTTCTCACCTAGTTTATTTTGCAGTTTTGGCACAGTGTTTGAGAATTGTGATTTAGGAATAAATGGTTATGCACTTTTTCTAAATTTCTGTTTTATTTCATGTCGAGATTTCAACCCTAAAGTTTCGTGTTTGACTGTCTTATTCAACTTTTGATTTAGAGGGTTATGAAAACATATTTTAGCATAATGATCGTTCTTTCCACAAATAAAACATGACTTCACAGGTTTGCTAAAAGTATAGACTTTATTTTTCTGTGACTGAAGTTGATTTTTATTTCCTTGATTTCCTCTTGGTTCTATATGATTCCAGGTTTTAATTTTATTTGACTCACTCTTTAGACAACATTCACAAGCACATTTGGACTTTTGATCTTTGACTGGCATGATGGCTACAAGACTTTGTGAGTTTTATTGAGTGACACCTTCAGTTGTGATTATGTGATTTTCTAAAGGTATATTCTCATTCTTCACAACTTTAACCTGACTTTCTTCAACCAAGTCCTTAATTAGAACTTCTACATAATTGATTGGATCAACACTGAATGATTCTTTTGGAGGATTCAAAGAAAGAGGTATCCTAGGTGCATCTAATGTGAGAGGAATGTAGTTTTGATTAAATGGAGGGGCGGCTTCTTTATAACCTATTCCTGATTTGAGTTTTTCACGAATTTTATGATTTATCAAGTATGTTACAGATCTTGAAGAATGTTCAAGTTTTGCTACATTTAATTCAACCTTATTCTTTTCCTCTTTTAATTGTTTTACCTGTTCCCTAACTTCTCTTAACTTGATCAAAAGATCATCTCTTTTCTATTCTGCAAATTTAATTTTATCTTGAAAGCTCAATTTATTTGCTTTTTATGATTTTATTTGTGCTTCTAAGTTTTATATTCCTCTATTTGAAGACCTTCTTTGTTTTTCTAATGTTTTAATAGAATCACAAATGACTTGATTGTGACTTCTCTATTTAGACATAATTTAAATACATCCAGGAGAACAAAGTTTAGTTTGTACCTCAATTCGAACAGAAGATGTTGAAGTTTCCTTTGTTGAAGATGCAATGGACATGCGAGCTTTTTCTTGTACATTTTCTTAAGCTAATTCATTCCAATCATACCCGAAGACATCTTGTGTGATCAGTTCCGTTGATAAAGTTTTTTGAAGATTCTTGTTTGTTGTTTTTATTTGATCTATTCTTGCATTCTCTTGCAAAGTGTACAAGTACATTACATTCATAGCACTTTATTTTTCTTTTTTCAAACCCAACTCTGTCATTGCTTCTTGGATTGAATCTTCTACAAGTTATGTTTACAAACCTTCTAGCCCTTACTGAAAGCTTGGCAAGTTGGCATTTAAGATCCATCTGTTCAAGATCATCTTGATGGATTTGTTTGAGATCTTCATTGGTTAGACCCGAGCATGTATGTTTTGACAAGAAAGCTTCAAAATTAACATCATCTAAGTTGTCATTAAGAGATGATCCAATTGGTGTGACTAGTGCAGTATTAAAACTGTTAGTTTGTGGTTAGTACTGCTGATCCTTTTCTTTGCTTCAACTTCTGCTTCAAACACCCTGATATTATTGTATAGATCATCTAATTCCATCTCCTCTAGAACATCACCTTGTTTATAAGAAACAATGTAGATTGTCCATTCATCTCCTGGAGATCTAAGAAACTTCCTTTCTTGATCTGCTGCTGGAGGTTGAACAACTCTAAGTGTACCATTAACAGTAACATTCAATAATGCCTAGTCTGAAAGCAGTATGTGTTGCTTGATCCTTAGCTTCCAAAGATCAAAGTCGTTACTGTTTAAAACTAGAACCTTGTTTACTACCACATCGATCATAATAGGTAGTCCTTTTCTTTTCCTCTTGAGGCTTCTATATAAAAAATTGTAGATCAATAGATCTTGAGCACCTCCTGTGCTCTAATACCACTTATCAGCATCGAATATGGTTTATGTAAACACAACCACAATCTTAAGAATAAGATCTTGATCTAACAAAGAATTTTAGCACTGATTAAACAGTTTGATATTACAAGTTATGTGATTAAACGAATATTGTATATGGATTAAAATAAGAACAATAACGAATATCACAAACAAGCCTCAATATATTAATCGTAGAATGAATGATAAGTACTCGTGTTTTTTCTTAATACAAGGATCTATGTATTTATAGACCTTGAGGCTAAAACCTATCTATTCTACGAAACGACTAATTAATTGTAATTTAAATACAATTCTAACTGAGGAAAAGATAAACACAATCTATTCTAGAGTTATCTTTTTCTTCAAAAATCTTCGTGCAGTAGTAATAGGTAGCGAGCAGTAGTAATAGTCCCTTGCAATAATAACCAATTATACTTGCAGTTGTAATCAGACGGTTTATTTTCAACAGTTTATTCCAAACACTTTATAAATGTGTTTCATATATTTCTTTTATTATTTTACCTATTGTAATACATATACGTTGTATAAATAAAAGTATTAGGACATCCAACATATTTTCCCTCTCTTTAGTTCATGATAAACTTTTACCTCTTTCTATGAACTTTAAGATATAAGCTTGAAAAAATAATGGAGGCCTATATTATTATATGCCACATCTCCTCCATGTCACTAGAAACTATCTCTATGGACATGTATTACGGATGCTCGGTATACTCTTATCACACGCATCACACACATATATATAAAATTGAAATTAGCAAAAAGCAAAAAAACTCTCTCTCTCTCTCTCTCTCTCTCTCTCTCTCTCTCTCTCTCTCTCTCTCTCTCTCTCTCTCTCTCTCTCTCTCTCTCTCTCTCTCTCTCTCTCTCTCTCTCTCTCTCTCTCTCTCTCTCTCTCTCTCTCTCTCTCTATATATATATATATATATATATATATATATATATATATATATATATATATATATATATGTGTGTGTGTGTGTGTGTGTGTGTGTTTGACAACCGGGATATTCTAGGTTAGAAACCCATAGGAAACCTGTAGTTTTTTCACAATAATATATAATATTATGTGTTCTATTTGAGTAAATTTATTTTTACTTTCATTTTGATAAAGTGTTTTCATTTCATTTCTATATTGAAATTTGTGTAGCATAGATGCACGGTTTTAAACATAAACAATTTCACGATAAACATTTTTGGGTTGTAGTTATAAGTGAAGAAAATACACGGACCTACATATAATATTTCATTTCTTAAACCGAGTTAGATAGTTAATTAAGTAAATGTTAGTTAGTTGCATGTTAGTGTCAGATTTCACAAAATACATTTAACCGGACTATTTACGCAAATTAAGTTTCTATTATTTTATTAATAATTATGGAAATCAGATTTTGTTATTTTCATATATATATATATATATATATATATATATATATATATATATATATATATATATATATATATATATATATATATATATATATATATATATATATATATATATATATATATATATATATATATATATATATATATATATATCAGTTAACCTATCCTCTCTACTGATCAAATTTCATCAGTGTTGTAGTCTAGTCTCCATACAATAGTTTTTGGAACATACTTCATCCTTTTGAAGGGTGGAAGTTGAACTCTAGTTAAGGTCATTGTTGATCATTTCCCTTGAATCTCTATGCAAAGTCTGCAAAGTTGATCTTAACATTATCTTGATTCAGATCTTCAAACACAACATGATTGACCATTTAAATTTTACTCAACTTAATCAAATCATCTTTCTTCAGCTTTGACAGTTCTTCAGTTGTTTTGACATAAATTCACTGATTTATTGCTCTCCTTATAATTATTGCTCGTGCTATTTGGTCAAACATCCATGCAATAATATTTGCAGGAATCCCCCTTTATGATTTGTTCAAGTTTAATCCTTTCAGCATGTCTTTCTGCACTTGAAGGGTCAAGCATATTTGAGCTCCGTTCTCCTACTACAGTTTTCCTTGAGATTTCTTCATCAATTGGGAATCCATATGTGTCAAGTTGATTTTGTTGATCATTAGTTGAATCATACTAATCTTGTAGCTCATAAATATGTGTTTGACCTTCTGCATCAATCACAATCTCCAACTCTAGTTTAATATCTCTTTGAAATACAACATCTGCAGATTGTTTAGCAACCAATTCTTTTAAAGTTACGTTCTGCCCAGATGTTGACTGTTCAGTTTGAGATTTTCTTTCTTCTTTTTTCCTTCTTTTTCATTCTTCATTCTTTCAGTCATAAGAGCTAGTTGAGCTTCCTTCATCTTTCTTTCTTTCATAGAATCTAACTTATCCTTAGTTTTGACCTCCAAGTAAAGATTTTCCAAAGTTTCAGTTAACATTTGACCAACTTGTCTTGGTCTGAATCTATCAACTATCACAAGATAGTTCTTTATTTTTTTTAGAAATCCAAGTGGTCCGAACCCTGAGTTATACCATCCATAATGGGCAGGCCCAGAACCCGAACCTGATAGTGACCCGACAACTACTTGGCCAATTCGACAAGAAGCAAGATAGTTTTTTATATGCTTCTTGTAGTTATCTTTATCCATGTTTCTCTTCTAATCATTTAGTTGTTTCTTGATCTCTACAACAATGTTTGGAGTTGTCTTTCTTGCAATTCACTTCCTTCTATTTCTTGTTATAGAGACCTTAGTTTCAGTTCCTTGGACAGGTTTGTTATCTTCTTGTCCATTACCCTCAACATTCACATTTTCAACTGGAAATTCATCTTCTCTAGCAATATCTTCAACAAGTATCTCCTCACCTCCAAATTCCTCATTCCACACACATGTTTCCCCATATCACACTCCTTTCCTAGGTTGTGAATTTTCGTTTCTATCTAAATCCATAAAGTCATCGGATGTTTCATCGTCCACAACATCTTTCACAATTTTATCTAAGTCTTCATTCATCTCTTTTTCCGAACTAATTTTTTGTTAACCAAACTTAAATGCACCTCGAGTAATCTCAACACTCGAGTTAACTTTCTCCTCATCCGAGTTAATATCCTCCATTACTACATCCATCTCTACCTCTGTTTCAATTACCTTCTCTTTCCCTTACTTGCTTACCCCATATGTTCATACCATTTCTACATTCTCCATCTCTTTTTTAGTCCCCTTCACAACTTCTGTCATTTCCACCCAAGTTTCAACATCTTTACCACTCTTCTCAAATTCAGTTTCACCAACTACCTTAGATACTGCATATTCCTCAACAATTATCTATGTTTCTCCCCCCATAACCTCAGTTTGCTTCATATCATTATGTCCCCCTATTTTGGATGCATCATTTACAGGGTTCGATTTTATTTGTTTAAGGTCCCCTTGCAAAGCTTGAATGAACATTTATTGAGAAACATTCACCATATTCAGAGATTAGAGTCCAACTTGTTGACTTGACACACTAGTACTTATGTCACACCCTGGCATTACGGAATGTACCATGGTTCTGACTTTCATGGACTACAGTCGATATGTAGCAAATGACTCGAAAGAGACGTTTTAAATAATAAAATTTATTAAATAGAAAACATAAGTCTTGTCTATAATCTAAAAAGTCATTAAAAAGTATTTTAGAACATCAAAAAGTGAAATGCTCATAGTCTTGATAAGTAAAATGTTCTTAGAGACTCCATAAACTAAGTACCTGAGAATGTATTTAAAATCAAGTGTCAACTAAAAGGGTTGAGTGAGTTCATAAGTTTAAAGAGTCAATAAGGTATTTAGACCACAAAGATTTAAAGAAGTAACCCCAGTCACTTATATACATACAAAAGAGTTATATTAAATATCCCAAAATAGTGCCTCAAAAAAAGCAGATATAAAGACAGGTATATCCGTAAAGGGTTCAAACAGTATGTGTCCGACTAATGGGCGCGAACCATCCGAACAGAGTTGTCAAACTCAATAGATCTATTTACAAAGCTCGCGTTTAATTCTATAACTAACACTCCATGATACATAAAGTTTGTCTTATCCGTATCTAAGCAAATGCAAATAATGTGGAAGTGGTAATCGTGTCTAAAACGTAAGAAAGATATGCAAATGACATTCTCCCCCAAAATAGTTAAAATAGTTGAAAAGAGTGGTACAAACTCACAATGCTTGAAATGTAGTTGACAAATATAGTAAAAACCTAAATATAGAAAGTCTAGATTAGCATTTATAAATTTGTTATTTTTAGAAACTTTTCATATTGAGTAAGTTTATATTTTGAGTAAGTTTCCAAAAATAGTAGGTGATAGAAATAGTAGGTTTCCAAAAATGGTAAGTTTATGTAAATAGTAAGTTTAAAGTTATTCATTTTATGTAGAAGTTTCTATTTATATATTGTATCCAATCCCCTCATATGTTTTTTAACCTACTTTACTTAGTGAGACCCTTTCGGTAGCTCTACTTAAGCGTACCAAGTAACACTGTGATATGGCCAGTGGGGCTACCACTTGTTAATATTCGTTCTCATTAGGACGTGTCCTCCTTAATCTTTCCTAGATCACACTTAAATAGGTGAGTCTATTTGGAAATACTTTTGCAATGTATATAACATGTTATAAGCAACTCGCAACTATAGAGATCTAATACGTAAATAGTTTGCATACAATATATAACCTAACAATTAAATAAATCAAAAATAAAATATATATGTATGCACATATACATACGCGGTCGAACATATATATATATATATATATATATATATATATATATATATATATATATATATATATATAATATATATATATATATATATATATATATATATATATATATATATATATATATATGGTTTTAAAAGTTGGAAGTAAAACATGTTTATGTTGAAGATCTAAGCTTACCGAATTAAGGTTGTTTAGATCCAATATAACATCAATCAATTAGATGCAAATTAAGATCAAACAAATAATTTAGTAAAATTAGGTTTATGAAAAATCATATAAATATTTATGGAAATCAAAAATATTAAGAAAAAGAATTAGGGTTTAGACTTACTTGAAATAAACTAGAAATCTCTAAACCGAAATAATAAAAATCGATTCCCTCTCCCTCTCCTACTGACGATCGGACCAAAAGACCCTAAGAAAAAAAATGTGATTTTTAAGAATGACCAAAGCCTTGTATTTATAGGCGTAGATGGCTTGAGGAAAGAGCTAACAGTTACGTGTTTGGTCCTTCGCTTTAAAAAAATACATAAGTTAAGAAAACACCCCCATAGGGCCGATTGGTGGGTCTAGAACGTTCCCACAAATTATTTTTTGTAATTTATAAAATAAATAAAAGATTTCCTAATTCTCCAATTTGTTATTTCCGTAATCACCCTTCTAGTTATCAAAACTATCAGATTAAAACTAATTTGATATATATATATATATATATATATATATATATATATATATATATATATATATATATATATATATAGAGTTGGTTTCATTTAAGAACCATGTAAATATTTAGGAACCATTAGGAACCAATATTCACCAGTGTATATATATGATATTCACCAGTGTATATTTAATATGATATTCACCAGTGTATATACATATAATATTCACCAGTGTATATACATATAATATTCACCAGTGTATATATATATATACATATGCTTTATATACACTGGTGAATATCATATATATACACTGGTGAATATTGGTTCCTAATGGTTCCTAAATATTTAGTGGTTCCTAAATGAACCCACTTCTATATATATATATATATATATATATATATATATATATATATATATATATATATATATATCAGAGTTGGTTATCAATTCAATTTGATTCAGCTCAGCTACAGTCGAAGTGTTTGAAACTTTGAATTAGCCGAGGATTTAGAAGATCTAAGATCAACGCGTTCGTTTGAGGTTTGAATTTTTAAATTTTGGTGGTAAGATTTGATTACTACACACTTGCATTAGTTTAATCGAATTAAGTCTACTTTGAGCTTTAGTGTTATTAGTAAGATTCATTAAGATGTTTCAGTGATTTTAAGTGATCTATAGTCTATTTTAGGTTAATCAATTAGTCTGAATTAAGTACTCATCTCTCCGATTTAAATCAATTGCAAAGTTTCATCATGTCTATTATTCCAGCAAACATTCCTGCAGTAAATTATGATAACGAAACCGGTTCCGGTGGTAGGCCTCCTTAGTTTTTAGGTCAGGACTTTATGATGTGGAAATTGAGATTCAAAGGAAGAGCTAGATAAGATTGCCAATTTAGAGAAAGAAAGACTGTTTCTGTTAGCTGAGTATGAAAGAGATGTAGCAAGACTGAGAAGAGAAGAAGAAGCAACTAAAAAGAAGATGGTGGTTAAGAAAAAAACTACAAAGGAGAAGCTGGTAAGTGACAAGCAGAAATTTATGACTTATCTGAAGTCAAAGGGCTACAATGGTAAATCTTTGGGTCCAATGAAAATGGGAAATCTCCTTGCACTTGTGGAAAAAGAAAGGAAGAAAGACAGTTTAAAGAAAGCTCAATTGACTAAGAAGGAAGATCAAGAAAGATATGAATTGGAAAGGGCACTGAAGAAAGCTCAAGAGACTGGAAAAGTTATGTATGACTCTCAACGAAAAGAAATTCATAATCCTTTTCATCCAAGGAAACTTAGTTAGCCTGCTCTATACTCATAGTACATGGAGAAGGCTTTCATATTGAACCTCTAGCTGTTGAACTTCCTGAAATCATAGACTGGGAATTTGTTGGAGGACCTAACAAGAAAACCTACATGGTGACTAGATCTGATAAGAAGAAGTATGCGATGCCTGCTTTCTACAGGATGGTGAGAGATTCTTCAAGGGAAGATGTTCATAGATTGTACGATATTGGTTTTAGAAAGTATTCTCAGTAGAGAGGAGCTTGTTCTAGTACTGATATGGAACTTGATTGGCTGAATGGAATGTTTAATCCTGAAGAAAAGATGGTATGCACAGTCTTTAAGAAGGGAGGTGTGAATAATCCAGTCATTAAATGGTTCCTCTATGAAAGGAGTGGAATACATTCAATAGCTAGAAGGCATGGAGCTATGCAGTTCTATCTAGTTGAAAGAAGATATAATCTGGATTTAAGAACACTTCAAGAGCTTATCATAGTGAGGTTGTATGGTTTAAGAACTTCCCAGATGGAACATGACTTGGTGTGGAGGATTGTAGGGCAAAGGAATGAAGAATAGAAGAAACAGAACGAAGAAAGAGAGGCCAAACGGAGAGAAGAGTGATTGTACTTTGTAATCTTAAGTAGTTAAACTTGTTGAAAAACTTGTACTTTAACCAGTAATAAAAGTTCAAGTTAGTGGGAGATTGTTGGGATTAAAACTGTTAGTTAAATAGTTTTAGGTTCATTAATACTGCTTGGTTAGTAGTGTCTCATTGATACTGCATGAAGACGGTTAATACTACATGAAGACAGTTACTACGGTAGAAGACATGAAGACATTTACTACTGCACTTACTTATTACTACAACCCGATATGTGTTTCTACTGCTTGAAGATAATTATGGAATTATATTGTTCCGCAAGTTTAGCAATTATAATTAGAATAGAATTGTAATTGTTTTAGATGTTTCCTATTGTAGATAGGGTTAGCCTCAAGGTGTATATATATAGATCCTTTTAGAAAGAAAAACACGTGTATTGATTGTTCTTATTATCAATATATTGAGGCTTAATATTGGACAAGCATTATTGTTATTGATTGTTCATTGTTATTCATATATTCAATATTTGTTTGATCGTTAAACTTGTAATATCAAGGTGTTCATCCGCTGCTGAACTTCCTTGATAATCAAGATCTTTCGTTTAACATACTTTGGGTTTACATAAGCTAAACGATCCTGACTAAACCAAACCTTTTGATTTCTTGCTCAAATCTTTTATTCCAACTTCGTGATGCTTGCTTAAGTCCATAAATGGACCTTTTTAGCTTGCACACTTTGTTGGGATGTAATGGATCAATAAAACCTTCTGGATGATTCATATAGACGTCTTCGTCTAGATGACCATTCAGAAAGGCTGTCTTGACATCCATTTGCCATATCTCATAGTCATAGAATGTAGCTATGACTAGGAGAATTCTAATAGCCCTAATGTCTATCACTAGGGAAAAGGTTTCCTCATAATCTATGTCATAGACTTGAGTAAAGCCTTTTGCCATGAGACGAGCTTTATAGATGTGTATATGGTCGTCCATGTCGGTCTTTATCTCCACATTCGCAGCTTGAAGCCATTTTTCAGCGTCAGGCCCTGATATTGCAGCTTTCAAGTTTCGAGGTTCATTAAGTTCCCCTGATACATGATCCTCATTATCTAAAGCTACATTTAGGTTTAGTTTTTGAGGGACCCGTATTGTCCTTTCGGAACTACGAATTGGAGCATCAACAATTTGATTTTGAGACTGAGTCATGTCATGAAGCTCAATCGAAACTTGAAGATCAGATTAAGTCATATCATGAGTCTCAATTCTATTCCCAAAAATTTTGATCACCGGTGTGAGTAGAAGGTGATGTATCTTCCTCTTGAACCTCGTCAAGTTCTACAACCCTCCCACTGTTTCCTTGAGCGATAAGTCGTGTTTCGAAAAACTCAGCATACCAAACAATTTTCACAGTATTCTCGGAAGGACTATAGAAGTAGTAACCCATAGTTTCCTTTGGGTATCCTACGAAGATACACTTGACAGATCTTTTCTCGTGTTTGTCAGGCAAATCGCGTTTAACGAATGCCTCACATCCCCCGACCTTTAAGTAAGACAGATTAGGGGCTTGCCCATGCCATATTTCATATGGTGTCTTATCAACCTTCTTGGTTGGAACCATGTTGAGAATGAGTACAACAGACTCTAAAGCGTAGTCCCAAAAAGATAATGGTAAAGTTGTAAGGTTCATCACAGATCGTACCATGTCTAGCAAGGTTCGATTTCTCCTCTCCGATACACCATTGTGCTGTGGAGTATAGGGAGGAGTAAGTTGTTGGAAAATTCCACGTGATTTGAGATGATCCTTAAACTCTAGGCTTAATTATTCACCACCACTATCCGATCGGAGAATCTTGATGGTTTTACCGAGTTGGTTTTCTACTTCGTTTTGAAACACTTTGACTGTTTCAAACACCTCATGTTTATGTTTAAGCATGTAAACATAACCATAATGGCTGAAATCATCCGTAAATGTTACGAAGTAGTAAGCTCCTTTCCTAGACATATGCCTAAAGGGACCACATACATCACTATGTACGATTCCTAGTAGGTCGGTTGCCCTTCTGTTCTCATGCGAGAAGGGTTTCCTTGCCATTTTGTCCGATACACAAGACTCACACACATCAAATAAATCATCACTTGATTTCAAAAGTCCGTCACGTTGCAGTCTTTCGATTCGGTTTTTGCCTATGTGTGCAAGACGGCAATGCCATAGGTAGCATGAGTCTAAGTTAGACTTAGCTCGTTTAGTGCTTACATTAAAAAAAAGAATTATTTGTATAAGAAATACGGCCATGCATATCAATTTCAAATATACCATTAATTTTAATTCAATTAAAACAATGCATATTATTGTTGGAAACTGAAATACTAAAATTTGTAAATTTATTATCATAACCACAATCTTGTAATATAGAAACTGAAACAATTCCCCTAACTATTGAAGGAACATAATGACAATTGTCTAACACAATAACTATTCCCGAAGGTAATTGTAAGTCAAAACTTCCAATGGCTTCCACTGCTACATGTATGTCGTTGCCAACGTACACGTACAAGGATCCATTCTTCAGTTTCTTCTTTGCTCTAAACCCCTGTAAGGAGTTACAAATATGAGTTCCACAACCTGTTTCATAAACCCAAGTATTTGTTTTAGCAAAAGAAAATAACTCGATAGTGAAAATACCTGAAGATTCGGCCAAGCCGTTCTTCCTATTTATCACCTCGACAAGATACTTAGGTCAATTCCTCTTCCATTGTCCTTTCACACCACAATGGTGACACCCATCATCTTTAGTGACCCTTTCCTTTTTGTCTGGAGGAGGTTCTTAGTCTTGGAAGAATAAACAACACTTTGTTTATTTTTACCGGCTTTAGCAACTTTTCCTTTAGCACTTAGCGGTTGCTTTTTCTTTTTCTGGCCTTGACCACCACCAATCGCAAGGATTTGGTTGTCATTCACCTTACGCTTGGAGATACACTTTTCGAATTCCACCAGCATTGCATGGAGTTCGTTAAGGCTCTTATTCATGCCTCGCATATTGTAGGTGCGAGTAAATTCCTCGAAATCCGGTGAAAGGGAATTAAGAATTATACTCACAACTAGAGGGTCATGATAGGCATATTTAATCCTGTCCAAGCGATCAAACAAGATTTTCATGTGTAGAACGTGAGTCCCCACTGGTGTTCCACACACATGATGACATGCATGTACATCTCGAATCAAGTCATTTAGCTCAAGGCCATCTTGTTTCTGATACAATGCACGTAGCTCAGTGATCATTTGATCCGACAATTTCGCCTCAAATTGCTTGACCAACTCATGAGTCATACTGCTGAGCATGAGACATGCAACTTTATCATGCTTCTTATAAGTTTCCTTATAACTATCTTGTTCAGATTGAGGAGCATTTTCAGCTGGCTTATGGATCATAGGTGTTTCAACGACTTCAAGCCTTTACATCACTCTTAGGACTATCCTCAGTGATCGAAACCAGTAGTTAAAGTTTGGTCCAAAAAGCACGTTTCTTCTTAATGTTGTTTTGGTTTCATCTAAAATCTCTTTAGAAGCTGATTTTTGTGCCATTTCTACAAAACAGAAGAAAGTTCTCATTAGTAATTTCGACATAATGATTTCTTAACAAAAATATAAAACCCATGGTTTACTTTTCGTTAAGACTAGGACCCAAACGACATATCCCTGTTCCATCAGTTGATCTGCTAGGAACTAAATGATACTCAAAAGGTAAGTGACGTTCAGTAATTGCATTTACCGATGCAATTCCTAGATTATGGGACGAAATGTCATGACTCGATCAAGCATCAATATGGTGATCGTGACATCATCATGTTTCGTCGCAATCTTATTACTATCGGCGTTTACTGTCTCACTGCATAACCTGATTTACGTCATTTGATTGAAGACTGTAGATAGTCCACCAAAGTCTCACTATGAGTGGTAATCCACCTTTGATACCCTTCACCTATGTCTCACGTAGAGTGACGAGCAAGTACAAGTTGTCTAAGCAATACGGACAACAATATGACTTAATTTCGTGGGTGACAAAATTTTATACGAAGAGGCATGCATACAATTTGTGTTTTTCAAATAAACATTTTTATAATCTTAAAACTTGTTTTTATGATTCCTTAATTCTTATACACCAAGTGTATATGATAACTAAACGTACCATCGTCATCATAAAAACCCTTTCGATAGCCCTACAACGGGTACGACCAGGAAAGCAAGTGAGGGTAGGGGACGACAGAGCCTCACTTAAAACCTGACCTCTTTAGGGGTATAATACCACCGCAAACTTTCCTATACATCGTCCTTTATGTAGATGAGCCTAGTTGGGAATTTATACACTAAGATTGAATATTTAATTATGAATTACCAATCACACGTTTTTTAAAGTTTGATTTTTAATGTATTTTACAATTTAATACATTCCATCGCAGGATAAAATTACGGTATAAACCCAACCTTAATGCGTATAGAACGTATAAAAGTGCTAAAATAAATTAAAATTCGTTTCATAATTCTTTAGTCATATTAACTTATTACTTTCAAAACAATTTGACATTAATATTAATATGAATATAAGAATTAAACTAGGCAACAAAATTGGGTGAGCCCTAAAGCATATAGTCTCTATGGTCATTGTCCACATATTGAATAACTCCTGTTTCAAAAGGAAACGGACCACATGCATCCGTTCAAATAAGGCAAATATGGATTGCGTAAGTTTTCAATGGGTGGACAATACAATTTATCAACTAAATCACAAATAACTATTTTATATCCAATATCATTAGTGTCGCACATATCAAATAACAATTATTATATGTCAATATATGCAATTTACTTTTTACAATATCATAATATTTAATTATGTTTATTAAGTTATGCATGTAACTTAATAACCATAATTTTCATAAAAAAATAACTATGGCACACATTTAATAAAACATCAAAAATTGCGTTTAAGATTTAAGATTTAATTAATTTTTTTTTTTTTAAACATTTTTTTTTCTTTTTTTTCCCTGTCTGCCCGCTGCGCCGCACCATAAGGTGATTGCGGCGCAGTCAGGTTCAAGTTTAAACAATTTAATCGCAAGTTTTAATCCAAACCTCAACCCCCCCACAAGTTTTTGATGTTTTATCATTATCCAAAATAAAATTAATATGTTATGGCTGATACCACTATAGGTATAGACCTCGAGTCAAATTGTCACACAATAACATGCAGCGGAAATTAGGATCACATAGTAAATAATAAATCGGATACTTATAGTGTACCTTATTGACCAAGCGAAATAATGAAAACCTAAAGCAAGGTTTTTACTACGGTTGCGTACGCGACACCCTCTTTATCAACCGACCGGTATGCTAGTACTTATTTAACGCTTTATACAACGATTGTCCAGCAGCAACTCCTTGATTACAAAACCGAAAAACGAAAACACCCTTAACTCTATAATAGCCGACCGGCTATGGTTTCACAAAACCTTTAGTCGATTGTTATTATTGTTTTATTAGAGTTTAGGGTTTGTGTTCTATTTATAGAGTTGTAAATCTTTAGAGTTCAAGTTAGATTACAATAAGGAAACTTCCTTATTTACGTACTAAACCCCTCCATTTAATAAACATTATACTTAATCCTTTAAGTAATATTTACTAAATATAATAAAGTAGTAGTCGTGTCTAAATGTCGATGTGTGCGCTTTCGTAGTCTCACACATTTACAGTCATATATTTATTCGACATTATTCAAATAACTACACTTAGTTGTAAAAGTATAATTCAATTTCTATTCCAAACAACATTTGGAATCTAGATCGAGTATATTGGTTGATAGAAAGGTTGTTAGGATCTTCTAATGAATCGTTTACGTCTTAGTAAAATTGGGATTACAAGATGGAATTGGGCAAAAGATCCTACCAATAGGTTTTAATCTCATATAAACTATCTTTACTACATTATAAAGAGTTTCCTAAGCCATCTTAATGTCTTAATTTTAAGTAATTAAAATTACCCTTATACCCTTTTTCAAATAAACTCATTAAAGCTCTCAATCCCTAATTCCAAATCAAACGCATTACTACTCTAGCCGTCACTCCCACCTTCCACCCTTCGATCTCTTTCCACTACCGATTGAATCGGGCGACACCAGCGTATTGAATCGTGAGACACCAGGGAATTGAATCGGGCGAATTGGAGATGGCCTGTTGATGTCAAATACCAACTGAATCGGGCGAATATAATCGGGAGACACCAGCGTATTGAATCGGGCGACACCAGCGAATTGAATCGGGCGAATTGGAGATGGCATGTTGATGTCAAATCCGAAGCGTATTAAGCAATGGTCCATCATCCAGTTTCTGCTTGTAAAAGGGTATGTGTTAAGCTACTGCTTTATTGTGTTTAAATATTTTTACTGATCGAAGCTTTTGTTTACGGTCTCAGATGAAATGCATGTTTGACTTGCTGATTTGCTATATTTTTGTCGATTTCTTTGTGAATTCTTGTTTTTCGTTTAAAAGTTGTATCCATGGAAGTGAATTTTTAGCAGTTTTAGAAGAAAGGCTTGTTTTATTTGAAGATATTAATTTGACATATTTGTTGGAAAATATCATCTGTTTGAAATGTATTATTTCCGCTTGATAGAATATTTGTAATGTTTACCATTATAAAAAATGGTTTGAAGGCCATGCTACTGCTCTACATGTTTTTAATTTATATTCTTTTTAAAAGGCAGATCGAAACATGGAAAAACCGTCGAGTGGACATCTAAGGACTTACTCCAAGGTCTCCAAGAATTTGTACCAAACAGCTCAATCTACTAATCGATCATCAAACATCAAAAGAGGTGTAAATTCATATTATTCAGTGTAAACGATATTTTTGATTCCTGTTATTTATTTTGTAGAATGCAAGGTTTATTATAACCTTTGTTTTTATTTTTGAATAGCAACATCAAACCGAACGTGCTACATACAACCAGGCACTTGCAGAAACCACTCAGATGTATGAGCAAAAAATCACAGAAATGGTAAATCAAGTGGAAGACGCACATTCCCGGTGTGTTGGTTTAGAAAAACAAGTAAATTTATTAAAAAAGGCTTCAACTGATCATTAGAGTTCACTACAGGTAAGTCTTTCAAATTTGATTACAAGTTGTATTATTCCTGAGACATTATTTTTCTGCATAAAATAATTTGAGGTTTTTTAGAATAAAAATACACATTGACGAAGTTTATTATATATATTGTAAATATAACTCCGTCAACATCGGCAAACAAGGATGTTGGAGCTGATGAGAGCATAGAATGGCAAAGATCAGCTTACCATTTTCAACCCGATAAAAACTTCATAAGTGGCATGTATCGAAATTAATTTTTAGCTTTGTAACACACATTTTTAGGTTATTTTATATATTGTAAATTGTAATGAGTGATTATCACAAATACGCCATACTAATTATTGTTTTTGAATTCTTTTGCCATGGTAACTTTTGGCCTATTTTTGATGGATGGTTTTGTTGATCTTAACTTCAGACCCTGATGGTAAGTATTCTATTAACAGTTTATTTTCCTTTTATTAATTAAATACTTAGATTTTGATGTTGTGCGTTAGTTTACCACACAACTTTACTCAATTTAATTTGGGTATCGGGTTGAGATATGATTATGGGAAGTTTTATGCATCAAAGACGTTTTATGACCCGAGTAAGAGGAGACGGGTCCTATGGGGCTATGTTAGAGAAACGGATCCTCAAAAGGATGATATCATTAACGGATGGGCAAATATTTTGGTAAGTTTTTTTGAGTTTATTTTTTGTGATAAAATCATCATTGTTTTTCTGAAAAAATGATATTTTGCAAAAAATAACATATTTGATTACATATTACAATTTCATCTATCTATGGTTCTGAGTGATTGTTTGTATTATATTTTTATTTTTTGCAATAATAACTAATGGTTTTGTATTATCTTTTTATCTACAGAATGTTCCAAGAACCGTGGTGTTGGACACGAAGACACAAAGTAATTTGATTCAATGGCCTGTCGAGGAAACGGAGAATTAAGGTCTGAAAAGCACAATGAATTCAAAGAAGTCGTGTTACGGCCTGGATCACTGTAAAATTTTGGCCATTGTTTTTACTAAAACAGTTTTTATTTAACGTTTTTTATGTAAATGGTTGTTTCAGAGTGGCGAAACAGAGCATACTACAAGCTATCGATTTTCTTCTTTCGTTAATAGCTGGAATCTCATTAGGAACACTTGCTAAAGTGAGTGACGAAAACTTCGGGGCAGTTGGATATACTTACACCATCATTGCATTTTGTAAGTTTTAACTCAATCCAACACTACCTATATTCGTACAATTTACTAATATCGTTGGTTTTGGTCTGTAAGATTAGGTTTCCCTCATATATTTGATATTTAATATGACGAAAACAGTTAATTATGTGATGCGGAGTATCTGATTACCATAAAATATTTTATATCAGTAATAGTCCAATTTTTAAAATAAAAAAGGGATGAATGTTGGGTATTTTTGATTTGATATTTGATTTAAACTAAATTACGTAATAGACGTGTTTCATTCATATTCATATATTTGATTTGATAACATATTCTTAAATCACTAAATTTTCATTGTTGTTTATGGAATTATTTATTTTTATAAAATACTTTAACATTTTTAAGTAAAAATGCAACTTTCCCGCCTATATTGATTTTGATATAATAAATTATTTAGAAAATCTTTATAAAAATAGGAAATTACGAAATTCCCGCCCATATTGATTTGGTATAATAAATTAAATTTTCTCAAATATTTCACTTTCCTTTTTTGTTACAGTTTCCTGTTTTTTTTATGGCATGTATATTGTAGTAAATATATAAGTCAATTAAAAATTTATTACTAATTAATTTTTTTTTATGGCATGTATATTGTTGTAACTATATATAGGATGTCAATTCTTTTACACTTTTACATTTCAAAATCGTGAACACAATAGTCATATATTCAAGATAAATTCTGGAATGAACAACAACAACGATGCAAATAGCAACATTAACAAAAACAACAACGCAGAGAACAACAACAATGCAGTTAACAATGTATCATTGGTTAGCAACACGAACAACAACAACAATGCAATTAACAATACTCCATTGGTTATGTCAGCTAACCTCGATCTTTAGGTACATAACTAAATCTATATGTTCGTACAACTATTTTATTACATGTTTTCATGCTTTTAAGTTGTCACACTACATGATCTACAACCAAATGTTGTTCTATACAAAACCGTTTTTATATATAAAAATTAAAGTTTAGTTTATGTCAAGTCATTCTTTTATTACTTTATAATTTTTATAATAACTCATTATAAACCATTCAAACTTTATGTTTTGGTTTTCCAGGTTGTTGAAAATCCGAAAAAAACGAAAGAGAGAAGATAATTTATCAAAATGGTCATGGAATGAAATTATTCACATTGTTGACTCCGATGATGAAAGTGATGAATTTCGTTTTCAAATACGTAATGTCTCAGTTTTAAACAGAAGTCGAGTTTATAGCCAAGAGAATGAAAGTGACGAAGATTAAAAAATTATGTTTTAGTTTTTTACTATTTTAGTTTTCATAAAATTTAAGTTTTTGTATGGAACGGTATTTTTATTTCAGTTAAATAATATGAAATTAATAGGACATTGTCCTCGATCTGTTATATGCTTCTTTGTTTAGTATTATGATTTGTTTAGTATTACGTTATTACAATATGTTATATGTTTCTTTGTTTATGGAGTTTTTGTTATAAAATTCTAAGAAAAATGCATAACGATCAACACTTTAATGTATTTTTCTACATGATGAAGAGCTGCTTATATATATACACGCATGACTGCTTATATATATACACGCATGACTGGTCGATAAAAGTATAACACACTAACAGATTCAATCCAGCAATAAACTCTTCAGTGTGTAACCTCGCATAACACAAAAGCTTATTAAAACAAATAACATCAAAAACAAACACATAAACTGAATGAAAGGTAATAATACCCTTCCATAGGCATTAAGATCGAGTCCGTTAGCTAATAATTTAGCTTGATCTTGTTTCAAAAACCTCTGTTTCGCATCGGCTCGCTTCCGTAACGCATCAAGACGTGTCCTCGTCGGCTTAATCAACGATTTACTTTAAAAACAAAAACACAAAATTAGTCCAATCATATAAGATTTAAGCAATCAGAAATTTAGATTTGATAAATTTAGATTATAACTAGCCCTGTGCATAGTGGGTCGGACCGGACCGGACCGGACCGGCCCGAGACCGATAAGCCTTAAAATCCAGGACCGAAGACCGGACCGATTGGGACCGGGTCGGGTCGGGTAGGACCGGGTCGGGCCGGGTAAAACCCGTCGGGTGGACCGAATTTTTGGTTTTTTTTTTTTTTTTATTTTTTTTTCTTTTCTTATGTTAATTTTTACATCACGGCAAATCTCTAGTTTGGGGAAAAGAAGAAATGTTTGTTGAATTCATGTGAAATGGGATAAGAAGAACCCGAAACCTATTAAGAAAAAACACATGCAACATAAAATAAATCAAGCTGTTAGAGGCTGTTACGTTTTTAAAAACTGGGCAAAACGTAATTTGAATCAAAAAATATACCCTAATCCATTAGAAAGTAGACTCAAATACATTTTCAACAAAAAAAAATACATATTAAAAGGATATACGGTTTGTCTTTTATGACCATTTTAAAACGACACATTCTCGAAAACAGTTTCGGTTAGAGGCTGTTACGTTTTTAAAAACTGGGCAAAACGTAATTTGAATCAAAAAATATACCCTAATCCATTAGAAAGTAGACTCAAATACCTTTTCAACAAAAAAAAATACATATTAAAAGAATATACGGTTTGTCTTTTATGACCATTTTAAAACGACACATTCTCGAAAACAGTTTCGGTTAGAGGCTGTTACGTTTTTAAAAACTGGGCAAAACGTAATTTGAATCAAAAAATATACCCTAATCCATTAGAAAGTAGACTCAAATACCTTTTCAACAAAAAAAAAATACATATTAAAAGGATATACGGTTTGTCTTTTTTGACCATTTTAAAACGACACATTCTCGAAAACAGTTTCGGTTAGAGGCTGTTACGTTTTTAAAAACTGGGCAAAACCTAATTTGAATCAAAAAATATACCCTAATCCATTAGAAAGTAGACTCAAATACCTTTTCAACAAAAAAAAAATACATATTAAAAGAATATACGGTTTGTCTTTTATGACCATTTTAAAACGACACATTCTCGAAAACAGTTTCGGTTAGAGGCTGTTACGTTTTTAAAAACTGGGCAAAACCTAATTTGAATTAAAAAATATACCCTAATCCATTAGAAAGTAGACTCAAATACCTTTTCAACAAAAAAAAAATACATATTAAAAGGATATACGGTTTGTCTTTTATGACCATTTTAAAACGACACATTCTCGAAAACAGTTTCGGTTAGAGGCTGTTACATTTTTAAAAACTGGGCAAAACCTAATTTGAATCAAAAAATATACCCTAATCCATTAGAAAGTAGACTCAAATACCTTTTCAACAAAAAAAAAATACATATTAAAAGGATATACGGTTTGTCTTTTATGACCATTTTAAAACGACACAAAATTATTAAAAAAAAAAAAAAAACAAATTCGGGTTAACCGGGTATACCCGGTTATAACCGGGTATTACCCGGACCGGACCGACACCCGAAAACACCAAAATATGATACCCGAAAACCGGACCGAGAAGAAATATGCGGGCCGGGCCGGGTTGACGGGTCCTAAACGGGCCGGCCCGTTTATGCACTGGGCTAATTATAACCATTTGGAAGTGAAAGCACTGTGCCCTAACAATCCGTCTAACATTCTTATTCTTGCTGTTGTTGTTGCACATCCAGGGACAAAACTGCTAGATATTCTTGATGTTTTTTGGTTGTCAAAAAAAAAGTTGAAATTAGTTATCATATCTTAAATTATTTAATTTAAATTTAACCATGATCTTACAGGAAATCTATACTGTTGAACTCTTTTCCGACCTCCAGCCATCTTGTTTTTGGTACAACCTGAAAGCTGTTCAAGTTGAGTATGTGTGGAAGGACTTCAAACGAAATAGATTAATCCTGTTTTTACTTGATCGCAACGTAAGTTATAACTATTATATATTTTGTTAAGTATATAATATAATAGTTAAGTTATAGTTAATAAATATTATGTGCCATACAGAGAGATAAACTTGCGGCGATCGTCCCATCTAGCCTTATGGAGTTATATGAAGATATGGATTTATCGGGTGGTCTGTTTTCAGTTAGTCGTATTCAATTTGAAGGACTGTTCCAAGATGTATTTCCAAGGTATGAGGATTATAGTTTAATACGAGAGGAATGGGAAATTCTTATCAGCAAGGACACAAAGTTTATTCGGTTGAATGGTAATGCCCAAGAAGGATTATAGTTTTGACGAAGCCGAAGACGATCGCCACAACTTCTATCCGATAGAGTTCTTAAATTCGCTTATCATTAGTGGTTTGCCTCCTCATAAACTTCGACTTAAAGTTGGATGCCCCATAATACTAATACGGAATATCGATCCGTCAAATGGTTTATGTAATGGAACACGGTTGATATGCAAAGGTTTCCAACATAACGTCATTGATGCAGAAGTCGTTGTTGGTCAACATACTGGAAAAAGAGTATTCTTGCCAAAAATCCCTCTTTGTCCGTCGGACGACGACATGTTTCCGTTCAAATTGAAGCGAAAACAGTTTCCCATACGACTTAGCTTTGCCATGACGATCAATAAAGCACAGGGTCAGACAATTCCACATGTCGGTGTTTATCTACCAGAATCCATTTTTTCACATGGGCAACTCTATGTGGCGTTGTCAAGAGGGATATCACGTGAAAATACAAAGGTGTTAGTGAAGCCTGCCAACGATTATAAATGAGACGGAGTATACACATCAAATGTTGTCTATCGAGAAGTTCTACATGATGAATAAAATACAAGTGTATTAGAAGTGAATGTTGCTTTTTTATTTGGATTTTTGTATTTCAGATTCTACATTATGATTGTAGTTTAAATATTTCTTTTCATGTTATTTATCTTTCTTCAAATTAATTTTTCGTGATCATATGTCTTTCAGCATAATTATGTGAATATCAGCTTTTCGTCACTGCTGCACCGTGCGGGTACCATACTATAATTTATATAAGTTACTAATAGTATTAATAGTAGTATAACAAATCAATTATAATTTAATATTTGAACATGATAAAAGCATGTGTAATTAACTATGTTGTGATTGAATTGCAATTTTATTAAAGTAAAATATTCGATGAAGTTTATTTTCTAAGTGCATTACTAGACGATTTATTCTTTAGTTTTTCATTTTCATAAAGTTAATTTAATTATAGTTCTTTTTTAACTAATTCAATAAAAGCAACAAATGGACCGAATACAGATCCTAAGATCGATGTCTTAATAAAATCCTATTCTTTCAGATTTCCGTCTCAGGATCGGATCCTTTTTGGTAATCGATATCATAACAACGTAAGATCTTGAGATGAAGATCGATATATTAACAAACTTGGTTGATAGCGATAACGTTGTTCATTTACCAATCAACTCAACAATCCATACCATCAAGAAAAACATCTATAATCATTATTCAAAAAAGATCAAATGATGTTTTACCGATACAACTTTTGTTCAATCAACACTACAGGTTCATCATTGAGAAATTTGAAGGTACAATAAAATGCTGAGAAAATACCAATTGGGCAACAAAGGCAAAAGATATAGGGAAATCCGCCAAATACAGCAGCGACTGCTCCAGTTACATGCAACGGTGAAGTTGACTGTTATTGGCCTCGAAACGCACGTGAAAATGTGATGGTGCATATAAGATGAACTCAAGACCTAATTACTCAGTTTTGTATTTATCCACAACATATAAGATAGTTCAACATAAATCAAAACAAAAATCACCAACTAAAATCACAGAAGATGCCAAACAGCCACGTGCAGGTTGTGACGGGCTTTTCTGAATGTTCAAACAATCACTAAGAAACTGCTTATCAGCGCATAACCCTGGAAGGATTCGATGCTTAAACCTGAATGAAGAAAAATGAAATGATTTCTTTGTGATACTCGATCACTATAATCTCGAAAGAACACCTTTCTTTTGTGTTTCAATGCTGACCTGATGGGCCCATGAAGAGATTAGATGATGTGCAATTGCAAAAGGTCCTGGGACAAACATGGGAGCGAGTACTCCACTTTCCACATTAGAATCTGACGCAAGATTTTGACCTTTCTCGACCCCTTTGCACATTTGATCTACTTTGGATGCTGATATTTGTTGAGCTTTTTCATATTCAGTAAATGTCAACGCTTTCTTCACTTCTTCTCTACTGTGCCATTTAGCATCTAGCAAATTAATAATAATCAGCATGCCGCCGGTTATAGAATTTCGAAAAGGGTATTGTCGACGTCTCATTGAAAAGAATATTTTGGATTGTTGATCCGAGATTACCTTCCAATTCACTCTTATCCACATTTATTTCAAATGATGTCGCGTATGCTAGAAACCCGATCATTAATTGGCATGGCATGCTACTAGGTCCAACTGCAAACATATCAAATGAAAACCCAAGTTGGTATTCATATAGAAACCCTAACGATTGTTTCAATATGTAAATACGAGAATGAAATTAAACCTCACCAGGCCATGGTTGAGAACTATGATAGACAACTTCACCAACTTGGATGCCGGTTTCCTCCCATGTTTCTCTCCTCACAGCCTCTTCTAAGCCTTCTCCTGGCTACGCAAGGAATAGTAAATTAATAACTAAGGACATAAAATCAAGCTTCACGTAAGCACAAACACGAAGAATGATAGGACTTTCTCACTTTTGAGGTCAAAAATGCATTTCAAATACGGATTCCATGTATTGTTAGGGGGGGGGGGGGGGGGGGGGGGGGGGGGGAAGGAAAGATGAAATTTGTAACATAATAGTTTTAATATGATAGTTTCACTTCAAAAGTAAAACATTCTTCTTTTCTGCAAGAGTAAATCTAGGAAGTAATTTGTAAAGGTACTTGGAGTCATCAACATGTAGACATACCTCTAGAAATCCAGCAAGGCAACTCCACATTCTCGGCACAAATCTTGATTGTCTACTGAGAAGTGCACGGTCATTCTCTTTATCAATGACCAACATAATGACTACCTATTTTTTGAAAATAAAATGATGGAGAAATGACGGAGAATTATAGCATATATCAGTAACCAGGCAGTAGCAGATAGAAAAAAAATATATTAAAATCGTGTGAAGGTTGACATAATATACCGGGTCAACTCGAGGGTATATTCTTTTCTTGCAAGATTCATTTATACATTTCTTTCTCGTCCCAGCTTCAGCAGGAACCAACATTTCCCCGCAAGATCCACAAAAACGAGTTGTATTATGCCATTCTAGCAACGCTCTAGCCTACATATATATGTCACAAGAATTGGTAAAAACAAAGTTTTGGGTGTTTCATAATATTTTTAAGAGTAAATTACATAGATCGTCCCTAAGGTTTATATGGAATTACGGTTATCGTCCCTAAGTTTGAAAAGTTGCATGGATGGTCCCAAAGTTTAGAGTAATTACGGATTTCGTCCCTATTTTAGACGTCCGTCTAATTTCACCGTTAGGGTACCCTCACGTGTTAAACACGTGAGGGTATTTCAGTCATTTTGCACTCCTCTCTCCCATTTAATGTCTTAATCTCAAAAATCCCCAAACCACAAATTGATTTTCCCAGAATCAATTGGACCTTAAAATCTGAATCCAAATCGTTTCGTTTCAATAAATGCCAATTCCCACCACATCTTCCACCGAGCTACCTAATCAGAAGAAACAGAAGGAATTGAAAGCGAAGTGTTGGGGAAGAAGAAGGGTTTTTTTGGGTTTTTGATTGTGGAGTTTTGGGGTTTTTGGGGGTTATGGGTTTGGGGATAATGGAGAATGGTGGGTCGTCGTCAAAATTGGATCTTGTTAGGTGACGGAGGAGATGGAGGAGTGACGGTGGGTTGTGGTGGTGGAGGTGGTGGCGCCGCCGTGAACAAACCCAGATCGGTGATTACAGATGCTGCCATTCAAGCTCATGACTCCTGCTAAATATCCGCGTTCCCTCGAACCCATTAGAATCATAAAAACCAATGTTGCCGTTCATCTCGAAAAACTTATATTGGTTAGTTGGGTAAGATGATGAAGCTTCATCATACATGTTTTGTGTCCCAGTGTAATTTAAGGGCTGCTGATTGCAATATGGCGCGATAAGGTTCTCTGGTTTAATAGACGACATTGAGGTACTTGGATGTAACTGGTGGCTATCGTATGACATGATCCTGGTTCCTAGGATTAGAAACATAAAAGGTCTTGTTATGTATATATGTTTCTATATATCGACATAGTTTGGGACAAGAAAAAACTGAACCTTGTTGACTTGAAACAAGAGTTTTGTGTTGAATTTTGATGAATTTTTTGTGTTTATATATATGGTGGAATTAGAATATTTGCTTTAACTGTAATTTTGCGTTGAATTGAGAAGAAGAGGAACCCTAATTTTGTGGTGGTGGAATTTGGGAGAATGAGGAACCCTAATTTTGTGTTATAAAAGGTTTGTGAAGAAGATGAAGTGAGAAGAAGACTGCAAAATGACTGAAATACCCTCACGTGTTTAACACGTGAGGGTACCCTAACGGTGAAATTAGACGGACGTCTAAAATAGGGACAAAATCCGTAATTACTCTAAACTTTGGGACCATCCATGCAACTTTTCAAACTTAGGGACGATAACCGTAATTTCATATAAACCTTAGGGACGATCTATGTAATTTACTCTATTTTTAATAAAAGTAAAGGTAGAAAGCCAGGCGAAAATGTTGCATCGGGGGAGGATCTTCGTACAAAGCCTTTAGAAGTATCTATGTTTAGCTGTACGAATTTCATTGAACATTTTTTGTGTTGAGATTACAATGTCCCGTAATCGTTTTAAAACATATTATATATTAACATCTCCATTCCCGGAGAATTGGTTTTAGCTAGGGAAAGAAAACATACATGGCCAGCAACAGCTAGTTCACCCATAGCATGACAATCATCCCAATGAGTAGCAACCATTAAAGTCCTTAATTCAACAAAACAAAATTGACTTTTTCCAAATTTGTCAACCAAATTAAACCCTTGCTGAGAAACATCAATTGCCCAATAGATTTCTTCTTCTTGTTTTCCACCCAAATATATGAACAAATCATGGGTTAATTTGAGATCAATACCCTCTAAAAGAGTCTTGAAATCAGGAAAAGTGAACCAAGCAAGATTCCATTTCTTGATTAAATCACCATTTCTAAAAGGAAGCACCTTGAATTTACTACTACTTGGGGAATTAACATCCGAGGAAGAAATAATATTTGTTAGTGTTTCGAAAGCTAAAGCAGGTGAATTTGATTTAGGGATTTTGGATCTTATTGGGTTACCACCAAACACTGGTGATTTCAGCTTTATCGACATCATCACCAGCCAGGGGTGTCTTATCTAAATTAATATGGATCAAACCAAATATGGATGGTATCAACGGGTCACTGACGGATAGTGTACATTCGTTATCCGCCACCAAAAATTCAAAAACTGGAAAAATCAAAATGCCCCGTTTGATTCGAGCCAGGAAAACCCATAACCTAAAAACCCGCTTACCCGCGTTTATATAATATTATATTAATAAAATTATTAAATTTTCAATCAAAATAAATACATTATATTTATAATTTAAGATATCCGTGACTTAAACCGTTGATAACCATCTCTTTTAGGATATTCATTGAACAATGTTCGTATACTTAGAATGTATACGTAGAATGAGTAATCCTCCTAAATATTGGATATGTAATTCGCCGTTAAATTACATTTATTTTCTTTTATTTTTAATAGTGTGATAGAATGTTTTTTGAGCAACATTAATATAATATAAATATATATAAAAACAATATAATAGGTCAGACTAACTATAAGAAGCATATCAGGGATTGTTTTAAATAGTATGGAAATTGTTGTAGTATAGTCTTCAATGGTCACCTACTTTAATGAAGCTCCTAGTTGGATTAAGGTCTTGAGAGGATGAAGTTCCATATCAGTTTCCTTCCGAAGCTAAAGCATTATATCAGTTCCCTTCTGAAGCTGAAGCTTCAGATCAGTTCCCTTTCGAAGTTGAAGCACCAGATTAGTTCCCTTCCCCTCCCTTCCGAAGCTGAAGAATTACGATAATAGTCAGGGTCAAAACAACTTCACCGACCCTACCAAGTAGCCTAACATGTAACATGTGAGCTCTATAAATAGAGCTCACCCCTCATTGTAAAGGGAGTCTTATCTCCTACTACTTTCTCTCTCTACTTTATCTCTCTAAACCCTCTCTCTGTAACCTCTCTCACTAGAGAAAACCACATGATTCTTGGACATCGTGGCGTACAACACTTTCTCCACGGAAAAGGTGTTACCTCCGGGGAATCGCCAACTGATAGGGTCAAAACCCTCGGATCCTTTGATTATGAAACCCGATACCAATTTTGGTATCAGGTCTCTTCTCGATTATTCCTTTGATGATTGAGATAGATCCATGCTCGGGATGACGAGGAACGGCACCT
Source organism: Senecio squalidus (assembly GCA_910822075.1). Classification (NCBI taxonomy): domain Eukaryota; kingdom Viridiplantae; phylum Streptophyta; class Magnoliopsida; order Asterales; family Asteraceae; genus Senecio; species Senecio squalidus. The sequence goes on along the minus strand of CAJVGC010000590.1, from coordinate 59,822,311 downwards.
CTTGGTCGTCTACACCAACCCAGCGAGAATTTGTTTCAACGGTTTTGAAATTTTTTTATCTAACTATATATAAAACATTTGACCCTAAAACCTTAAAGTTCAAATTTAAGAAGGAAAATACACTAATACCCCTCATTTACCATTTAAATAAAATTTAATTTGTCAACTTACTTTTTTCTTTTCAACTCACTTTCCGCACTTTTTATTCTTTTCATCAACTAAATTTAATTACAATTATTTTGACTAATAATCTTTTCAAAAACTTTCAACACAAATAATTTCTTACATCTAATTTCAATATGTAAAATGTGAATAATTTTTTTTTATTAAGCGTCGCATATAATAACTTGTTTTGTCCAAGATCTTGATTTGAAACCGTTACCGAATAATTGTGTTTATAGCATGAAGGGGATGGATGACCTAAAACTTTTACCGCAAATATATATATGAGTCAAAAGACCACCAAAAACTATTAGACTTAAAATATAGTCGCAACACTAGAATAAGAAACTTATAAAAAACAATATGATTATGGTTATTCGGTTATATATTAACACTCATTTTTAACGGGAAGTTCGAGTTTAGATCGAATAAATGTTTTCTTTAATAGATAACGTTTCAAAATAAAACTATTAGACACAACATAGAAATAGTATTTTATAGTTCGAACGATCGAACAAGAATAAATAAAACAATCAAATGAGTTTACTATATCACCACATGTATGTGAAAATATATGGAAAGAATGTTGATGCTCGATGGACCCGATCATAAACTATGACACTCAAAATATTAATCGTGAACTGAGACTCTAACAAAAATCGTTAGCGCATATAAATAAATGAAATGATGGCCCGAAGGGGTGCACCACCATAAAAGGTTATCACATAATTCGTTTTCTAATTCGAAAGACCGAATAAAAAACTTTTACCATATAATTACGTTTATGCTTCAAATGTCCGACGACTCAAACCATAACTATTACTTATCCTAAAATGAATGAGAAACCACCATAAATCTTTATCATAATTTTATCAAATATAATATTTTTTGTTGCCGCTGCATCGAGCGGGTTTCATAGTAGTTATATTATAAAGCAAATCTTATATGTTTTAATCCTTCAAAATTCAATTTTGAAATTACCGGACTTTCTATTGAATTATAAAACACCTCATTCCCAAACCCTAACAATTTACAACTGTCACCACACTTGTCCCTCTGCTCTCCTCCGATCGTTTCCTCAACCAATCGACAACACCCACCCTTTTCTCCGATCTAATATCTTTTCTATTAACATTTTTCAACAACAATGTCGTCATGACAGTAATACTTTCTTGAATATATTAAATGTATCATGTAACTATTAGAAAAGAAATTGAAATTTATCAATGGTGGAAAACAACATTGATGAAAAACGTCGTTACAAGAAAAGAGATACAACAAACAAATCAAGTCTAACTGAATATGGTCTCTATTGCCGGCTATATACAAGAACTGAAGTTAACTGATTTTCCCACGCAAAATAACTAACTACAGCCGGTTGACTTAAGTCACACGAGTGCAACACATGTTCTACAAATCTCGTCGTGTTTCCATTTCTAGGTTTAATAATCACACACAAATTTACAATTCTGGATTCAGAAAGATAGAGGAAAAATTGTATTTACCTACATTCATAGGCTACAAGAAATTGAAGGGGAACATGAAAGAACATTTGGATTATTTGAAAAATCGATTATGATTCTTATTCTGATGTTGCAACTGTTTTTGCCAATAAATTGAAGGGGAACATGAAAGAAAGTCTATTTTTAACTGTAAAAATCTTTAAACAAAAAAGGAGTTTCCAAAATCCAGTACTAAAAATGAAAAGTGGAGTTTTTGTTTTTACCGAATTTTCTTTTTGTAAAAAACACAATTTGAATGCGTTTTCTATTTTTTGAAAAGTGGATAATTTTCTGCAAACACACACACCATAAGTGTTTATAAAACTTGATGTAACTGTAATAAATAGTGAAAATGAATTAGTGATACATCAAATTTGATATAAAAGGATGAAAAAATAATGTTATTTAAAAATTTAAGACCATTTTAATCTTCATAAAAGATGATTTATACCAGAAAATTACAAGTAAAGCTTTGACATTCCTATTGGATGAGTTTGAAAAATGTTGGCCAATGCATCGAGTAAAGCATTTATCCATAACTAATTTCCATCTGTCACAGAAGAATATTCCTATTTCATGAGTTTGAGATATCAAAACCATTTATATCTCTTGTTATCCAGTTGTGTCCACAAGGGAGGTATGTTCTTCACGTGCTCTTCCAACTTCAAGACTCTGTGGCTTCGCGACGCTTTAAACGTTCCTTATGACCTGTTTGCTAGATCGTTTGTGCTCTTGTTAAAGAAAATAAATAAAATCTAGACATCTAGTGGTTTAATTTGAAACTTGTTTTAATTTTTTGTTGTCAAATGTTATGGCATATACATACATATGAATAAATTGACGAAGAAAGCAATGTGTATGGCACAAATGATAGAATAGATGAATCTTCAAGTGAGATTTTGAATTATTGCCAACAAAAGCATTGATATGAATCTGCAAGTGGGATATTGAATTATTGCAGAAAAACAAATTGAAGACGAGACAGAGAACGAAAGGAAGAATAGAATTCTCTAATGGCTCATTGCCGCGTTATAAGGAATTTATTCATGTATATTGAAGAGAATAGAACTTTGGTCACAAATCCAACCCAAACTAAATAAACCTACCCATTACTCAAAGCCCCTATTAGAAAAGGATACTCAGCACCACCAAATAATAATAATCTGTCACAAGTTTATTAGTATTGGATAAGAAACACTTATTCTGTTATTAAAAGCACTCTGTATATAACTTACTTAGTAAAGTGACCAGGGAATTGATAATGATTAGAATTTAGAGACGCCTTTACTGTCTCTCGGCTTTTTTGGTGAATGTTACATGTTAATCAAAACACTATATATGTATCAGTGATCGATAATATAATTTAGGTTCACCCAGCGTACGTCCATGTCAACCTCCTGCGTGCTCCCAATCTTTTATGGATATATCATATTCCTCACCTAATGTTGTAGCCTAGCCTTCAAAGGACTTATGATATATGTATTGGTGAAAAGTTGATAAGAATTTTTATGAGGGATTTGCAAGAGAGTCATCTATCACAACTTCAATTTTGTGGCGGATATTTTCTTTTTTTTTTCTGAAAACTTTTAAGCTAGATCGAATTACACATTTGGATATTATAAGAAATTGATATGTGTTTAAATTCGCAATACATTTTGTATTTATGTTGTTCTTCAAGCTGGTATGTACTTAATATAGGTATACAACTAGAGTCATATTGTCAAACAATACATGGCAGCGGAATTTAGGATCACATAGTAAATAATAAATCGGATAAAGAATTACCTTGAATTAGAAGCAAGCGAAAGTCGTAGATCGAAGTGTAAGATCTAATCTACGGTTACGTACGCGACACCTTCTTTTAGCAACCGACTAGTATGCTAGTACACGCTTAATTGCTTTATACAACAATTGTCTTAGCAGCAACTCTTATTACAAAAACCAAGATAAAAACAAAAACCATTTTTTTTAAATAAATAAAAAAAACGATCGGCTAAAGAGTTTCAAAACTCTTAGTCGACATTTTTATATTTTTGTGGAATGAATTAGGGTTTAGGGTTTATCTTCTATTTATAGGTTTTCAAATCTAAGAGTTTGAGTTATATTACAATAAGGAAACCTCTTATTTACATAATAAACCCTCTATTTAATAAATATTTACACTTAACCATTAAGTAATATTTAATAAATAAATTAAACTTGTAGTCGTGTCTAAATGTCGATGTGTGCGCTCCCGTAGTCTCACACATTTACGGACACACATTTGTTAAAACTATTCAAATACCAACAGCTCCCACTTTTGAATAATTTTCAAACAAAACGTGATAACATTGATTAATGTCTAGCAACATATCAATGCTCCCATAAATGTACGAGTAAGTTTCTCCAAAACTCACTTGTGAGTCTAAATTCGGTTCATATCCTTTTGTTACAGATACTTAGTTAAAATCTTTTGATGGATCAAAATCATTCCATTTTAACTACTGTTTCTCATTTCGCGAATCACTTAAAGATTACCAAATACTATCGAGACACATCTGGATTTATTTGGGTTCGGCCGAACATACATCTTAAGTATTCATGAGTGGCCCAGTTAGTATCTAACTTCAATTTTCACTGAAGGAACAAATCCTATCTTGACTACAATTGGTAGTCATCGTATTTCGCAACATTACCAAAAATAGTCTTTATAACACCCTTATTCAGGAGTGCGTTTGACTAGAATCAAATAATGCACTACGTACATGATTCCCAACTTGCATCTCAAGTCAAAGGACATTAAACTTTATGAATTATACTTAATGACAAGGATCCATAAGTACTAATTCATGTGGGATAATCTCGTGTTCATCTCAATGTACACTATCCGGGTTAGTGAGCCAAGCTGACTACTCAGACATTGTCTTAATTTAATCATATTCCCATATGATTAATCGGCAATGGATATTTAGAATTAACATTTAAAAATTATATTTAAATATAAATCAAGGATTAAAACATGAAAAATTGGATAACAATTATATAAGAAATGAAATCACATATCCTCAATATTATTCATTCTTAATAAAATTGTTTATTACATCCATATGTCCAAATACTATATCAATCACAGATTACATGAAACAACTAGATAAACGAAGTCCTATACCCTCAACCAAGTGAGTTAGGTTCGTCTTTACCAGAGCCTTGGTGAAAGGATTAGCTAAGTTGTCATCTGTGTGAACTTTGAGTACTTGAATTTCACCATGTTCGACTCTTTCATGAATATAGTGAATTTTCTTCTGAAAGTGTTTAGCTCCCTTTTGAACCCTCGAGTTCATTGGCTATGATCATTGCACCAGTTTTGTTGCAATATCTATCCAAAGGAATCTTGGCTGTGGGAACAATACCAAGTCCAGAAACAAATTTCCAGATCCAAACAACTTCCATTTGCATCTCTGGAAGATGCAATATACTCAGATTCTGTTGTAGAGATGGTTATTTCTGAAATCCAGCATCACAATATCCAATATTAGCCTCAGGATTTCCACCATACATAACAAGAACCATATCTTTAGTATCCCTAAGGTACTTTAGTATGTTCTTTACAGCAATCCAGTGTCTTTCGCCTGGATTCTGTTAAATCTTGTTAACAATGTTCTGTGCAAAAGCCACATCAGGCCTTGTGCATCTTATCACATACAAAATATATCCTTTTGCCTAAGCATAAGGCATCCTTTGCATGCGCTCCACTTCTTGAGGTGTAAGAGCACTATCCTTGATGTTGAGATTAAGTCTATCTTTCATTGATAAATTTCCATGTTTGGAATTTTCTATACTAACTGCTTAAGTATATCATCAATGTAAGCTTTTTGACTTAACTCAATTTACCGCTTAGATCTATCTCTCAAGATCTTGATTCCCAAATCAATACTGCTTCTCCTAAGTCTTTCATGGCAAAATAGTTTCCAATATGAGATTTAACATCTTCAAGATTGGAACACTGTTTCCCATTAGCTATATGTCATCTACATATAAGACTAAGAAAGTAACATTTACTCCCACTGAATTTTTGATACACACATGGCTTATCGAAATTCTGAACAAAATCAACATTTTGATTTTTTCATCAAATCTTTTATTCCAACTTCTTGATGCTTGCTTAAGTCCATAAATGAACTTCTTTAGCTTGCATACTTGTTGGAATGTAATGGATCAATAAAACCTTTTGTTGATTCATATAAACTTCATTGTCTATATTACCATTTAGAAAGGCTGTCTTGACATCCATTTGCCATATCTCATAGTCATAGAACGCCGCTATGGCTAAGAGAATTCTAATAGCTCTTTTGTCTGCCATTGGGGAAAAGGTTTCCTCATAATCTATACCATAGACTTGAGTAAATCCTTTTGCCACGAGACGAGCTTTATAGATGTGTATTTTCCCATCCATATATGTTCTTTATCTTTAAAAAGAAACATCTGCAATCGATAGTATTGGCATTTGGAGTTTTATCTACCAAATTCCAAACTTCCATTCATGGATTGAATCTCCAAATTCGCAGCTTGAAGTCATTTCTCAGCGTCTGGACCTGATAATAACTTTCAAGTTTCGAGGTTCATTAAGATCCCCTTATACGTCACCATCCTCTAGATTAACGTTTAAGTTCAACCTAGAAGGTGCACGTATAGTCCTTTCGGACCTACGAATTGGAGCATCAACAATTTGTTGTTGAGACTGAACTTGTGGCCCAATCACAACTTGAGTCGGACTAGATTGAGGCATAACCTGAGGCTCAACTCTATCCCCCCCAAATTGTTGATCACCAGTGTGAGTAGAAGGTGATGTATCTCCCTCTTGAACCTTGTCAAGTTCTACAACCCTCCCACTGTTTCCTTGTCCGATAAGCCGTGTTTCGAAAAACTCGGAATATCGTGCAACTTGAACAGGTTGTTGGAATCATATTGAGAATGCATAAAACAGACTCTAGAGCATAATCCCAAAAGATAATGGCAGAATATTAAGGTTCATCATTGATCATACCCTGCCAAGCAAGGTTCGATTTCTCCTCTCCGATACACCATTGTGTTGTGGAGTATAGGAAGGAGTAAGCAATTGGACAATTCCACATGCTTTGAGATGATCCTTAATCTTTAGGCTTAAGTACTCACCACCACAATCCAATCAAAGGATCTCGATGGTTTTGCCGAGTTGATTTTCTACTTTCGTTTTGAAACACTTTGAATGTTTCAACCACCTTATGTTTATGTTTAAGCGAGTTAAACATAACCATAACTGTTGAAATTATCCGTAAATGTAACGAAATAGTTAGCACCTTTCTTTGACACATGTCTAAAAGGATCACATACATCAGTATGTATGATTCCTAAAAGACCAATTGCCCTTTTCATCTCATACGGAAAAGGTTTTCTTGTCATTTTGCCCAACACACACAAGATTCGCATTTATCAAATAAAATATCATTTGACTTTAAAAGTTGTGAAGCCTTTTAATGCAATACTTGTATATGTGCGCAATACAACAATGTCATAGATAGGTTGAGTCCAAGTTGGACTTAACGCATTTAGTGCTAATAATAGATATAGAATTATAATTTAAAGAAGAATGAGCATGCAAATCTATTTCATATATGTCATTAATATCAATCATATTAATATAATAACATTATGTTCGAAACAGAAATACCATATTCATTATTCTGTAAAACATAAACTGAAACATTCCCCCTAATATAAGTAAGTGCATAATAACAATTGTCTAATACACTATGGTAAATGTAAGTCTTAACTTCTAATGGCTTTCATAACTACACGTTTGACATAGCCTACGTATAGTTATAGAGATCCATTCTTCAGTTCCTTCTTTACTCTAAATCCTTGAAAGGAATCACAAATATGAGTACCACAGCCAATGTCAGATACTCAGGTATTTGTTTTTAGAGAAAAAACATAATTCTATAAGTGAAGATACCCGAAGATCCGGCGTTGCCGACTCTCTTCTTATCTTGCACCTCGGCTAGAGTAGGACAATTCCTCTTTCAATGCCTAATCACTTAACAGTGATTTCAACCATCATCCTTAGTAGGATGTTCGCTTTTCGCTAGAGGGGTTAGCTTAGGCTTGTGAATATAAACAATTGCTTGTTTATTCGTTCCATCTTGTTTAGCTTTGCCCTTAGCTTGCGGTTGTCTATTCTTATCTGAACCGTACTACCACTGACCGCTAGGATCTGGTCGGTAACCGATTTAGGAAGGAATTTCTCAAACTCTACGAGCATCATATGAAGTTCTTGAGAAATTTAGCCATACCATGCATATTGTTGTTAGGTGTAAATTCACCAATACCTTGTGAAAGGCAATTTAGAACAACAATAGTTTGATGATAGGGTAATTCATCCTTTCCAAATGATTAACTTAGCTTGTTATGTTGACAACGTGAGTCCATACTGACGTTCTAGCAACATGTTTTCACTAATGTAATTCTTGAATCAAGTCGTTCAATTCAAGACCGACTTGTTTCTCATACATAATGTGAAGCTTAACAATCATTATATTCGGCTACTTATCGCTGCTTGATAAGTTGCCCGAGTTATCTCATCATAAGCATTCTTCGGCTCAAGAGATATCGGTTTATTAATGACCGGTAATTACTTCATCGCTCATAGAACGATTCTCAACTGATGAAACCAATCATTAAAACTTGGTTCAGTAAGTATTTCACTTTTGAACATTGTTTTGATTTCTGACATAATCCCGCTTAAATCGGGATTTTGTGCCATTTCTACAAAACAGAAGAAAGTTCTAATTAGTACTTTCGACATAAGATTTCTTAACAAAACGTAAAACCCATGGTTTACTTTCCGTTAAGACTAGGACCCAATTGACATATTACCGTTCCATCAGTTGATCTGCTAGGAACTAAATAATACTCAAAAGGTAAGTGACGATCCGTAATTGCATTTACCGGTGCAACTCCTAGAAAATGGGACTTAATGTCATAATTCGATCCGAGCATCAAAATGGTGATCGTGACATTAATCATGTTTCGTCGCATCTTATTGCTATCGGCGTTTACAGTCTCACTGCATAACCCGATTTAAGTCATCCGACTGAAGACTGCAGATAGTCCACCACAGTCTCACTATGAGTGGTAATCCGCCTTGGATACACTTCACCTACGTCTCACGTAGAGTGACGAGCAAGTACAAGTTGTCTAGGCAATACGGATAGCAATTGACTTAAATTCCATGGGTGTTAAAAATCTACGTACGCAATTGCCATGCAACAATTTCGTAACGTAGTTTAATTAAAAACAAATTGTTTTTATTTTACTGGTTATTAAACGTGTTTCTATGATTACCTAATTCATACAACTAATCGTAACATGGTCATCATTAAAACCCTTTCGGTAGCTCTACAATGGGTACGACCAGGTAAGCAAGTGATGGTAGGGGACGACTAAGCATCTCTTAAAACCTGACCTCATTAGGAGTAGAATACTCCGCAAACTTTCCTAGACATCGTCCTTTATGTAGGTGAGCCTAGTTGGGTAATAATACACTGAGCATGTACAATCTAGTTATGAATTACTAATCACACGCTTATTAAATCGATGGTTTTTAAGATATTTTGTAAATTTATACGTTCCGTCGCTGGACCAAATTACGGTATATAAACCCAACCAAATGCGTTATAGAACGTATAAAAGTGCCAAAATAAATTAATAACTCGTCATAATAATTCTTTAGTCTTATTATTAAATTTTGTTTCTTTCAAAAGACATTTGACAAACAATATTTATAATGAACAATTTTGAATTATTCTACGCAACTAATTGGGTAATTAATAAAAAGTCTCTATGGTCATTGTTTACATATTGAATCACTCCCGTTTCAAAGGAAACGGACCACATACATCCGTCCAAATAAACAAGTTTGGATTGCGTAAGCTATCAATATGTAAACAATTCGTTTATCAAATAAACCACACATAACTTTTTATCATACAAATCCTTTTGTGTCGCACACATTCAATTAACAATTAATAATATGTCACTAATTCAATTTACTTTTTAACAATATCAATATATCTAATTATGCTTACAAAGTTATGCATGTAACTTTATAAACATAATTTTGCAAAAAAGTAAATAAGGTAATTAAACATCAAATTGCAAGGTAGATTGATTTCAAATTAACTTTTTAATTTTGTAAAATCATACAATAAACCAATCCTAGATCCCCCTCAATTTTGATGTTTTAGATCCAAAATAATATTTACCTATGTTTTGGCTGATACCACTATAGGTATACAACTAGAGTCATATTGTCAAACAATACATGGCAGCGGAATTTAGGATCACATAGTAAATAATAAATCGGATAAAGAATTACCTTGAATTAGAAGCAAGCGAAAGTCGTAGATCGAAGTGTAAGATCTAATCTACGGTTACGTACGCGACACCTTCTTTTAGCAACCGACTAGTATGCTAGTACACGCTTAATTGCTTTATACAACAATTGTCTTAGCAGCAACTCTTATTACAAAAACCAAGATAAAAACAAAAACCATTTTTTTTAAATAAATAAAAAAAACGATCGGCTAAAGAGTTTCAAAACTCTTAGTCGACATTTTTATATTTTTGTGGAATGAATTAGGGTTTAGGGTTTATCTTCTATTTATAGGTTTTCAAATCTAAGAGTTTGAGTTATATTACAATAAGGAAACCTCTTATTTACATAATAAACCCTCTATTTAATAAATATTTACACTTAACCATTAAGTAATATTTAATAAATAAATTAAACTTGTAGTCGTGTCTAAATGTCGATGTGTGCGCTCCCGTAGTCTCACACATTTACGGACACACATTTGTTAAAACTATTCAAATACCAACACTTAAGAGACTTAAATTGTTATACGATTTAACAGTTTTGATTGAGTTATATGTGGAATCAAAGGGCATACGTTTTATGCGAGTAAAAGGGTATTCTTTGATTTCGGTTTTAAAAATTTATATTATAAAATCTCATTTAAATTAATTGTAATTTTTAGTAATATGACATGTTATTTCTTGTGTGTGTGTGTGTTTTTTTCTGTTTTTAATTCTAATTTGATCATTTCATTTATTTAGTTGTCATTTAATCAAGAAAACTAACGGCAATTAAGCAGAAAATTAAACAGAAGAAAAAAAAAAGAAATTTACAAACATAAAGAAGAAAAAAATGTATGATAATAAGTTACATTTTTGAGAAAACAAATGTGTGATTCTTTTTTTTAGAAACATAAGATGATAAGATTCCCAAAGGGCTATGATTAGATAATTATATTTTCTTAAAAAACAAATAAGATGGGTTTTAAAATATGATCAAATAAACAAATGGGTATGATTAGTTGTACGTTAAAAAACAAAGGGCTATGATTTATTATGTCCATGTTGACTAAACTCGATTGAAACGGTGGAACATTGCTAATTAGATGTAATTTTGTAGTGGTGGATTGGTCAAAGATTTTAAGTAATGAAGTAGATCAAGTATTGACTCATGAGGGGATAATCAGTGTACAAATAACTTAAAATCAACATCAAAGTGGTGGTTTAGATCACGGCATATACGATTTAGGGGATGCGAAACGATCTCATTTTCAATCATTTCAATGGCTACGACTTAGAGTTCAAGATTTTGACCGTAATTGGTTAAAATGATGTCGGACGAGATAAGTTAACACAAGGAGTTTATTGTTCTTTCCACTATTAGTTTTTATAGGTATACAACTAGAGTCATATTGTCAAACAATACATGGCAACGGAATTTAGGATCACATAGTAAATAATAAATCGGATAAAGAATTACCTTGAATTAGAAGCAAACGAAAGTCGTAGATCTAAGTGTAAGATCTAATCTACGGTTACGTACGCGACACCTTCTTTTAGCGACACACCAATATGTTAGTACTTGTTTAATGTTTTGTACAACAATTGTCTAGCAGCAACTCTTATTACAAAAACAAGAAAACAAAAACCCTTTTTTAAATAAATAAACAAATAACCGATCGGTTAAAAGAAACTTTTTCAATCTATTTATAGGTTTTCAAATCTTAGAGTTTGAGTTATATTACAATAAGGAAACCTCCTTATTTACATAATAAACCCTCTATTTAATAAATATTTACACTTAACCATTAAGTAATACTTAATAAATAAATTAAACTTGTAGTCGTGTCTAAATGTCGATGTGTGCGCTCCTGTAGTCTTACACATTTACGGACACACATTTGTTAAAACTATTCAAATACCAACAACTCTCACTTTTGAATAATTTTCAAACAAACATGATAACATTGATTAATGTCTAGCAACATATCAATGCTCGCATAAATGCACGAGTAAGTTTCTCCAAACCTCACTGTGAGTCTATATTTGGTTCATATCCTTTTGTTGCAGATACTTAGTTAAAATCTTTTGATGGATCAAAATCATTCCATTTTAACTACTGTTTCTCATTTCGCGAATCACTTAAAGATTACCAAATACTATCGAGACACATCTGGATTTATTTGGGTTCGGCCGGACATACATCTTAAGTATTCATGAGTGGCACAATTAGTATCTAACTTCAGTTTTCACTAAAGGAACAAATCCTATCTTGACTACAATTGGTAGTCATCATATTTCGCAACATTACCAAAAATAGCCTTTATAACACCCTTATTCAGGAATGCGTTTGACTAGAATCATATAATGCACTACGTACATGATTCCCAACTTGCATCTTAAGTCAAAGGACATTAAACCTTATGAATTATACTTAATGACAAGGATCCATAAGTACTAATTCATGTGGGATAATCTTGTGTTCATCTCAATGTACACTATCCGGGTTAGTGAGCCAAGCTGACTACTCAGACATTGTCTTAATTTAATCATATTCCCATATGATTAATCGACAATGGATATTTAGAATAAACATTTAAAAATTATATTTAAATATAAATCAATGATTAAAACATGAAAAATTGGATAACAATTATATAAAAAATGAAATCACATATCCTCAATATTATTCATTCTTAATAAAATTGTTTATTACATCCATATGTCCAAATACTATATCAATAACAGATTACATGAAACAACTAGATAAACGAAGTCCTATACCCTCAACCAAGTGAGTTAGGTTCGTCTTTACCAGAGCCTTGGTGAAAGGATTAGCTAAGTTGTCATTTGTGTGAACTTTGAGTACTTGAATTTCACCATGTTCGACTCTTTCATGAATATAGTGAATTTTCTTCCGAAAGTGTTTAGCTCCCTTTTGAACCCTCGAGTTCATTGGCTATGATCATTGCACCATTTTTGTTGCAATATATATCCAAAGGAGTCTTGGCTGTGGGAACAATACCAAGTCCAGAAATAAATTTCCAGATCCAAACAACTTCCATTTGCATCTCTGAAAGATGCAATATACTTAGATTCTGTTGTAGAGATGGTTATTTCTGAAATCCAGCATCACAATTTCCAATATTAGCCTCATGATTTCCACTATACATGACAAGAACCATATCTTTAGTATCCCTAAGGTACTGTAGTATGTTCTTTACAGCAATCCAGTGTCTTTCGCCTGGATTCTTTAAAATCTTGTTAACAATGTTTTGTGCTAGAGCCACATCAGGCCTAAGCATAAGGTATCCTTTGCATGCGCTCCACTTCTTGAGGTGTAAGAGCACTATCCTTGATGTTGAGATTAAGTCTATCTTTCATTTATAAATTTCCATGCTTGGAATTTTCTATACTAACTGCTTAAGTATATCATCAATGTAAGCTTTTTGACTTAACTCAATTAACCGCTTAGATCTATCTCTCAAGATCTTGATTCCCAAATCAATACTGCTTCTCCTAAGTCTTTTATGGCAAAACATTTTCCAATATGAGATGTAACATCTTCAAGCATTGGAACATTGTTTCCCATTAGCTATATGTCATCTACATATAAGACTAAGAAAGTAACATTTACTCCCACTGAATTTTTGATACACACATGGCTTATCGAAATTTTGAACAAAATCAACCTTTTGATTTCTTCATCAAATCTTTTATTCCAACTTCTTGATGCTTGCTTAAGTCCATAAATGAACTTCTTTAGCTTGCATACTTGTTGGAATGTAATGGATCAATAAAACCTTCTGCTGATTCATATAGACGTCATCGTCTATATAACCATTTAGAAAGGTTGTCTTGACATCCATTTGCCATATCTCATAGTCATAGAACACCGCTATGGCTAAGAGACTTCTAATAGCTCTTATGTCTGCCATTGGGGAAAAGCTTTCCTCATAATCTATACCATAGACTTGAGTAAATCCTTTTGCCACGAGACGAGCTTTATAGATGTGTATTTTCCCATCCATGTATGTTCTTTATCTTTACAAAGAAACATCTGCAATCGATAGTCTTGGACCTGTTAATAACTTTCAAGTCATTTCTCAACGTCTGGACCTGATAATAACTTTCAAGTAAGAAACAACGAGGTAGCAAAGATGTGCAACAAGCAGAAGTGATTGAGCGAAACCCGATGGATATACCCGAGATATATAAACCGAACATTCCCTTGGAAGCTCTTCAATGGAAGCGTATAATTGGACATAGGACTTTAGATTGGGAGATTGTTGAGCGGTTGGGTTTCAAGGGTGATTTAGAGGAGCTTCTGACTGATGATTGGAAGCGATTTTTTGCGATAAAGTTTGGGGTTTATCAAGGATTGGTAGAGGAATGTTTTAGCAGTTTCCGTTTAAATACGGCTTTAGGTTCTACCACCGCGACGGTTATGACATTTCGACTGGGCGAAAGGACATTTACAATGTCTTATGCTGAGTTTGGCGTTAGCATGGGTATTTATATAGAGGGTGAGGTTTTGGGAATAGCTTTTACTCAGGGGTTAGCAACTTGGCCTGTTGGGATGACCACTGACTTGTTTTGGACACAACATCATATTAGTGCGGAGAGTTATCATAAGAGTATCAAACAGGCAGTGATGGCAAACCCGATGCACCGGATACTCTTTCGAGCGATTGTTGAGTCAATTTCGGGTAGATAACATTGCCCGAATAATTGCACCCAGAAGTATTTGTTTTTTTTTTTATTGTATTCTAGCTCGACGTCCGTGCAACCTTGCTAGATGTTTGGAAACTTATTTATATGTAAGGGCTTATGGTAAGGAAAGGGCAGCAGTTTGTGGTGGAGCATTTATTTGCCATTTAGCTTTTCAGTTGGGGGTGGCTAATAGGGAGGTCTTGGATACTACAGTTGGTTCGGTAGCCGGGGTTCGTACGTTAGATGTTGCTGCATTGAAGAATATTTCGGTTCTTGCTCGATCTGGGAACTTGATTGGAAGTATGCCTGATGTTGCTGGTTATGGTGGGTCAGATTCAGAGTCAGATGATGAGCAAAGTGATCCTTCTTCTATGGAGGCTCTAGCTCGACAGTTGACTGCGATGCAGACATCTCAGCAACAGATGTGTGAGTCTCAACAGAGATTCCAGGATTATTATTTTGAGGATCAGAGGATGATGGGATCTCAGATGGCTCGTGTGAATTATCATCAAGAGCGTTATCAGCCATATATGGATCAGTGGGCGCAGCGAGAGGCTCAGAGTATGGGTCAGGTTCTTCCGGCCTATGCTCCACCGGATATTTTCATTCCTTCGCATCGTCAGGGCGGATTTTACTATCCCCTTCAGTCTCAGCAGCAGCCTACGCATCAGAGTGGTCCTAGTAGCCAGATGCAGTTTGGTACTTATTCAGGAGGGAGTGGGGAACCATCTATTTTCCCTCACCCCGATGACATGGCATATTATATGATTTGGAGGGATGTCGGCAAGGCTGGCGCCTGGGCATCGAGAGAGAGTTGGTGGTCGATTCAAATAAACATTTCTTTTTCTTATTTCTTTTTATTTCTTAGTTTATTTATTTATATATTTATTTATTATTTATTTGTGCTAGCTAATGTTAACGTACCTTGTATTCTGTGTTTGTCTTGTTTTTTCTTTGTTTTGTATCGTTTTGTACAATGAGGGCATTGTCCAACTCTAGTATGGGGGGTTGAGGAAAAACATCTGTTATGTTTAGTCAGGTTAGTGTATTGTATTTTTATGAAGAAAAAAAAAATGAAAAAAAACCCAAAAAATCAGGAAAAAAAAATGATGACATGTTTTGAGAAATTTTTAATCTGTTGCATAACTTAGCACACATTTTATACCCTACTCAAAGAAAAGTGAGATTTTGAGTCTTGAAAGCATTCATTTTAAATGCTACTTTTTTTTTGTATGCGTGTGCCGATGGTTGATAACTTTAGAACTTGACATAGTCATACGTTTCGAGACCATAGATGAGCATTG
>CAJVGC010000590.1:59773664-59806160 GCA_910822075.1 Senecio squalidus | reverse complement strand
ATTTTAGTATATTATCTGAGTTGTTTATATATAATTTGTTTAATCATTATTCTAGGTATTCGGGAGGAATCTAGATAGATTAGATAGGTTGTATGAAATAATCGGTCGGTCTATAATCGGTTTAAAATTACTAGGATTCGGGAGGACTTAGTAATCACAACTTAGGTAATTAAATTTAAGTGAATAAGTCTATTTGGTAAGATTCGGAAGGACTTGATAATTAGAGGAGTTATTCGGGAGGAAACTCTATAAGATTAAATCACTAAAAACGGACTTGTTGCTTATTGCTTGATTATTAATAGTTATAACTGTATTCGGGAGGAACGGTGTAATTAAAGATAATTAAAGTTAGTGAAAGATTCGAGAGGACTTTTATTATATCTTAGAAGTTTTAAAATTAGTTAATTTCGTAAACGTGAATGGAAAATAGGTGAAATGTCAAACAGGTATATTTTCTCTTTATTTGATTAAATAAATTACTTTCGCTCGATTTTAATTAATCAACTCTTTTTACTAATTACTTGCAAACTTTTGTTACGATAAAAACCCCCAAAAATACTCAAGTATTATTAATTCGGAATTTAAAACAAATTAGTCCCTGCGAACGAACATTTACTTACTTTGAACTATATTATATACGGATAGGTCCACTGCATAGAAGTGTGTAATTGCGTGAAATAGTAGGTTAAATTTAAGACTATATTTTACACATCAGGGTGATCCTTGACTACTGGGATATCTTGAATACGGATCTCCTTGGGTTTACGTTCAACAACGTGAGCAAGAAACGCGTCACAGTCCTTCTCGAGCTACTTACGCATTTTTATGGACGACACGAGACGGAGTGATCGTCCGGGTTTGTCTCCTTGAACAACTAAAGTTTCAGTGTCAGAAAGAGGAATGCGGATGAGTTTATCAAAACAGACGATCTCGGCTCGGAAACGAGAGAGCCAATCCATTCCGACGATGACATCAAATCTTTTCAGCTCGATAGGGATTAAATCAATAGGGAAAGTTTTATCGGACAGACATATGGAACATCCTATGATTATATCCTTAGCTTCGAACTCCTGACCGTTAGCGTACTCAATAGTGAAGCTATCCTTAATAACCTTAGATCCTAAGTTAATAAGGGGTCTAAATTCTAAGGACACAAAGCTTCTTTCGGCACCAGAATCGAACAAAACGGATGCATAATGATTATTAACGGGAAACGTACCGTTCACCGTGTTTGGGTCCTGTCGAGCCTCCTCAGCCGTGAGTGTGAATGCACGTCCTCGACCTCGCCCGCCTTGGTTAGGTTGGGCGTTTCGGAGTCTTGGGCAAGCATTCCGGAGGTGCTGGTCACTTCCGCACTCGAAGCACACCGGCTTCGGACCTGGAGCTGCCAACTTGTCCGGGCAGTACTTAGCAAAGTGCCCTTCCTTCTGGCACCTCAGACACACGGGACAGTTACCGTGATGGTGGAAATTGCACTTGTTGCACTTGGGGTTCGTCCCCGTGTATCGATTTCCAGCTGGTGGAGGTGGCGGTGGCGGTGCTACGGCTGCTATGGCAAGGTTGCGGGTGGTCTTCTTCTTTTTGTTCCTATCACTTCGCCTTGGAGTCTGGTCAGACTTCCTTTTCTCACCCGACTCCTTCTTGAATGAGGTAGGAGTGGTGAGTAGGTTCCTTGTGAGGCGGTGAGCTAGGATAATGGGACTCTGGAGGGTTCCTTGGTGAGAACCATTCCCCTGATTTCAGGAACAAGACCAGAGATGTACAGGTCAATCTTGTTTTCCTCGGGAGTCACTAACCTTGGGACCAGTCGGGCCAACTCATGGAATCGGGCAGTGTACCCTTCGATGTCGTTTCCGATCATCTGATGATCCCAGAGCTCGGCCTCGAGCTTTTTGATTTCCCATTTGGGGCAGTACTCCTCAATCAGGAGGTTCTTGAATTGTTCCCAGGTGAGAGCATTGGCGGTCTCACGTCCCCTATTGCGGACCACATTGTTCCACCAAGTCAGTGCTTTCCCCTGCAATACGCAGGAGGATTACTGCACTTTCATAGCTTCAGCACATCCACTGATGTGCAACACCGACTCGATGCTCTCAAACCAGGATACCAGGCCTACGGCACCAGTTGTGCCATGGAATTCCTTGGGCTTGCAGGCCATGAAACTCTTGTAGGTGCAGGCTGGTGGGTTTGGGGGTTGCTGTTGGTTCTGGTGGTTGTTCTGTTGTTGCTGTTGTTGTTGTTGCTGTTGCTGCTGTTGCTGTTGCTGATGTTGCTGTTGCTGCTGTTGCTGTTGTTGGTGATTATTGACATTAGCATTGATTCCCGCAGTGATCTGGGCGATCATATTGGGCATCGCTGCGCTCAATTGCTCGGCGACCTGGTCGGCGATGATACTGGCGTTGGTACGAGGTGCCATGATTCTACAACAGATAACAGATTCAGTTTAGAACGCACGATTAGAGTATGATAAGAGCATAATTCAATGAACAAGTTAACAGTCACGCAAGAGTAGGGTAATAGAACAGTTAGTACACGCACGACAAAGTTTCAAGAGATTCACACGACAAGGATTCATACGTAAGAAAATGATTCAACACAGTACAAGATTCACAAGACAAGGTAATAATAGATAATAATAAATGGAACTTCATTCATTAATATAAAAGTTGAGTACAAGGTTCAGATAGAAGAAGTATAGTACAATACAATATGAAATAAGAAAATGGCTCAAAGGTGTGTACATGGAAAATTACAACTCGGCCTACAGTACATAATAAAGAAATGAACTAGCGGCGCCTCTCGAAGAACAACTTGGCGACGACAACCGCCAACAAGGTCCCCATGATCAGACAAACTCCGACCAAGCGTTGCACTGTCCGGGCGGTGGCCTGGACGGCAACAAGGTGTCGCAGTGCCTGCTCCGACAACCGATGAGCGGCATCGGAGACCTCAAAGAGGAGCAGCCCTTGTTGCTGGGCTTCCTCCGAAAGTCCCCTTACCTCTCGGTGAAGGTGCAGGAAAGCGGCAGGAGGGGGTAGCTGTGGGGTAGGCGGCATCCTTTGCCTGGCTGCCTCAGCGTCTCTGGCCCGCTGCATCTCCTCTCGCTCGAGCTGTCGCTCCCACGAGTAGTGATCCAACATCGAGGTGCGCGGAGGCTCGGGAGGTGGGTGCCCGAATGGGAAATGGGGTGGCGCAGGCCTAGACGGGCCGTCCTGCTGCGCTGCCATCCTATCGGGTAGCCGACCCGGGAGAATTACCTGCTTACGTGCCGTCGTAACGACACGCGGTCCACGGCGCTGTGGTGGCGCGGAAACGGGGGCCGGTGGAGGTGGTAAAACCGACCTCGGGCTTGACCCGATGCTGCTGGACACAGCCATGGAGGTATCCTCCGTGGGGTCCGTGGTCTGGTGTCGGAGACTTTCCGAGGCGGTATGGCCCTCGGATGGCTCATGTGACGACGCGGCTCGGTGCTGGGATCGGGACTGAGATCGTGAGGGGGATCGCGAACGTGATGATTGAGACATGACGAATTTGCGACGTAAAGAGTTTCGTAAGTACATGAACAAGATAATGTTAAAGGAAAATAAGTAAGGAATGCAGGTAAGGGTCGATCACGTGAGGTTGGGAATAGTAAGACCGGGAATTTTCGACTCAAAACCGTTTATCCTTAGTAATTATGTTTCGTCCTTGCATAAGTCATTTTGAACTAGGCAGGGGTGATCAGGCCATGCGTAGTTAAAAACAATCATGCAATTGCAAAATTACTTCTCTAAAGTTTTGAACCCATAATGATTTTCCGAAAAGCCTTGGTTATAGTTTGGTTTTAAAAAGTTTTTAGAAATTTCTAAAACCGTTTTCACTATAACCTGTGCTCTGATAGCAAGTCTGTCACACCCCGCTAAAGCGGAAACACGGAACGTGAGAGCTGGAATATCATTACACGGTCATAAGCAAATATAAACGATTCAAGTCATTTCAATAAAAATAAAATAGTTCAAGTTTCAACAACCAAGCAGTTCATAAGTTTTAAATAAAGTACAAGTACAATGTTTCAAAATAAAATTCCCAAAATAGAAAGGTCTTTTCCCACTTTTCGCCTCACGTAACCATAATGACCCTTCCTTGCCATGCATTCCATACGCTTACATTAATTTCCTGAAACATAAGATAAAGTGTCAACTACATAAAGTAGTGAGTGAGTTACAGTTTAGAGTTTCGAGAAAGGTTTCCAAAAATAGAAAGTACATGAAAATAGTGACGTCGTAAGTAATAAGAACGGAGCAACGTTAGAACATATATGTGAATAGAAAAAAACGTTTGTACACACGAAAGTGAAATAAATAAAACTCGTATAAATAAAGTTGCAGCGGAATCCAAGCGCTAAAAAGGTATATGCGTAGGGAGTATGTGTTTAACTAAATAGTAACTCGTATCAATCACTTGGCATAATATAAATAGTAAGTATACACTAAACCGATTGTGTGGTCCTGATCTAGCCCAAAAATATTTCAATAAGTTGCTAACGGAATCTTAGTAATATGTACTTGGGTCGCTAACCCTGAGTAAGGAGTGACCGCTCCTAAGTATCGATACCCATATGACTAACGGCTGTTGCTAATAGTGTATTAAAGTTCCTGAACCAAAACGGGCAAATGAACAAAGTTTCCAAAAGTAGCAGTAAGTTCTTACGGGTTTATATTTTCATCAAGGATTGGTCGCTAACAAGTATCCTAAATTTAGTTAACCGGCTAAGGCATCAACACATATACGCATAATAGTTTCCAAGTTTCCCAAAGTTCAAAGTTTCATAAGAGTTTCAATAAGGTTTCGCACAAGTTTCCAAAGTTTACGAGTTTCATAAGTTTGAAATGTTTCAAGTTTCTAAAGTTTCACACAAGTTTCCAAAAGTTTCAATAAAGTATCAAAAGTACCAAGTTTCCAATTGTTACAACAATTCGCAAATAGTGTCAAAAGTTACAAAGCATGTGATCTTATGTTTCCCCCAAATAATGTTTAAAAGTACAAAAGTAAAACAAGTGGGGTTGTAACTCACGGTTTGCGAAGGTAGAGAACTCGGGAATCGGTCGGAAAAGGAGCCGGGAATCACGGAATGCCTAAGGATACCAAGATTGTCCAAAAGTTATTATCTCATTAGGTTACTTTATATAATGGATTAGGTAAATTTTGTTTAAAATTAAGTGTTAAGGTCAATATTGTCCCAAAATTGGTCCGAAGCGGTTAACGTTATTTTTAGTCCGAATAGTCCATAGTTGATGTTATTTATTTATATGATAGACATGTTTTGGTTGCTGAAGTGACTTAAGTTTTCTAACGAAATTTGGGCAGCGCTTCCGCGCCCAAATTTCGCGTCCAAAACCTAAAGTCATTTCCCGCTCACAAAACACATATAACACATATTCTTATATAAACAAGTCCAAAGAGCTCAATACAAGTCACCATTGTTATTATTTTAGTCATCTCAGTTTCATAATATTATTCACTAAAAATCCAGAACGCTTACATAAGTTTTAAACGGTCAAAACGACGATTTTCGGGAAAGACAGCAGCCCGATGCGCAACACCTACCAGGGGGTGCGGCGCACCTCCTTGCTTTCTTGTCCCGTTTTGTGTTTTTCTTGTCAAAAATGTTTTGTTACTCAAAGATTTCGACATGCAATCAGTAGATACTTCATAATATGGTATTTTTACAGTTTCTAAACAACTTTTAAGCACAGAGGTTGGTGCTTAAGATAGTTCAAAGGAAGAAAAAGAAGAAGTTTCAATTGAAAAAGCCCATTGTGAAAGATGCTGCTACTTTTCCAATGCCTTCAAGCTCCTCAAGTTCCTCTTCTGATGAGGATGATCACAAAAACGGGGAGAATGAGATGGAAATAGATGAGATAGGGTCTGGAACAGAGAAGAAAAGATCAGTTGAAGTTATTACTACAACTTCAGATCCAAAGCAGATCAGTGTAGAAGATTATGAAGTTAATACTGTAGATGTACCATAATATTGCAGATGAAGACTTTATGACTTCAATGATCACTCAACATAAAGAAGGTTTTGAGCACTTGGATGGACTAGATGCTCAACAAGGAGTGAAAAATGTTAATACTGATGATGTTGAGGGGGAGCAACCTGAGAAGACTATTGATGTCAAGGGGGGGCAAGTGCCAAAAAAGATGCAGAAAAGGAAGGGGATAAGCTTGTTGGAAAAGAAAGTGAAAGAAACTGGGTAACTTTACCAGAACAAGAACCTGAAGTAGAATGGACATCAAGTGATGAGGAGGATGATCAACCCAAGAAATTTAAAAATCAAGAGACAGATTGGGAAAGTGTCATAAGGCCAATGTTTGAAGAAGATTATGTTGAAGATACTAAAACTGGTGAGACTGATGAAGAAGATATGGTGGTTACTACTGTTGACGGCACTATTGTAGTTTCCCATGTATCAAGTATTGTTAATACTGCTACAAATACTGATGAAACAGCAGGAATTACAACAACAATAGTTGATGCCATTAATACTGTTAAAACAATTGAAGTAGTATCCATTACTACTGTCAGAGTAGATGAACCAACAGTAGTTGAACCTGTTACTACTGCAAGAACAGATGAGCCTACAAGTGAAGAAAGAACTCTTGCTGAAGAATTGCTTAAAATCAAAAGTGATATCATTCAGAAAAGAAAACCAGAGCAAGCAAAGAGACCAAAGGAAAAGGGAATGACTATTCCTGGTGAAGCTGATGTTAGAGTGGTTGAACGAGAAGATTATATTGTTGATCCTAATGCAAGACATGGTGTTGTTCCAATTATTCCTCCTGACACTACACAACAAAATCATCCAATCAAGCAATACATTGGTGGAAAAAGGATTGATTCAAGTGATCCTTCAATTAAAGGAAAGGGTAAAAAGGTAATTGTGGAAAGTGAACAAGAGTTAGATATCAAAGCTAAACAATTGAAGCTAGATGAATTAGTTGTTCTACAACTTGCTTCATAGACAATCAATGTCTCTGGGGATATCAATGTTTCAAGAAATGTTCATGCTGAACTTCAAAGAAGGGAACTTGAAAGGATAGCTAGAGAAGAACAACAAAGACTTGCTTTGTTAGCTGATTACAACAAAGAATTAGCTCAAATTCAAAGAAAAGAAGCTTCAAAGAAATCAAGACTGGATGCTCAAAAGAAAAGCAAGAAAGAGAAGATTGATTCAGATAAAAGAAAATTCATGAAGTATTTGACTGACAGAGGATACAGTGGCAAGTCTTTAGGACCAATGAAGTTTGAGAATGTTTTGGAGTTGTTTGAAAGGGAAAGAAAGAAGGAACAACTGGAAAACAAAAGATTTTCCGAACAACAGGAGAAAGAAATGTATAAGCTAGAAACACTGATTAAAAGAGCTCATGAGATTGGAGCCAGAATTCTAGATGAACAAGGAAAGGTAATTCCTAATCCCTACAAAGTATCTACTTCTGTTGTTACTCCAGTTGAAAAGAAAAGAAAGAAGTCAATCTCCACAAAAACAGTCACCAAGAAACAAAAGAAAGATACTTCTTCAACTACTGTAGAGGAAGCTGAAACAACAATACCAACTGAAACTATTACTACTACTACTCTTCCTGTTATTAAAGAAAAAGATGGAGATGTTGAAGTATCTCCTGATGATTGTTCTGCTTTAATCATATCTGAAGAAAAAGTACTTCATGTTGAACCATTGAACATTGTGTTGCCTGAGATAATTGATTGGGAGTTCATTGGTGGAGAAAACAAAGCAACTTATGAAGTTACAAGATCTGACAACAAAAAGTACAAGATGCCTACTTTCTACAGCATGGTTAAGGAATTAACAAGACAAGATTTGATCAAACTGCATCAAATTGGAGTTAGAAAGTATTCTGCTGATAGAGGAATGTGCACTGGAACAGATCTTGCTTTAGATTGGTTAAATGGCATGTTTGATCCTGAGGTTGAGATGTACAGCAGTGTGTTTCATAGAGGTGGATATGATCCTGTTATTAAGTGGGTGTTGTATGATAAGAGTGGAGTTCAATCCATCATTAGAAGACAGGGAGTAATCAAGTTCTATCTTGTGGACAGAACCTATGCTTTGGATTTTACTACTCTTCATGAAATGATTACTGTAAGGTTAACATCATTAAGACCCTCTCTAATCGCTAATCAGTTAGTATGGAATATTCTCTGTCAAAGGAATGAAGAAGACAATAAGATAAGAGAAGAAAGAGAGAGAAAGAGCAGTAGAAACTTGTTTTGTAATCATCCTCTTAACTGATCAGGTTATGAAAGAACTTATTACTTTGATTATGATAAAGTATTAAGTTAGGGGGAGATTGTTGGGAATTAAAGAATTCATCTTGTTAATAATGTTGGTTACTACTGCTGGGATGGTTAATACTGTCCGTCATCATGTTAATGTTGCTGGAATGAAGATAAAGATAAACAAGACTTTGTAATTATCTTTTGCTATTATAATACAATTAGTTTCCTTATTCTATTAGATTTAGAAGTCGATTTCCTAGTTTTGCTAGGGTTTTAGCCTCAAGGTCTATAAATACATAGATCCTTGTAGAAAGAAAAACACGTGTATTGATTATTCTTATTCAATTAATACATTGAGGCTTATTGTGATATTCATTATTGTTCTTAACTGTTTATGTTTACAATATTCGTTTGATCACCAAACTTGTTAATATCAAAGTGTTTATCCGCTGCTAAACTTCTTTGATAGATCTTGTTCTAAACCTTTAAGTAGGTTTGTATATTTACATAACCTAAACGATCCTGACAAGTATTGTGATTGTTAAGTGCAATCCAAGAGTTACATGCCATAAACAGTAAAAGAAACCCACACCGCTATTCAAAAAGTAACCTGAAACGATCACGGGAAAGTCTCTATTATACCCACGAAAATGAACATTAATTATCGATATAGAAAAGGTGCAACAACTACCATGTTTGTAGATCCACAATGGTCAAATTATATACCTTCAGACCCACGGGTAAAATTTCTAAGTAAAACGACGACTTATCATGAAATGCTCTTTGAATTAGCTCAATGAAGTAAATTATTATAAATTACTTATTCTCTTTATAAGTAATAGCAGCAGACGATACATATAAAGGCGGAAAGTAACTAATGTACCACAAACTTGTTGTGTAACAAGTTGAAACTCCATCCTAAAAGTAGCATCGACTAATTTAAATCATGTTTTCATCAAAATAAGTTAACAAAAATATATAACCATGTCATTTCTTCCAAAGTATGTGACAAACGTCAAATTCAGGTTTGACTTTGTCAACTTTTGACTTTTGACCCGCTCTGATTTGCTTATATTTGTGTAATTTGCTTACGTGGAGTGTTAAACTCGCTAGTTTGAATACTTGACTAATTATCATTTTGTGTGACGTGTCCACCATTTTAATATTAGTATTGAACGTTGTATACTTTTATTATACGTAGACATGCTTTAGAAATTGGTACATTTACACGGCCTTTTAAAGGTACAACTACGCTTTTCGTTAATCGGAACTTGTAGAGAAAAGCACTTGCGATGCTTTGGAATTTCTCATAGAGTATACGTGTCCTTATAACTTATTTTAAGCTATGCAAAATAAAACATTTGAAGAAAAGAGCAACGCTTTCGTATTTTCCCGGTTTTTGAGCATCTAGCAATCCTAACGAATTAATTTAAGAACCGAGCACTTAAATTAATTGTAATCTAATCCCGTCGCTCGTTAACGAACTAGAAATAACCGAATTGGACTCGATTTGGGCTGCCAAATTCGCAGGCCCAAATACCCACTTCCATGCTAGTGATGCTTAATCCAATTTGAAGCCCAAATACCCATTTGTGAATCCAGAGAAGTCAAAATCAGATTTCTTGTGTGTGTCAGTATCCTCCCAAAGGGATTTGTCTGACGATTTTCTTCTTGGAAATCCCCACACAAGCCAATACTCCATTTAAACCTATTATTCACTGTATCCTCCCTCTCTCTAATTCGAATTCCATCTCCATCTAAGTTTACTTTGAAGTTTCTAGGCTCCTCCTACTCTCGTTAACCGACGCACACACACACACATTGGAAGGATTTTCAGTTTCTATTCCATTCCAAGAACTTAAGGTTTAAATCCAATCTCTTATTTTGTTATTTAATTTTCGATTTGGTTGTTCTCTGTGAAGTTTTGTTAAATTGATTTTTCTCAAATTAAAACCTAAGTAATCTAAAACTATGTTATGTAGGTTTAGGGTTTCGGGTATATTGGTTTAGGGTTTTCGGATTTAAACAAAGAAAAACATATTACGGATTTCTAAATAGCTTGTTATTGAAAACTTATATTTTCGGTTTTGATAAGAAAGCGATGAAAAACACCTTAAACCATTCGGTAACTCGTCTTTCCGCCCTGGTCCCGCGGAATAAGTAAGACATGCATGGAGGAATCTAAACATTTAAAAAGCTAATTTATCTAGGTTTTGTGTTAATAAGTTGTTGTAAAAATTTGTTAAAACTATGAAACACCCATTTGCATGTTCGAATCTCGACCCCTAAAACTAGTTTACAAAAGAGAAAGTTACAAGATTCCAAGATAAAAACATTTGTTAAGACTTCCGGATGAAAAGACTAAAGGAGAATTGGTTTTGACTAGATTATGTTTTAAAAACTTAGAAAACTTGCTGATATAAATTTTTACTCGACTTAATCAGTGTATATCTTAGGTCGTGTTGAATTTGAATATATGGTCTAAATGAAAACTGTAGCCCTTGAAATCTAGTTTTCGTAGATATAATATATTCCTCCTAATTCTTTTTAAAACTCCCAGAATCTGCATTTTAATAAGGGTATGTGAAAATGAATTTTCGTAAATAGATGCTACTTTGGTCTGTTTTGTTTTATTAATAACTCGCGGGTAGCATTGAATTAAGAGCTGAGGTCAAAACGAAAGTTTTAGGTCTCGGAGTCTAGTTTCTGGATATGTAAGCCTCATTTTCTAAATATTTGTCAAACTCACAGAACCTGCAATTTAGTACGCGATGGTCAAATCTAAGTTTTTGGAAACTTTATTATTGAATATTAATATTTGGAAATTCAAACTTATACACATATACACGCATACACGGTTATAAATATACATATAAATATTTGTAACATTTGAACCTTGTTTACAAGCTCGTTCGTTTCCGTTCTTACACTCTCTCTTACCTAGGATTTTGCTAGAAGCTCACCGGCTCGTTTTGCTTATTTTGCTCATTTTTGCTCTTTTGGAACTGAGAACAACAAAGGTGATACGTAGCTTCCCTTTTAATATTATAAACTTTTGGGATAGGAAAAACACACAACCTAGGAATGCAAGTACTTTCGTTATAAAAACATGATTTATGCTATACATAAGTTCACTTGGAAATTAGTCAAACTCGTAACAACGCCCACACATGAAATGTTAATTTATGAATTAATTCGCGAACATAGTGAGTAGTACTACTTGGGATTGACCATCCCTGTTCTGGTTGGTAGCGCCAACTGGGTAAACGAACGCATCGTATGTTTGAGGTTTTACGTTGCTATTGACTAGAGCATCATAGGGGCACAAACGGAACAACAACAACAAATGGTTAAGGTTTCATTTTATGCCTTATGTATTGGTAAATTACTTTCGGAATTATTGTTTGCTTACAATAATGGTTATGTTATCTTGACTTGCATTTCCTACTTGTCTTTATTTAAACACTACGATATCACCAACTTGTATGTCGACGTATTTTCGTGTTTTTCCTAGGTAATGATGAAGCTTGAGTATTATGTGGACTTGAAGTGGGCATGCTATGAAGGATGAGGATAACGAGTCCTCATATCACTCTTAGTTTCCTAGTCATCTCTGTTCCAAAATGATTTCTCCATAACACTTGAACCTGTTGTTTAACTGGTTCCTCAAACAACATTATATTTTTCTCTATACTCAATTCTTCTATCGTTATAACACTTATTTCTTCATATAAACACCTCTGAAGATAAAACACGTTTTAAATATCTGCCTTTCTCCGACAATTTAAACTTATAAACTTGATTTCTAACTCTTTCCAAAACCTTGAACGAACCTATAAATCGAGGGCTTAACTTGCCTCGCTTCCCAAATCGAATAATGACTTTCCAAGCCGAAACCTAGCGCAGTGCAAAGTGGGTCGGATCGGACCGGACCGGGACCGGCCCGAGACCGTTAAGGCCCAAAATTCCAGACCGAAAACCGGACCGGGTATGAACCGGTTCAGGCCGGGTAAAACCGTCGGGCGGACCGTTTTTTTGTTTTTGTTTTTTTTTTGTTTTGTTTTTTCCTTATGTTGATTGATGTTCCTGGTGCTTTATAACAAAGACAGTCAAGAAGGACCGGTTAACCTCATGTGCTAATGACAAAGACAGTCAAAAAACCGCTTAAGACAAAAAAAACACAAAGTAAAATCAATACAGGATGAAGAATACAATGTAGCTAGTGTGGGCAGCAATATATACTACTTTGAAATTTATTATAAAAGAAGAAAAGAAGAGGTTTGTTATATATATTTCTTTCAGTTTTAAATCATCGGGATAATATATTGAGTAACAATGGCAGTGTAAACTAAAATTGTATTCCTCACTTTATCTTCACAAAGTTAAAAAACAAAAGGCCAAGGCAAGAAAGAGCAAAACTCCATCCACGGTTTGTGTTCACCCCACTTTTGAAATATATACATGTCCTAATTATGTTATTAAATAATTTCTGTCTAGAATAAATATATAATAATAAATCATAAACTTCTGGTTTATGACTATATGCGATTCAATCGCACTATTAATTATAAGATTCATATTTGATCAAGTCGCACATTCCAACGTTGTTACTCTTTATATAGCTCTTTAAGAGCTATTATATAAATTTTATAGTCGTGTTTATATATGCACATCTAAATTTTATCACTTTCGGTAATAACTAATACTATTAAAATAAATGTTATGATATTATGATAATTGAACTTCCCGTGTTAATAACCACGACATTTATTGATTATTGGTGACATTCGTTTGAGGAATTATAAAGAAACTTCGTGTTTATAAACAAACTTCTATCTAATTAGTAATGATTTACTTTGTGAAATCATAAGGAAACCTCAAGTTTATTAAATAATAATTTACTTAAAAAGAATATAGTAATTAAATAGAGAAAAATAAAAGTAAAATATTAAAATACGGTACAAAATACACGACCGACTGTCAAAAGAACAAAAATAAAAAAGAAAAGAAGATGTTATTTATATCTTGCCCGGTCAAAAGAAAGAAGACGATTTTACCTCTAGTTACAAAAATAAACAAACAACCTAATTTTTTAAAACTACTAACAAAATCACATCTAAGAAGAGACATCGAAAGGTTTTTACTAAGTCTATTGTTATTTAAATAATTAATGACATTTTTATCCTAACTTATTATAATCCAAGATTAACCGTGCTTACGGTGGACCTTCCCACACCCAAACTAATCCCAATCCATCTCACATTCTCCGTTTTGCAAAAATTTCTGGCCGAGAAAGAACAGCTCCTCTTTGGGTTCAAAAAAGGAAATACCCAGGCTCACGTTATCACTCCTCAACCCCTACCCGCTTACATTAGCACCAACCTTTTAATCAAACTCACAATGCGAGGTCACTTGTACGCCTGTAGCTTCTTATCCTACGCACCTCCTCCACCTTCTTCTCCATCAAGTCTAGGGTTTCAATTTCTCTCTCATCAAATAAAATTCATCATTATCATCTTCTTCACAACCTAGGGTTTCAATTTTTGCGCCGATTTCGAATTGGATCATCGTATGGACTCCGATGGCAATCTCAGGAACTCTTATAACTACTCCAATCTCTTCAATCTCGAGGTATATATATGCTTAATTTTGTTTAAATTTTGTTTTCGGAAGTATTTCGGTTGAATTTGATGTGTATTTTGTTGAATTGTTGCTTGATTGATTCAGTTTAGTGAAAATTAGGGTTTTTTAAGTGTTTATATGTGTAATTTGTAGCCTCTGACGAAATTTCAACTACCTCAAGGTGATGATGAGTATGATTATAGTCGAGGTAGGAGCGGTTTGTTACGGTTTTAAAATAAAAGCGCGTTAATTAGGTCGTGTGTATTCGATGACGAAATTTCAAAGCTGTGTTAACTGTTAAGCTTTCAGGGGTCGAGGACCCCGAGCAAGGTGCTTCAGTTGCTGGATATAGCTACATAGATTTGCTGCACCCGTATGTTTGTTCTCGGTTTCTAATGTGTACTCTTAACTTTAACAGGAGTTTATCTACTTATATAGTAACCTTGTTCTAAAATCTTATAGGTCAACTATGTCGGTAGCATCATCGGTTCAGACCACCAAAATTATTCAAAGGTTTTCTGAAAGATTATCAGCTAAAAGGTCTCCAGTGGTTGGTGACTTGTTACGAGCTGGTAATAAGGAGGTCCCAAGAGAGCATATATTCTATCCCTCTCATCCCTACTGTACTGTTGACTTGTTGAAATTTTCCTAAGGGGCTGAATGGTATTCTTGCTGACGAGATGGGCCTTGGGAAGACTATCAAGCAATGGCGTTCTTGGCCCATTTGGCTGAAGTAAGTACACTACCTGAAACTCTCTGATTAAAGGTGGCAAGATGTGTGGGTTTTGAACGGGTCAAAATGGGATTGGGCTGAAACGGGTCAAAATGGGTTTGGGCTGAAACGGGTCATTATTGAGTAGGGTTTAGTTTTTTGCTGTGATGGGTTGACCCACAAACATCTTTATTTTTGAAAATAATTATAAATAAGCAATGCTGTTAATTGTGATTGCAAAAATCATATTATTACTATATAATCTGAATTTTTGAATAGAGACGATTTAGGAGGTTATATGCAAAATATGCTTTGGGCTACTTTCAACCCGTTTGACCCGTTCTCCTTTTAGCTAAAGTTTCTTAATTACTCGTCTGAGGTAAAACTGTATAACACAACCCAATTCGATCGGTTCTTAAGATAATAGGTTTAAATTACCATCTCTACCTCTGATATATACTCTTTAGCTGTAATACACACACTGATTGCGCTTTGCAGGAGAAAAATATATGGGCGCCATTTCTTGTTGTTGCACCTACATCTGTCGTAAACAACTGGGCTGGGCTGATGAATTTGGCCGCTTCTGCCCCGACTTAAAAACACTTCCTTATTGGGGCGGTATTCAAGAGCGGACAATACTTAGGAAAAACATTAATCCAAAGCGACTTTATCGTAGGTACTCCTCTATCACCACTGTTCTTCATATCTTCAAATTTATATCGATTTGATTTGTTTATTGTTGTGATTAGTTATTTTAGAAGTACAGTGCTCAAGACTGCGTATCTTTCTGTATCTTTGTTGTTACCGAATTGTTATAATCTACCAGCTTTTAGTGGTCGTGTCAGAGTTGATTTGATTTCTAGTCTAGTTAAACATACAAAAAACATGATAATTTTAACAAAGTTAGATAAAAGTGCATGCTTCAGACATTGTCGCGTAGTTTTTTAGACTCTTTCAGATGGGTGGTTTATAATAAGTTAACACGGTCACCTCTTAAGTTTTAGTTTTCACAAGTTATTGAGAATTGTGAATTTTATATCTGTTGTTTGAAAATGGGAGTTTTCAGATTATGTAATGTTGTCGTATATTAGTCATGCTAATTCACTTCAAATTTATTTGACAGGAATGCTGGGTTTCACATTCTAATTACCAGCTACCAACTCCTAGTCTCAGATGAGAAGTATTTCAGGCGTCTCTCTCTGAAGTGGCAGTATATGGTCTTAGATGAAGCTCAGGCAATTAAAAGTTCAACCAGGTAAGGAAATTAGTCATTTGGGGCCGGTTGGATTGGACCAAAACGCTTTCTTTTCCAAATATTTCTCATTCATATAAATAGCTTGGCCTGTCAAACATGAGAACAAAAATAAAGAATTTATTGAATAATAATATAATTTTTTGAATAAAATGATTTAGGTGGTTTTATGTAGTAAATACACTTTAGGGCACTTTAGTCGGTAGTTATAAGAAATATATGACACCTACATTGGTATGATATCATATAAACATGTATTGGTCAAAATTGTAATTAAGAATTTGGTCAAAGTTGTGTTTGCTTTATATTGAAGGAGGGCAATTGGAAAATGTCCGTTACTCCAGAAGAGGTACCTCTTACTTTCTATTTCTCCGTTGATTAAAGCAGAATTAAGGTTACAGCTCTTATGACGTGGCATTTGCGGAAAACGTTTCAAGTGTGCTCTACTATGCCTTAAGCAGTTATCGTGGGAGCAGGTTCCAAAAAAAAACAAAGATGACATTGCCAAGCTTCGGGCATGCTTTTGCTGGATTGTGGAGTCTGGATGATTTAGATGCTGTTAAGAATGCTATCAAGCAGCCAGAGGCATATGTAATGAAACTACAAAGGAAGGCGGAGGTAGTACCAAATCTCGACTTAATGAAATTTTGTCCCAACATTTTGCGTATCAGGTAAACCCTTTCATACGTTTCGGCTTGATAAACGGGTCGGGTCGATAATAAATACGAATATTGGACCCATATAAAAAACCGTCAACCAATAATAGTACTCCATAAACAAACCACAAATTCTGCTATTATAACAAAACTTCTAATAGTTTGAACAGTCAAAATAAACATTCGGTAAGAATACTAGTTAAGGTCCCATGTATTATACAATACGGACATCTTAAAAAAGATATACCTGAATTTCACTTTCTCAATATTCAGCAAATTTCAATTACATTCAAGAAATATAGTAATAAATAACAATACATCTAGTGTGGCATAAGTCCACAAAAGTCAGCTCGCCATATTGACATGCATGGATAAAAAGATTTGACCAAAAGATCTTTTAACAATAGCAAACAGCTGATAAACTAATTCCTTAAATTAATAAGAGTGGCTACAGCGATTGACGGCGGCGAAGCGGTTGTTAAGAGATACAATTTTACTGCTCAAAATATACTTTAAACAACGGGTCTCCTTTGTATTGACTTTTTTGCATATAATCAGACAATAACATAAAAAAATTTGGGAATCGGGAATGGAAGTATCGGTGGACATCACTAACACATTCCCCACCAACAATTTTTTAAAATTTTTCTTCATCCACAACATGAGCATTCTTTATGCATGTTATCAAGTGACTCACCGTCTTGAGATAAGTAGACCTATGCGCATTCAAGAGTTTTTGCACCATAGTGCGCCAATCTCCCCGAAATATACCTTGTATATTATCTATAATTTTCGTGAAAACCTGAAGGTTATTATTAATTTCATACTTTAGACGGCCATTGACACTTTCTAGAAACCTCATTTTCTTTTCAGGTTTCCAAAAAAAAATGTGATATTTGACTTGTATACGGTCCGTCATCCTGTATATTAGTAACAAATACTCAGTTGTAGAAATCATGGTTCCAATTAAACAGTAAATGATCAAAATATTAATTATTTGTGATAAGACGTGTAGAATATTAATTATATGGAACATCGTTCCTAACTATACGGTACACTATACAGAAGCGAACCGAAATGACCCTACCCCAACAAACTGAATTCGAGACACTTAACGAACCGCGATCCCGACCAACATTTTTAGAACTTATATTCAAAAGTTAATAATACATGGCACGCACGTTGCCGAAACTCAAAAGACATGTTGCAAGATCTTGAACTTCTGAATCTATATTTTTTAACTTGTTTAGGTTCCATAGGCCTTTAGTGGGATCGGATGCCTGAATTTCTTTTCCCCAACTAAGGCATGACACAATAAGGCATCCCAAGGACTGCAAATCCTGCTTTGCAAAACCTAAATTTGTGATACATATTATTAATAGCAGCATAAAAATATTTTCTAGACAATAATTTCCAAAATAGTTCTACAGACTTGCCTTCATCAGAAATTTTAGAAGATTTATGAGTTAACACGACTTTCGCTATATTGTTGCCACACATCATCACATTCTGAGTGCTTAAATCTCCATGCAAAATTCCACATTCATGAAGAGAGCAAACTCCCAATACGATACCCCTTTTTAATAAATGTTTTAGATTATAATATTATATACTTAATAATAATGTGTCAATTAATAAAGTGGTTAACTAACCTCAAAACATCAAAGAGTTCATCAAATGGAGGTGACGTTTTCTTACCCCAACAAGCTAACACGTTGTGTAGTGTATCAACCCACGGCTCATAAGCCACATACATAAATAGACTGTTTTATGTCTATTTTCGAGCCATAATACCTTACGATGTATTTATTATCATTAGGGAAACGTCACGTCCATCGTATTTTGCCCTCATCTTTAATCGATCCAAATCAGTGTGGTCTCCATCAAATTCAAATTTGTGATATTTATCTGTCTTGGGAATTTCTATTTCGTTGATTTCTAAAAACTTATAAAACATTTTCGTATCACGAGCGAAAAACACGAGATGTTCAAACCTGCAACAATTAATTATTGATATTAGATAATTTATAAAGTCAATTTAAACCTTATAAAATGATTTAAATATTGGAAAAAAAAAATAATACTTATCATTTACTGAATTTGAATCAAGTTCTGGACTTGAATTGTGATTACCACTGTAGAAATGTGGAAATTCCTCAACATTCATGACTCTAAA
Source organism: Senecio squalidus (assembly GCA_910822075.1). NCBI lineage: Eukaryota > Viridiplantae > Streptophyta > Magnoliopsida > Asterales > Asteraceae > Senecio > Senecio squalidus. The sequence continues at coordinate 59,787,461 of CAJVGC010000590.1, read as the reverse complement.
ATCCGTATCACTCGCGGCCTTGATTTTTGATATATGTGTGCTTGATGTTGTTTCTTCATTTGACATTATCTCATAATTAACTTTTTCAATCTTTATAGAATATCCATGTGTTGCAGTTCCAGGTTGGTGAATGTAGCTAGAACCTTGGTGAAACCCGTTGTCAATACGCCCGGTTTGAGAGTTAACGGAAAATGTTGTTGATGGAGGTTGCTTTAACACGTGCATAACATCTCTCTTTATCCGCGTAGATATCCATTCCTCAAGGGTTTTAGGGCCGTCCTGTTAATAATCAGATATGTTGGAAATAGTCGATTTCATTTAAATTTCCTAGTCTCTTCTGTAGAATAATAGTTAAAATAGGCTAAACTTTTTAAAAAGTTTCAATGGGGTATTGTTTTTTTTATTATAAATGTTGGTTCGGATTTTTTAATTATAATATTCTGCAAGGCCTTTTATGTTCAAATAGGACTTGCAGAATATTATAATTACAAAATCCGAACCAACATTTATAATAAAAAAAAAACAATACACCATTGAAACTTTTTAAGAAGTTTAGCCTATCTTCACTATTATTCTACAGGAGAGACTAGGATATTTAAATGAAAGCGACTAATTCCAACATATCTGATTATTAACAGGACGGCCCTAAGACCCTTGAGGAATGGATATCTACGCGGATAAAGAGAGATGTTATGCACGTGTTAAAGCAACCTCCATCAACAACATTTTCCGTTAACTCTCAAACCGGGCGTATTGACAACGGGTTTCACCAAGGTTCTAGCTACATTCACCAACCTGGAACTGCAACAAATGGATATTCTATAAAGATTGAAAAAGTTAATTGTGAGATAAGGTCAAATGAAGAAACAACATCAAGCACACATATATCATAATCAACGTCGCGAGTGATACGGATTTTAGAGTCATTAATGTTGAGGAATTTCCACATTTCTACAGGAATTTCCACATTTCTACAGTGGTAATCACAATTCAAGTCCAGAACTTGATTCAAATTCAGTAAAGGATAAGTATTACTTCTTCTTTTCCTTTTCAATATTTAAATCCTTTCATAAGGTTTAAATTGACTTTATAAATTATCTAATATCAATAATTAATTGTTGCAGGTTTGAACATCTCGTGTTTTTCGCTCGTGATACGAAAATGTTTTATAAGTTTTTAGAAATCAACGAAATAGAAATTCCCAAGACAGATAAATATCACAAATTTGAATTTGATGGAGACAACACTGATTTGGATCGATTAAAGATGAGGGCAAAATACGATGGACGTGACGTTTCCCTAATGCGGTTTCCATATAATTTTGATTTTGACATTCTTAGGAAGCCTGATGATAATAAATACATCGTAAGGTATTATGGCTCGGAAATAGACATAAACAACAGTCTATTTATGTATGTGGCTTATGAGCCGTGGGTTGATACACTACACAACGTGTTAGCTTGTTGGGGTAAGAAAACGTCACCTCCATTTGATGAACTCTTTGATGTTTTGAGGTTAGTTAACCACTTTATTAATTGACACATTATTATTAAGTATATAATATTATAATCTAAAACATTTATTAAAAAGGGGTATCGTATTGGGAGTTGCTCTCTTCATGAATGTGGAATTTTGCAAGGAGATTTAAGCACTCAGAATGTGATGATGTGTGGCAACAATATAGCGAAAGTCGTGTTAACTCATAAATCTTCTAAAATTTCTGATGAAGGCAAGTCTGTAGAACTATTTTGGAAATTATTGTCTAGAAAATATTTTTATGCTGCTATTAATAATATGTATCACGAATTTAGGTTCTGCAAAGCAGGATTTGCAGTCCTTGGATGCCTTATTGTGTCATGCCTTAGTTGGGGAAAAGAAATTCAGGCATCCGATCCCACTAAAGGCCTATGGAACCTAAACAAGTTAAAAAATATAGATTCAGAAGTTCAAGATCTTGCAACATGTCTTTTGAGTTTCGGCAACGTGCGTGCCATGTATTATTAACTTTTGAATATAAGTTCTAAAAATGTTGGTCGGGATCGCGGTTCGTTAAGTGTCTCGAATTCAGTTTGTTGGGGTAGGGTCATTTCGGTTCGCTTCTGTACAGTGTACCGTATAGTTAGGAACGATGTTCCATATAATTAATATTTTACACGTCTTATCACAAATAATTAATATTTTGATCATTTACTGTTTAATTGGAACCATGATTTCTACAATTGAGTATTTGTTACTAATATTTAGGATGACGGACCGTAGACAAGTCAAAAATCACACTTTTCTTTGGAAACCTGAAAAGAAAATGAGGTTTCTAGAAAGTGTCAATGGCCGTCTAAAGTATGAGATTAATAATAACCTTCAGGTTTTCACGAAAAATATAGATAATATACAAGGTATATTTCGGGGAGATTGGCGCACTATGGTGCAAACACTCTTGAATGCGCATAGGTCTACTTATCTCAAGACGGTGAGTCACTTGATAACATGCATAAGGAATACTAATGCTCATGTTGTGGATGAAGAAAAATTTTAAAAAATTGTTGGTGGGGAATGTGTTAGTGATGTCCACCGATACTTCCATTCCCGATTCCCAAAAAAATTTATGTTATTGTCTGATTATATGCAAAAAAAGTCAATACAAAGGAGACCCGTTGTTTAAAGCATATTTTGAGCAGTAAAATTGTATCTCTTAACAACCGCTTCGCCGCCGTCAATCGCTGTAGCCACTCTTATTAATTTAAGGAATTAGTTTATCAGCTGCTGTTTGCTATTAGCTGTTTGCTATTGTTAAAAATCTTTTGGTCAAATCTTTTTATCCATGCATGTCAATATGGTGAGCTGACTTTTGAGGACTTATGCCACACTAGATGTATTGTTATTTATTACTATATTTCTTGAATGTAATTGAAACTTGTTGAATATTGAGAAAGTGAAATTCATGTATATCTTTTTTAAGATGTCCGTATTGTATAATACATGGGACCTTAACTAGTATTATTATCGAATGTTTATTTTGACTGTTCAAACTATTAGAAGTTTTGTTATAATAGCAGAATTTGTGGTTTGTTTATGGAATACTATTATTGGTTGACGGTTTTTTATATGGGTCCAATATTCGTATTTATTATCGACCCAACCCGTTTATCAAGCCGAAACGTATGAAAAACCCCCAGAAGCGAACCAGGTAAACACTTGTGTTACCTGATACGCAAAATGTTGGGACAAAATTTCATTAAGTCGAGATTGGGTACTACCTCCGCCTTCCTTTGTGGTTTCATTACGTATGCCTCTGGCTGCTTGATAGCATTCTTAACAGCATCTAAATCATCCAGACTCCACAATCCAGCAACAGCATGCCCGAAGCTTGGCAATGTCATCTTTGTTTTTTTTGGAACCTGCTCCCACGATAAACTGCTTAAGGCATAGTAAAGAGCACACTTGAAACGTTTCCGCAAATGCCACGTCATAAGAGCTGTAACCTTAATTCTGCTTTAATCAACGGAGAAATAGAAAGTAAGAGGTACCTCTTCTGGAGTTAACGGACATTTTCCAATTGCCCTCCTTCAATATAAAGCAAACACAACTTTGACCAAATTCTTAATTACAATTTTGACCAATACATGTTTATATGATATCATACCAATGTAGGTGTCATATATTTCTTATAACTACCGACTAAAGTGCCCTAAAGTGTATTTACTACATAAAACCACCTAAATCATTTTATTCAAAAAATTATATTATTATTCAATAAATTTCTTTATTTTTGTTCTCATGTTTGACAGGCCAAGCTATTTATATGAATGAGAAATATTTGGAAAAGAAAGCGTTTTTGGTCCAATCCAACCCGGCCCCAAATTGACTAATTTCCTTACCTGGTTGAACTTTTAATTGCCTGAGCTTCATCTAAGACCATATACTGCCACTTCAGAGTTCAGAGACGCCTGAAATACTTCTCATCTGAGACTAGGAGTTGGTAGCTGGTAATTAGAATGTGAAACCCAGCATTCCTGTCAAATAAATTTGAAGTGAATTAGCATGACTAATATACGACAACATTACATAATCTGAAAACTCCCATTTTCAAACAACAGATATAAAATTCACAATTCTCAATAACTTGTGAAAACTAAAACTTAAGAGGTGACCGTGTTAACTTATTATAAACCACCCATCTGAAAGAGTCTAAAAAACTACGCGACAATGTCTGAAGCATGCACTTTTATCTAACTTTGTTAAAATTATCATGTTTTTTGTATGTTTAACTAGACTAGAAAACAAATCAACTCTGACACGACCACTACAAGCTGGTAGATTATAACAATTCGGTAACAACAAAGATACAGAAAGATACGCGGTCTTGAGCACTGTACTTCTAAAATAACTAATCACAACAATAAACAAATCAAATCGATATAAATTTGAAGATATGAAGAACAGTGGTGATAGAGGAGTACCTACGATAAAGTCGCTTTGGATTAATGTTTTTCCTAAGTATTGTCCGCTCTTGAATACCGCCCCAATAAGGAAGTGTTTTTAAGTTGGGGCAGAAGCGGCCAAATTCATCAGCCCAGTTGTTTACGACAGATGTAGGTGCAACAACGAGAAATGGCGCCCATATATTTTTCTCCTGCAAAGCGCAATCAGTGTGTGTATTACAGCTAAAGAGTATATATCAGAGGTAGAGATGGTAATTTAAACCTATTATCTTAAGAACCGATCGAATTGGGTTGTGTTATACAGTTTTACCTCAGACGAGTAATTAAGAAACTTTAGCTAAAAGGAGAACGGGTCAAACGGGTTGAAAGTAGCCCAAAGCATATCTTGCATATAACCTCCTAAATCGTCTCTATTCAAAAATTCAGATTATATAGTAATAATATGATTTTTGCAATCACAATTAACAGCATTGCTTATTTATAATTATTTTCAAAAATGGATAAAAGATGTTTGTGGGTCAACCCATCACAGCAAAAACTAAACCCTACTCAATAATGACCCGTTTCAGCCCAAACCCATTTTGACCCGTTTCAGCCCAATCCCATTTTGACCCGTTCAAAACCCACACATCTTGCCACCTTTAATCAGAGAGTTTCAGGTAGTGTACTTACTTCAGCCAAATGGGCCAAGAACGCCATTGCTTGATAGTCTTCCCAAGGCCCATCTCGTCAGCAAGAATACCATCCAGCCCCTTTAGGAAAAATTTCAACAAGTCAACAGTACAGTAGGGATGAGAGGGATAGAATATATGCTCTCTTGGGACCTCCTTATTACCAGCTCGTAACAAGTCACCAACCACTGGAGACCTTTTAGCTGATAATCTTTCAGAGAACCTTTGAATAATTTTGGTGTCTGAACCGATGATGCTACCGACATAGTTGACCTATAAGATTTTAGAACAAGGTTACTATATAAGTAGATAAACTCCTGTTAAAGTTAAGAATATGTACACATTAGAAACCGAGAACAAACATACGGGTGCAGCAAATCTATGTAGCTATATCCAGCAACTGAAGCACCTTGCTCGGGGTCCTCGACCCCTGAAGCTTAACAGTTAACACAGCTTTGAAATTTCGTCATCGAATACACACGACCTAATTAACGCGCTTTTATTTTAAAACCGTAACAAACCGCTCCTACCTCGACTATAATCATACTCATCATCACCTTGAGGTAGTTGAAATTTCGTCAGAGGCTACAAATTACACATATAAACACTTAAAAACCCTAATTTTCACTAAACTGAATCAATCAAGCAACAATTCAACAAAATACACATCAAATTCAACCGAAATACTTCCGAAAACAAAATTTAAACAAAATTAAGCATATATATACCTCGAGATTGAAGAGATTGGAGTAGTTATAAGAGTTCCTGAGATTGCCATCGGAGTCCATACGATGATCCAATTCGAAATCGGCGCAAAAATTGAAACCCTAGGTTTGTGAAGAAGATGATAATGATGAATTTTATTTGATGAGAGAGAAATTGAAACCCTAGACTTGATGGAGAAGAAGGTGGAGGAGGTGCGTAGGATAAGAAGCTACAGGCGTACAAGTGACCTCGCATTGTGAGTTTGATTAAAAGGTTGGTGCTAATGTAAGCGGGTAGGGGTTGAGGAGTGATAACGTGAGCCTGGGTATTTCCTTTTTTGAACCCAAAGAGGAGCTGTTCTTTCTCGGCCAGAAATTTTTGCAAAACGGAGAATGTGAGATGGATTGGGATTAGTTTGGGTGTGGGAAGGTCCACCGTAAGCACGGTTAATCTTGGATTATAATAAGTTAGGATAAAAATGTCATTAATTATTTAAATAACAATAGACTTAGTAAAAACCTTTCGATGTCTCTTCTTAGATGTGATTTTGTTAGTAGTTTTAAAAAATTAGGTTGTTTGTTTATTTTTGTAACTAGAGGTAAAATCGTCTTCTTTCTTTTGACCGGGCAAGATATAAATAACATCTTCTTTTCTTTTTTATTTTTGTTCTTTTGACAGTCGGTCGTGTATTTTGTACCGTATTTTAATATTTTACTTTTATTTTTCTCTATTTAATTACTATATTCTTTTTAAGTAAATTATTATTTAATAAACTTGAGGTTTCCTTATGATTTCACAAAGTAAATCATTACTAATTAGATAGAAGTTTGTTTATAAACACGAAGTTTCTTTATAATTCCTCAAACGAATGTCACCAATAATCAATAAATGTCGTGGTTATTAACACGGGAAGTTCAATTATCATAATATCATAACATTTATTTTAATAGTATTAGTTATTACCGAAAGTGATAAAATTTAGATGTGCATATATAAACACGACTATAAATTTATATAATAGCTCTTAAAGAGCTATATAAAGAGTAACAACGTTGGAATGTGCGACTTGATCAAATATGAATCTTATAATTAATAGTGCGATTGAATCGCATATAGTCATAAACCAGAAGTTTATGATTTATTATTATATATTTATTCTAGACAGAAATTATTTAATAACATAATTAGGACATGTATATATTTCAAAAGTGGGGTGAACACAAACCGTGGATGGAGTTTTGCTCTTTCTTGCCTTGGCCTTTTGTTTTTTAACTTTGTGATAAAGTGAGGAATACAATTTTAGTTTACACTGCCATTGTTACTCAATATATTATCCCGATGATTTAAAACTGAAAGAAAATATATATAACAAACCTCTTCTTTTCTTCTTTTATAATAAATTTCAAAGTTAGTATATATTGCCTGCCCACACTAGCTACATTGTATTCTTCATCTGTCTTGATTTTACTTTGTGTTTTTTTTGTCTTAAGCGGTTTTTTGACTGTCTTTGTCATTAGCAGCATGAGGTTAACCGGTCCTTCTTGGACTGTCTTTGTTATAAAGACCAGGAACAGCAATCAACATAGGAAAAACAAAACAAAAAAAACAAAAACAAAAAAAAACGGTCCGCCCGACGTTTTACCCGGCCTGAACCGGTTCATACCCGGTCCGGTTTTCGGTCTGGAATTTTGGGCCTTAACGGTCTCGGGCCGGTTCCCGGTCCGGTCCGATCCGACCCAGCTTTGCACTGCGCTAGGTTTCGGCTTGGAAAGTCATTAATTTGGGAAGCGAGGCAAGTTAAGCCCTCGATTTATAGGTTCGTTCAAGGTTTTGGAAAGAGTTAGAAATCAAGTTATAAGTTTAAATTGTCGGAGAAAGGCAGATATTAAAACGTGTTTTATCTTCAGAGGTGTTTATATGAAGAAATAAGTGTTTATAACGATAGAAGAATTGAGTATAGAGAAAAATATAATGTTGTTTGAGGAACCAGTTAAACAACAAGGTTCAAGTGTTATGGAGAAATCATTTTGGAACAGAGATGACTAGGAACTAAGAGTGATATGAGGACTCGTTATCCTCATCCTTCATAGCATGCCCACTTCAAGTCCACATAATACTCAAGCTTCATCATTACCTAGGAAAAACACGAAAATACGTCGACATACAAGTTGGTGATACGTAGGTTTAAATAAAGACAAGTAGGAAATGCAAGTCAGATACCATAACCATTATTGTAAGCAAACACTAATTCCGAAAGTAATTTACCAATACATAAGGCGGCATAAAATGAAACCTTAAACCATTTGTTGTTGTTGTTCCGTTTGGTGCCCCTATGATGCTCTAGTCAATAGCAACGTAAAACCTCAAACATACGAGGCGTTCGTTTAACCCAGTTGGCGCTACCAACAGAACAGTGGATGGTCAATCCCAAGTAGTACTACTCACTATGTTCGCGATTAATTCATAAATTAACATTTCAGGTGTGGGCGTTGTTACGAGTTTGACTAATTTCCAATTGAACTTATGTATAGCATAAATCATGTTTTATAACGAAAGTACTTGCATTCCTAGGTTGTGTGTTTTTTCCTATCCCAAAAGTTTATAATATTAAAAGGAAGCTACGTATCACCTTTGTTGTTCTCAGTTCCAAAAGAGCAAAAAATGAGCAAAATAAGCAAAACGAGCCGGTGAGCTTCTAGCAAAATCCTAGGTAAGAGAGAGTGTAAGAACGGAAACGAACGAGCTTGTAAACAAGGTTCAAATGTTACAAATATTTATTATATTTATAACCGTGTATGCGTGTATATGTGTATAAGTTGAATTTCCAAATATTAATATTCAATAATAAAGTTTCCAAAAACTTAGATTTGACCATCGCGTACTAAATTGGCAGGTTCTGTGAGTTTACAAATATTTAGAAAATGAGGCTTACATATCCAGAAACTAGACTCCGAGACCTAAAACTTTCGTTTTGGCCTCAGCTCTTAATTCAATGCTACCCGCGAGTTATTAATAAAACAAACCAGACCAAAGTAGCATCTATTTACGAAAATTCATTTTCACATACCCTTATTAAAATGCAGATTCTGGGAGTTTTAAAAAGAATTAGGAGGAATATATTATATCTACGAAAACTAGATTTCAAGGGCTACAGTTTTCATTCAGACCATATATTCAAATTCAACACGACCTAAGATATACACTGATTAAGTCGAGTACAAATTTATATCAGCAAGTTTTCTAAGTTTTTAAAACATAATCTAGTCAAAACCAATTCTCTTTTAGTCTTTTCATCTGGAAGTCTTAACAAATGTTTTTATCTTGGAATCTTGTAACTTTCTCTTTTGTAAACTAGTTTTAGGGGTCGAGATTCGAACATGCAAATGGGTGTTTCATAGTTTTAACAAATTTTTACAACAACTTATTAACACAAAACCTAGATAAATTAGTTTTAAATGTTTAGATTCCTACCAGGGCGGAAAGACGAGTTACCGAATGGTTTAAGGTGTTTTTCATCACTTTCTTATCAAAACCGAAAATATAAGTTTTCAATAACAAGCTATTTCGAAATCCGTAATATGTTTTTCTTTGTTTAAATCCGAAAACCCTAAACCAATATACCCGAAACCCTAAACCTACATAGCATAGTTTTAGATTACTTAGGTTTTAATTTGAGAAAAATCAATTTAACAAAACTTCACAGAGAACAACCAAATCGAAAATTAAATAACAAAATAAGAGATTGGATTTAAACCTTAAGTTCTTGGAATGGAATAGAGGATGGAGAGCTTGAATGGAACCCTTCAGAAACTGAAAATCCTTCCAATGTGTGTGTGTGTGTGCGTCGGTTAACGAGAGCAGAGGAGGAGAGGGGATGATTTTTAAAACCCTAAAAACTTCAAAAAGAAAATCGACAGACAAATCCCTTTGGGAGGATACTGACACACACAAGAAATCTGATTTGGACTTCTCTGGATTCACAAATGGTATTTGGGCTTCAAATTGGATTAAGCATCACAAGCATGGAAGTGGGTATTTGGGCCTGCGAATTTGGCAGCCCAAATCGAGTCCAATTCGGGTATTTCTAGTTCGTTAACGAGAGTCGGGATTAGATTACAATTAATTTAAGTGCTCGGTTCTTAAATTAATTCGTTAGGATTGCTAGATGCTCAAAAACCGGGAAAATACGAAAGCGTTGCTCTTTTCTTCAAATGTTTTATTTTGCATAGCTTAAAATAAGTTATAAGGACACATATACTCTATGAGAAATTCCAAAGCATCGCAAGTGCTTTTCTCTACAAGTTCCGGTTAACGAAAAGCGTAGTTGTACATTTAAAAGGCCGTGTAAATGTACCAATTTCTAAAGCATGTCTACGTATAATAAAAGTATACAACGTTCAATACTAATATTAAAATGGTGGACACGTCACACAAAACGATAATTAGTCAAGTATTCAAACTAGCGAGTTCAACACTCCACGTAAGCAAATTACACAAATATAAGCCAATCAGAGCGGGTCAAAAGTCAAAAGTTGACAAAGTCAAACCTGAATTTGACGTTTGTCACATACTTTTGAAGAAATGACATGGTTATATATTTTTGTTAACTTATTTTGATGAAAACATGATTTAAGTTAGTCGATGCTACTTTTAGGATGGAGTTTCAACTTGTTACACAGCAAGTTTGTGGTACATTAGTTACTTTCCGCCTTTATATGTATCGTCTACTGCTATTACTTATAAAGAGAATAAGTAATTTATAATAATTTACTTCATTGAGCTAATTCAAAGAGCATTTCATGATAAGTCGTCGTTTTACTTAGAAATTTTACCCGTGGTTCTGAAGGTATATAATTTGACCATTGTGGATCTGCAAACATGGTAGTTGTTGCACCTTTTCTATATCGATAATTAATGTTCATTTTCGTGGGTATAATAGAGACTTTCCCGTGATCGTTTCAGGTTACTTTTTGAATAGCGGTGTGGCTTTCTTTTACTGTTTATGGCATGTAACTCTTGGATTGCACTTAACAATCACAATACTTGTCAGGATCGTTTAGGTTATGTAAATATACAAACCTACTTAAAGGTTTAGAACAAGATCTATCAAAGAAGTTTAGCAGCGGATAAACACTTTGATATTAACAAGTTTGGTGATCAAACGAATATTGTAAACATAAACAGTTAAGAACAATAATGAATATCACAATAAGCCTCAATGTATTAATTGAATAAGAATAATCAATACACGTGTTTTTCTTTCTACAAAGATCTATGTATTTATAGACCTTGAGGCTAAAACCCTAGCAAAACTAGGAAATCGACTTCTAAATCTAATACAATAAGGAAACTAATTGTATTATAATAGCAAAAGATAATTACAAAGTCTTGTTTATCTTTATCTTCATTCCAGCAACATTAACATGATGACGGGCAGTATTAACCATCCCAGCAGTAGTAACCAACATTATTAACAAGATGAATTCTTTAATTCCCAACAATCTCCCCCTAACTTAATACTTTATCATAATCAAAGTAATAAGTTCTTTCATAACCTGATCAGTTAAGAGGATGATTACAAAACAAGTTTCTACTGCTCTTTCTCTCTCTTTCTTCTCTTATCTTACTGTCTTCTTTATTCCTTTGACAGAGAATATTCCATACTAACTGATTAGCGATTAGAGAGGGTCTTAATGATGTTAACCTTACAGTAATCATTTCATGAAGAGTAGTAAAATCCAAAGCATAGGTTATGTCCACAAGATAGAACTTGATTACTCCCTGTCTTCTAATGATGGATTGAACTCCACTCTTATCATAACACCCACTTAATAACAGGATCATATCCACCTCTATGAAACACACTGCTGTACATCTACTCAACCTCAGGATCAAACATGCCATTTAACCAATCTAAAGCAAGATCTGTTCCAGTGCACATTCCTCTATCAGCAGAATACTTTCTAACTCCAATTTGATGCAGTTTGATCAATCTTGTCTTGTTAATTCCTTAACCATGCTGTAGAAAGTAGGCATCTTGTACTTTTTGTTGTCAGATCTTGTAACTTCATAAGTTGCTTTGTTTTCTCCACCAATGAACTCCCAATCAATTATCTCAGGCAACACAATGTTCAATGGTTCAACATGAAGTACTTTTTCTTCAGATATGATTAAAGCAGAACAATCATCAGGAGATACTTCAACATCTCCATCTTTTTCTTTAATAACAGAAAGTAGTAGTAGTAATAGTTTCAGTTGGTATTGTTGTTTCAGCTTCCTCTACAGTAGTTGAAGAAGTATCTTTCTTTTGTTTCTTGGTGACTGTTTTTGTGGAGATTGACTTCTTTCTTTTCTTTTCAACTGGAGTAACAACATAAGTACTTTGTAGGGATTAGGAATTACCTTTCCTTGTTCATCTAGAATTCTGGCTCCAATCTCATGAGCTCTTTTAATCAGTGTTTCTAGCTTATACATTTCTTTCTCCTGTTGTTCGGAAAATCTTTTGTTTTCCAGTTGTTCCTTCTTTCTTTCCCTTTCAAACAACTCCAAAACATTCTCAAACTTCATTGGTCCTAAAGACTTGCCACTGTATCCTCTGTCAGTCAAATACTTCATGAATTTTCTTTTATCTGAATCAATCTTCTCTTTCTTGCTTTTCTTTTGAGCATCCAGTCTTGATTTCTTTGAAGCTTCTTTTCTTTGAATTTGAGCTAATTCTTTGTTGTAATCAGCTAACAAAAGCAAGTCTTTGTTGTTCTTCTCTAGCTATCCTTTCAAGTTCCCTTCTTTGAAGTTCAGCATGAACATTTCTTGAAACATTGATATCCCCAGAGACATTGATTGTCTATGAAGCAAGTTGTAGAACAACTAATTCATCTAGCTTCAATTGTTTAGCTTTGATATCTAACTCTTGTTCACTTTCCACAATTACCTTTTTACCCTTTCCTTTAATTGAAGGATCACTTGAATCAATCCTTTTCCACCAATGTATTGCTTGATTGGATGATTTTGTTGTGTAGTGTCAGGAGGAATAATTGGAACAACACCATGTCTTGCATTAGGATCAACAATATAATCTTCTCGTTCAACCACTCTAACATCAGCTTCACCAGGAATAGTCATTCCCTTTTCCTTTGGTCTCTTTGCTTGCTCTGGTTTTCTTTTCTGAATGATATCACTTTTGATTTTAAGCAATTCTTCAGCAAGAGTTCTTTCTTCACTTGTAGGCTCATCTGTTCTTGCAGTAGTAACAGGTTCAACTACTGTTGGTTCATCTACTCTGACAGTAGTAATGGATACTACTTCAATTGTTTTAACAGTATTAATGGCATCAACTATTGTTGTTGTAATTCCTGCTGTTTCATCAGTATTTGTAGCAGTATTAACAATACTTGATACATGGGAAACTACAATAGTGCCGTCAACAGTAGTAACCACCATATCTTCTTCATCAGTCTCACCAGTTTTAGTATCTTCAACATAATCTTCTTCAAACATTGGCCTTATGACACTTTCCCAATCTGTCTCTTGATTTTTAAATTTCTTGGGTTGATCATCCTCCTCATCACTTGATGTCCATTCTACTTCAGGTTCTTGTTCTGGTAAAGTTACCCAGTTTCTTTCACTTTCTTTTCCAACAAGCTTATCCCCTTCCTTTTCTGCATCTTTTTTGGCACTTGCCCCCCCTTGACATCAATAGTCTTCTCAGGTTGCTCCCCCTCAACATCATCAGTATTAACATTTTTCACTCCTTGTTGAGCATCTAGTCCATCCAAGTGCTCAAAACCTTCTTTATGTTGAGTGATCATTGAAGTCATAAAGTCTTCATCTGCAATATTATGGTACATCTACAGTATTAACTTCATAATCTTCTACACTGATCTGCTTTGGATCTGAAGTTGTAGTAATAACTTCAACTGATCTTTTCTTCTCTGTTCCAGACCCTATCTCATCTATTTCCATCTCATTCTCCCCGTTTTTGT
>CAJVGC010000590.1:59745837-59773564 GCA_910822075.1 Senecio squalidus | reverse complement strand
GGAAAGGTAAACCATGTTTTTTTTTTAATTTAATATTTATGTCTAAGTAGTAGTAGCATTTTGTAGATGGAGTATTATATTGTGTGTTAAACGTGTCAAATTTTAATTAAATGCTTGATAAATATAGGGTATCACAAAAAAGTAAATATTATGTGTTATTTTATTTCAATGTCTAAAATAGATGTCAAACTAAATTATTTGACCATGTGTGGCCCACGAAAACGAAAAGGCCCCATCCAGACACAGAGAATAAACAAAAAACTAGTTAGATTTTTTTGTCTTAGAGTTTGGAGCCCCCATTTTCTTTTTGAATGCTTACTAAATATACCAAGAAATTATAGAGCAGCTACTACTGCTCTAACAACATTACATGCTTCCAAGCCCTAGCTTTCTTCTCTTTATTTCTTATTCTATTTCCATGCCCTAAAAAATGAAATTGAACCATATTGTAAAAGTAAGGTTAGGTGAAAATCAGTCTACATCAAATCTCAAGGATCTTAATACAAATATAGGAACTTTCATTACAAATGTTACTGATTTAAAAGATAAAAAAGTGACATCAGATACCATATTTCAAATTTTTTAAGAAGAAGCATCTCACATTAAGCTTTGTGTGCACCATTCAATTTTACTTGTTCACCCTAACGGCTCAATTTTTTTTTGGCCTTAGGTACTCGTTCATTTAACACTGGCAAACGAATGTGCATACACAATGATATCAATATTGGAATTCTCGATGACTGGAGAGTTACTATCCCAGGAAAGGTAAACCATGTTTTTTTTTTTAATTTAATATTTATGTCTAAGTAGTAGTAGCATTTTGTAGATGGAGTATTATATTGTGTGTTAAACGTGTCAAATTTTAATTAAATGCTTGATAAATATAGGGTATCACAAAAAAGTAAATATTATGTGTTATTTTATTTCAATGTCTAAAATAGATGTCAAACTAAATTATTTGACCATGTGTGGCCCACGAAAACGAAAAGGCCCCATCCAGACACAGAGAATAAACAAAAAACTAGTTAGATTTTTTTGTCTTAGAATTTGGAGCCCCCATTTTGTTTTAGAATGCTTACTAAATATACCAAGAAATTATAGAGCAGCTACTACTGCTCTAACAACATTACATGCTTCCAAGCCCTAGCTTTCTTCTCTTTCTATTTCCATGCCCTAAAAAATGAAATTGAACCATATTGTAAAAGTAAGGTTAGGTGAAAATCAGTCTACATCAAATCTCAAGGATCTTAATACAAATATAGGAACTTTCATTACAAATGTTACTGATTTAAAAGATAAAAAGTGACATCAGATACCATATTTCAAATTGTTGAAGAAGAAGCATCTCACATTAAGCTTTGTGTGCACCATTCAATTTTACTTGTTCACCCTAACGGCTCAATATTTTTTTGGGCCTTAGGTACTCGTTCATTTAACACTGGCAAACGAATGTGCATACACAATGATATCAATATTGGAATTCTCGATGACTGGAGAGTTACTATCCCAGGAAAGGTAAACCATATTTTGTTTTTTTAATTTAATATTTATGTCTAAGTAGTAGTAGCATTTTGTAGATGGAGTATTATATTGTGTGTTAAACGTGTCAAATTTTAATTAAATGCTTGATAAATATAGGGTATCACAAAAAAGTAAATATTATGTGTTATTTTATTTCAATGTCTAAAATAGATGTCAAACTAAATTATTTGACCATGTGTGGCCCACGAAAACGAAAAGGCTCCATCCAGACACAGAGAATAAACAAAAAACTAGTTAGATTTTTTTGTCTTAGAATTTGGAGCCCCCATTTTGTTTTAGAATGCTTACTAAATATACCAAGAAATTATAGAGCAGCTACTACTGCTCTAACAACATTACATGCTTCCAAGCCCTAGCTTTCTTCTCTTTCTTTCTTATTCTATTTCCATGCCCTAAAAAATGAAATTGAACCATATTGTAAAAGTAAGGTTAGGTGAAAATCAGTCTACATCAAATCTCAAGGATCTTAATACAAATATAGGAACTTTCATTACAAATGTTACTGATTTAAAAGATAAAAAGTGACATCAGATACCATATTTCAAATTGTTGAAGAAGAAGCATCTCACATTAAGCTTTGTGTGCACCATTCAATTTTACTTGTTCACCCTAACGGCTCAATTTTTTTTTTGGCCTTAGGTACTCGTTCATTTAACACTGGCAAACAAATGTGCATACACAATGATATCAATATTGGAATTCTCGATGACTGGAGAGTTACTATCCCAGGAAAGGTAAACCATATTTTGTTTTTTTTTAATTTAATATTTATGTCTAAGTAGTAGTAGCATTTTGTAGATGGAGTTTTATACTGTGTGTTAAACGTGTCAAATTTTAATTAAATGCTTGATAAATATAGGGAATCACAAAAAAGTAAATATTATGTGTTATTTTATTTCAATGTCTAAAATAGATGTCAAACTAAATTATTTGACCATGTGTGGCCCACGAAAACGAAAAAGCCCCATCCAGACACAGAGAATAAATAAAAAACTAGTTAGATTTTTTTGTCTTAGAATTTGGAGCCCGCATTTTGTTTTAGAATGCTTACTAAATATACCAAGAAATTATAGAGCACCTACTACTGCTCTAACAACATTACATGCTTCCAAGCCCTAGCTTTCTTCTCTTTTATTCTATTTCCAAGCCCTAAAAAATGAAATTGAACCATATTGTAAAAGTAAGGTTAGGTGAAAATCAGTCTACATCAAATCTCAAGGATCTTAATACAAATATAGGAACTTTCATTACAAATGTTACTGATTTAAAAGATAAAAAGTGACATCAGATACCATATTTTAAATTGTTGAAGAAGAAGCATCTCACATTAAGCTTTGTGTGCACCATTCAATTTTACTTGTTCACCCTAACCGCTCAATATTTTTTTGGGCCTTAGGTACTCGTTCATTTAACACTGGCAAACGAATGTGCATACACAATGATATCAATATTGGAATTCTCGATGACTGGAGAGTTACTCTCCCAGGAAAGGTAAACCATGTTTTTTTTTTAATTTAATATTTATGTCTAAGTAGTAGTAGCATTTTGTAGATGGAGTATTATATTGTGTGTTAAACGTGTCAAATTTTAATTAAATGCTTGATAAATATAGGGTATCACAAAAAAGTAAATATTATGTGTTATTTTATTTCAGTGTCTAAAATAGATGTCAAACTAAATTATTTGACCATGTGTGGCCCACGAAAATGAAAAGGCCCCATCCAGACACAGAGAATAAACAAAAAACTAGTTAGATTTTTTTGTCTTAGAGTTTGGAGCCCCCATTTTCTTTTTGAATGCTTACTAAATATACCAAGAAATTATAGAGCAGCTACTACTTCTCTAACAACATTACATGCTTCCAAGCCCTAGCTTTCTTCTCTTTATTTCTTATTCTATTTCCATGCCCTAAAAAATGAAATTGAACCATATTGTAAAAGTAAAGTTAGGTGAAAATCAGTCTACATCAAATATCAATGATCTTAATACAAATATAGGAACTTTCATTACAAATGTTACTGATTTAAAAGATAAAAAAGTGACATCAGATACCATATTTCAAATTGTTGAAGAAGAAGCATCTCACATTAATCTTTGTGTGCACCATTCAATTTTACTTGTTCACCCTAACGGCTCAATATTTTTTTGGGCTATAGGTACTCGTTCATTTAACACTGGCAAACGAATGTGCATACCCAATGATATCAATATTGGAATTCTCGATGACTGGAGAGTTACTATCCCATAAAAGGTAAACCATATTTTGTTTTTTTAATTTAATATTTATGTCTAAGTAGTAGTAGCATTTTGTAGATGGAGTATTATATTGTGTGTTAAACGTGTCAAATTTTAATTAAATGCTTGATAAATATAGGGTATCACAAAAAAGTACATATTATGTGTTATTTTATTACAATGTCTAAAATAGATGTCAAACTAAATTATTTGACCATGTGTGGCCCACGAAAACGAAAAGGCTCCATCCAGACACAGAGAATAAACAAAAAACTAGTTAGATTTTTTTGTCTTAGAATTTGGAGCCCCCATTTTGTTTTAGAATGCTTACTAAATATACCAAGAAATTATAGAGCAGCTACTACTGCTCTAACAACATTACATGCTTCCAAGCCCTAGCTTTCTTCTCTTTCTTTCTTATTCTATTTCCATGCCCTAAAAAATGAAATTGAACCATATTGTAAAAGTAAGGTTACGTGAAAATCAGTCTACATCAAATCTCAAGGATCTTAATACAAATATAGGAACTTTCATTACAAATGTTACTGATTTAAAAGATAAAAAGTGACATCAGATACCATATTTTAAATTGTTGAAGAAGAAGCATCTCACATTAAGCTTTGTGTGCACCATTCAATTTTACTTGTTCACCCTAACGGCTCAATATTTTTTTGGGCCTTAGGTACTCGTTCATTTAACACTGGCAAACGAATGTGCATACACAATGATATCAATATTGGAATTCTCGATGACTGGAGAGTTACTATCCCAGGAAAGGTAAACCATATTTTGTTTTTTTAATTTAATATTTATGTCTAAGTAGTAGTAGCATTTTGTAGATGGAGTATTATATTGTGTGTTAAACGTGTCAAATTTTAATTAAATGCTTGATAAATATAGGGTATCACAAAAAAAGTACATATTATGTGTTATTTTATTTCAATGTCTAAAATAGATGTCAAACTAAATTATTTGACCATGTGTGGCCCACGAAAACGAAAAGGCCCCATCCAGACACAGAGAATAAACAAAAAACTAGTTAGATTTTTTTGTCTTAGAATTTGGAGCCCCCATTTTGTTTTAGAATGCTTACTAAATATACCAAGAAATTATAGAGCAGCTACTACTGCTCTAACAACATTACATGCTTCCAAGCTCTAGCTTTCTTCTCTTTATTTCTTATTCTATTTCCAAGCCCTAAAAAATGAAATTGAACCATATTGTAAAAGTAAGGTTAGGTGAAAATCAGTCTACATCAAATCTCAAGGATCTTAATACAAATATAGGAACTTTCATTACAAATGTTACTGATTTAAAAGATAAAAAAGTGACATCAGATACCATATTTCAAATTGTTGAAGAAGAAGCATCTCACATTAAGCTTTGTGTGCATCATTCAATTTTACTTGTTCACCCTAACGGCTCAATATTTTTTTGGGCCTTATTTCCTCGTTCATTTAACACTGGCAAACGAATGTGCATACACAATGATATCAATATTGGAATTCTCGATGACTGGAGAGTTACTATCCCAGGAAAGGTAAACCATGTTTTTTTTTTAATTTAATATTTATGTCTAAGTAGTAGTAGCATTTTGTAGATGGAGTATTATATTGTGTGTTAAACGTGTCAAATTTTAATTAAATGCTTGATAAATATAGGGTATCACAAAAAAGTAAATATTATGTGTTATTTTATTTCAATATCTAAAATAGATGTCAAACTAAATTATTTGACCATGTGTGGCCCACAAAAACGAAAAGGCCCCATCCAGACACAGAGAATAAACAAAAAACTAGTTAGATTTTTTTGTCTTATAATTTGGAGCCCCCATTTTATTTTAGAATGCTTACTAAATATACCAAGAAATTATAGAGCAGCTACTACTGCTCTAACAACATTACATGCTTCCAAGCCCTAGCTTTCTTCTCTTTCTTTCTTATTCTATTTCCAAGCCCTAAAAAATGAAATTGAACCATATTGTAAAAGTAAGGTTAGGTGAAAATCAGTCTACATCAAATCTCAAGGATCTTAATACAAATATAGGAACTTTCATTACAAATGTTACTGATTTAAAAGATCAAAAAGTGACATCAGATACCATATTTCAAATTGTTGAAGAAGAAGCATCTCACATTAAGCTTTGTGTGCACCATTCAATTTTACTTGTTCACCCTAACGGCTCAATATTTTTTTGGGCCTTAGGTACTCATTCATTTAACACTGGCAAACGAATGTGCATACACAATGATATCAATATTGGAATTCTCGATGACTGGAGAGTTACTATCCCAGGAAAGGTAAACCATATTTTGTTTTTTTAATTTGATATTTATGTCTAAGTAGTAGTAGCATTTTGTAGATGGAGTATTATATTGTGTGTTAAACATGTCAAATTATAATTAAATGCTTGATAAATATAGGGTATCAGAAAAAAGTAAATATTATGTGTTATTTTATTTCAATGTCTAAAATAGATGTCAAACTAAATTATTTGACCATGTGTGGCCCACGAAAACGAAAAGGCCCCATCCAGACACAGAGAATAAACAAAAAACTAGTTAGATTTTTTTGTCTTAGAATTTGGAGCCCCCATTTTGTTTTAGAATGCTTACTAAATATACCAAGAAATTATAGAGCAGCTACTACTGCTCTAACAACATTACATGCTTCCAAGCCCTAGCTTTCTTCTCTTTATTTCTTATTCTATTTCCATGCCCTAAAAAATGAAATTGAACCATATTGTAAAAGTAAGGTTAGGTGAAAATCAGTCTACATCAAATCTCAAGGATCTTAATACAAATATAGGAACTTTCATTACAAATGTTACTGATTTAAAAGATAAAAAAGTGACATCAGATACCATATTTCAAATTGTTGAAGAAGAAGCATCTCACATTAAGCTTTGTGTGCACCATTCAATTTTACTTGTTCACCCTAACGGCTCAATATTTTTTTGGGCCTTAGGTACTCGTTCATTTAACACTGGCAAACGAATGTGCATACACAATGATATCAATATTGGAATTCTCGATGACTGGAGAGTTACTATCCTAGGAAAGGTAAACCATGTTTTTTTTTTAATTTAATATTTATGTCTAAGTAGTAGTAGCATTTTGTAGATGGAGTATTATATTGTGTGTTAAACGTGTCAAATTTTAATTAAATGCTTGATAAATATAGGGTATCACAAAAAAGTAAATATTATGTGTTATTTTATTTCAATGTCTAAAATAGATGTCAATCTAAATTATTTGACCATGTGTGGCCCACGAAAACGAAAAGGCCCCATCCAGACACAGAGAATAAACAAAAAACTAGTTAGATTTTTATGTCTTATAATTTGGAGCCCCCATTTTATTTTAGAATGCTTACTAAATATACCAAGAAATTATAGAGCAGCTACTACTGCTCTAACAACATTACATGCTTCCAAGCCCTAGCTTTCTTCTCTTTCTTTCTTATTCTATTTCCAAGCCCTAAAAAATGAAATTGAACCATATTGTAAAAGTAAGGTTAGGTGAAAATCAGTCTACATCAAATCTCAAGGATCTTAATACAAATATAGGAACTTTCATTACAAATGTTACTGATTTAAAAGATAAAAAAGTGACATCAGATACCATATTTCAAATTGTTGAAGAAGAAGCATCTCACATTAAGCTTTGTGTGCACCATTCAATTTTACTTGTTCACCCTAACGGCTCAATTGTTTTTGGGCCTTAGGTACTCGTTCATTGGGTTGGTGGTTTAACACAATGATATCAATATTGGAATTCTCGATGACTGGAGAGTTACTATCCCAGGAAAGGTAAACCATGTTTTTTTTTTAATTTAATATTTATGTCTAAGTAGTAGTAGCATTTTGTAGATGGAGTATTATATTGTGTGTCAAATTCGAATTTTCTTTTATGTTCAAATAGGCCTTGCAGAATATTATAATTACAAAATCCGAACCAACATTTATAATAAAAAAAACAATACACCATTGAATCTTTTTAACAAGTTTAGCCTATCTTCACTATTATTCTACAGGAGAGACTAGGATATTTAAATGAAAGCGACTAATTCCAACATATCTGATTATTAACAGGACGGCCCTAAGACCCTTGAGGAATGGATATCTACGCGGATAAAGAGAACCTCCATCAACAACATTTTCCGTTAACTCTCAAACCGGGCGTATTGACAACGGGTTTCACAAAGGTTCTAGCTACATTCACCAACCTGGAACTGCAACACATGGATATTCTATAAAGATTGAAAAAGTTAATTATGAGATAAGGTCAAATGAAGAAACAACATCAAGCACACATATATCAAAAATCAAGGCCGAGAGTGATACGGATTTTAGAGTCATGAATGTTGAGGAATTTCCACATTTCTAAAGTGGTAATCACAATTCAAGTCCAGAACTTGATTCAAATTCAGTAAAGGATAAGTATTACTTCTTTTTTTTCAATATTTAAATCCTTTTATAAGGTTTAAATTCACTTTATAAATTATCTAATATCAATAATTAATTGTTGCAGGTTTGAGCATCTCGTGTTTTTCGCTCGTGATACGAAGATGTTTTATAAGTTTTTAGAAATCAACGAAATAGAAATTCCCAAGACAGATAAATATCAAAAATTTGAATTTGATGGAGACAACACTGATTTGGATCGATTAAAGATGAGGGAAAAATACGATGGACGTGACGTTTCCATATAATTTTGATTTTGACATTCTTAAGAAGCCTGATGATAATAAATACATCGTAAGGTATTATGGCTCGGAAATTGACATAAACAACAGTCTATTTATGTATGTGGCTTATGAGCCGTGGGTTGATACACTACACAACGTGTTAGCTTGTTGGGGTAAGAAAACGCCACCTCCATTTGATGAACTCTTTGATGTTTTGAGGTTAGTTAACCACTTTATTAATTGACACATTATTATTAAGTATATAATATTATAATCTAAAACATTTATTAAAAAGGGGTATCGTATTGGGAGTTTTCTCTCTTCATGAATGTGGGATTTTGCATGGAGATTTAAGCACTCAGAATGTGATGATGTGTGGCAACAATATCGCGAAAGTCGTGTTAACTCATAAATCTTCTAAAATTTCTGATGAAGGCAAGTCTGTAGAACTATTTTGGAAATTATTGTCTAGAAAATATTTTTATGCTGCTATTAATAATATGTATCACGAATTTAGGTTCGGATTTGCAGTCCGTGGGATGCCTTATTGTGTCATGCCTTAGTTGGGGAAAAGAAATTCAGGCATCCGATCCCACTAAAGGCCTATGGAACCTAAACAAGTTAAAAAATATAGATTCAGAAGTTGAAGATCTTGCAACATGTCTTTTGAGTTTCGGCAACGTGCGTGCCAGGTATTATTAACTTTTGAATATAAGTTCTAAAAATGTGGGTCGGGATCGCGGTTCGTTAAGTGTCCCGAATTCAGTTTGTTGGGGTAGGGTCATTTCGGTTCGCTTCTGTACAGTGTACCGTATAGTTAGGAACGATGTTCCATATAATTAATATTCTACACGTCTTATCACAAATAATTAGTATTTTGATCATTTCCTGTTTAATTGGAACCATGATTTCTACAATTGAGTATTTGTTACTAATATACAGGATGACGGACCGTAGACAAGTCAAAAATCACACTTTGAAAAGAAAATGAGGTTTCTAGAAAGTGTTAATGGCCGTCTAAAGTATGAGATTAATAGTAACCTTCAGGTTTTCACGAAAAATATAGATAATATACAAGGTATATTTTGGGGAGATTGGCGCACTATGGTGCAAACACTCTTGAATGCGCATAGGTCTACTTATCTCAAGACGGTGAGTCACTTGATAACATGCATAAGGAATACTAATGCTCATGTTGTGGATGAAGAAAAATTTAAAAAAATTGTTGGTGGGGAATGTGTTAGTGATGTCCACCGATACTTCCATTCCCGATTCCCAAGTTGTTTTATGTTATTGTCTGATTATATGCAAAAAAAAGTCAATACAAAGGAGACCCGTTGTTTAAAGCATATTTTGAGCAGTAAAATTGTATCTCTTAACAACCGCTTCGTCGCCGTCAATCGCTGTAGCCACTCTTATTAATTTAAGGAATTAGTTTATCAGCTGTTTGCTATTGTTAAAAGATCTTTTGGTCAATCCATGCATGTCAATATGGCGAGCTGACTTTTGAGGACTTATGCCACACTAGATGTATTGTTATTTATTACTATATTTCTTGAATGTAATTGAAACTTGCTGAATATTGAGAAAGAGAAATTCATGTATATCTTTTTTAAGATGTCCGTATTGTATAATACATGGGACCTTAACTAGTATTATTACCGAATGTTTATTTTGATTGTTCAAACTATTAGAAGTTTTGTTATAATAGCAGAATTTGTGGTTTGTTTATGGAGTACTATTATTGGTTGACGGTTTTTTATATGGGTCCAATATTCGTATTTATTATCGACCCGACCCGTTTATCAAGCCGAAACGTATGAAAAACCCCCAGAAGCGAACCAGGTAAACACTTGTGTTACCTGATACGCAAAATGTTAGGGACAAAATTTCATTAAGTATGCTTTGCTACTGATCAGCACATAGTCTTTATCTACTGATCAGAGCAGTAAACCATACAGCTGAGCAGTAAACCATACAGCTGGTCCCAAGGTACTAGGTACTGATCAGTAGTTTGTGTATAAGAACTGATCAGTACTTAGTCCTTCTACATACTGATCAACAGTAACTTATCATCATCAACTGATCAGTAGAGGCGGATGATCACTGACTGAAACAGCTAGTCAACAGCTGGTGAAGATCCTCAACAACTAAAGTGCTTTTTTACGTGCTGCTACAGAGTACTTTACGACGAGTTGTTGAGTATAGTTGATTTAGACAGGTTGATTTGAGATTAACCATGTCTCGAAAGTATGGTTATAGATTATAGTATTAGTTTTGTACAAAAGTACTAGTACTTGATTATAGCTAGATAGCCTCAAGGATTTGTATTTAGTAATTCCTTTATTATAGTGAGATGATAACGTTGACTGTAACAATTTGTAATTCTCTCTCAAATTAATATAAGTCAATTGAGGTTTCGTTTGATAATTGTGTTCTTCGTTGTTCATGTTTATTCATATACATTAACTCAATTATCTTAACCTTGTTCAATACAATTTGTGTTTATTCGCTGCAACACAATTGTGTTTGTTAGATCTAAATCTCATAAATCAATTAAACTTGTTCTTAGTTGATTCGATCCTCACAATTGGTATCAGAGCATTCAGGTGCTCTAGATCTAAAATTAATAAGGTTTAAACAAACTTTCAATCAAAAACAATCTTCATTAAAATGGCAGAATCTGAAGGTGTTCAAACCAATAGAGTCCCAATGTTATCATCGTCAAATTTTGGGATGTGGAAGTACAAGATCTATCAGTACATGCTTCACACCAACTATCTCATGTGGGATGTTGTGTTGCATGGAAACAAGACCATGGCAGTACCTGCTACTAGTGATGTTGAAGTAGTTCCTACTACTGACCAAGAAAAGAAACAGAAGCATATAGAATGTCAAGCATTGAGCAGCTTGATGTTGGCTACTCCAAATGATTACCAACACAAGTTCAACAAGTTTACAGATGCCAAGCTGCTGTGGGAAGCTTTAGAGAAAAGGTTTGGTGGGAATGCCATCACAAGAAGAAATTACAAGGAAGTTTTAAATCAACAATTTGAAACTTTCAGAGCTGGAAGAGGAGAATCACTTACAGAAACTTTTGATAGATTCAATAGATTGTCTAGTGAAATGGAGATTGTGGGCATGAATATCTCCAAAGACACCATAAACAGGAAGTTTCTTAGATCTCTTCCTAGTGAATGGACCATGTATACCATCAATTATAGGCAAGGAGATGCCTTAGAAGGTATGGAGCTTGATGATCTGTTCAATGAGCTCAGAGTCTTTGAAGGGGAGGTATGCTCAAAGAATGCTCAGACAAGCAGTTCACAGAACATAGCTTTTGTGTCAACAAAAGCTCCTGAAGCACATACAACTCCTTGTGACCAAGGTTTTGTAGCTAGTGGACGTGGTGCTTCAAAGGGAGCAAGGTGTGAAAACTTGGAAGATACAGTAAGGGAAACATTCTTTTCAAGCCATGTGAACTCAAACTTGGTTATTGAAGATCTGGAACAACTTAGTGCTGATGATGTTGAAGAAATGGACCTTAAATGGCAAATGGCCATGCTAAGTGTAAGAACAAGAAGGTTCATCCAAAGGAGTGGTAGAAGGAACTTTGCCATGAAGAGAGGTGATAATGTTGGTTTTGACAAAAGCAAGATCAAATGCTATGAATGTCAAGAAGCAAGTCACTTTGCAAGATTTGCAAGAGAGTGTCCAAATAAGGACAACTCTCAGAAACGTGCTCAAGGATTTCAAAGAAATCAAAGCAACCAAGAGAAGCCCTTAATAGCCCTTACAACAACAACTTCTGATGCAGAGGGAGGGTATGATTGGAGCTTTGAAGCTGGGATGCTGTGACAAATCAAGCCTTGATGGTTGATGTGAAAGACTCAATTCCAACTGAGGTACTTTCAAAACTTTGTACTCCAAACTGCATTAAACAATTAAAAGAGTACATAGACCACAATCAAACTATTTGTGATGAACTTAAACTGGCTAATTAAAGCAGAAATGAGTTTAGACATATCATAATTAGTTTTGAAAACCAAGTCAAAGCATACCAACAAAATGAAATAAAATATGAAGAAAAAATTGAATATTTGACATGGGAAAGAAATTGTGCTCTAAAAAAGGTAGATGCCATAGAGATCCAAATGGCTGAGACCAAGCTAGAGTGTGATCAAATCAAGTTGACCATAACCAAATATGAAATATCTTCAAAAACTGTGGATGAAATCCTTAAAAGTCAAATCCATGGAAAGACCAAAGAGGGAATTGGGTACAACAATGTTTCTCCACCTTTTAACCAAAATTACATTCCTCCAACTCCTGATTATGAGATCCAAAAGGAGGATGAAAATGTAAATGACTTGTTAAACCCATACCCTGTGAAAAATGATGGAGAAAAGGATGTAAGATAACTTTTCACAAAACTTTTTGAAAAACCTGCTACTCTAATCAAAGTTATTTCCAGCAAACCAGTCATTCAGGCATCTAAATCTGTAAAGAAACCAAAAACCAAGAATGCTGAAAAAGCTGAGACAATGAAAGCTGAAGCTTGAACTTCAAAGAATGTTAAGAAATCAAAACCTGTACCAATGAAAGTTGCACAAAAATCTTTGAATGTTGAAAATGTGAAAGTGTCAAACAAAGTTAAAAATTGTTCTTGCAACAGTTCTAAAACTCCACCACGTGGAAATCAAAGAAATTTGAACAATCTGATGACACAAAGAAATCCAAATTTTGTCAAAATTGAAACCAGATGTTGTTACATTTGTGGTAAAACTCGACACATTGCCAAAAACTGTTTTTGCAATCAAGTGCTAACTGGACAAAGGATTTCAAACAAGGTTACTACTGACATCAGTAGAAACTCTGCAAAAGCCAAGGTAAATACTGGCAACAGGATCAACCAGGCAAAGGCAAATGTATCCGACATCAGTAGAAACCAAAAGAAAAGCAGGAATAAAACAAAACCTGTTGTCAGTAACAAAAAGAATCAAACTGGTGTAAGTACTGATGTCAGTAGGACCAAAACCAAAACTGACATCAGTAGCAACCAGGGAGTAGGGAGTGAAGACTGATATCAGTAGGACCAAGACCAAAACTGACATCAGTAGCACCAAGGTGTGGGTTGCCAAAAGCACCAAAATCACTCCTGATTCCACCCCTGCATCTCAAATTGCTAAGAACACCACATTGCATGCATCATCAATTTATTTAAAGCAATTTAACTACAATGTTGCAAAAGGTCAACCCAAGACAACCATGGCTTGGGTTCCTAAAAGGAATTAACCCTGTTTCATGTGCAGAGCCAACCAACAATAGGAATTTGGAAATTATGGCATGTTGATAGTGGCTGCTCAAGGCACATGACTGGCAACAAAGACTTCCTTGAAAATTATGATGGAGGATTTGTTGCATTTGGGGGTAATTCAAAAGGGGGAAGGATAACTGGCAGAGGCACAGTTACTTGTGGAAGAATGAGGTTTGAAAATGTGCTATATGTCAAAGAACTGAAATACAACTTGGTAAGTGTATCTCAAATACAACTTGGATGTGACAGCAACAACCTTGTTCTTTTTACCACAAAAGAGTGTATCATTCTTGATCCTAGATTTAAAATTGATGAAAGCATGATTATTTTAAGAACACCTAAGAAAGAGAATGTATACTGCTTGGATATGGCCAATGCAAAGTTGAAAAAGGAACACTGTTTTATTTCAAAAGCATCTTTAGATGAGTCTTCTTTGTGGCACAGAAGAATGTGTCACATGAATTTCAAAAACATGAACAAGCTTGTTAAAAATAATCTTGTAAGAGGTTTACCTCAAAGGGAATTCACATGTTTTGATCACTGTGTGTCATGTCTTAAAGGCAAACAACACAAAGTGTCTCATAAATCTAAAGAAGTCAACTCAAATGATTCCATTCTTCAACTATTGCATATGGATCTGTTTGGCCCAACCCATATCCAAAGTATGGGAAAGAAGTCATATTGCTTGGTTATTACTGACGATTTCTCATGTTTTACTTGGGTATTCTTTCTTAGTACTAAGGATGAAACTAGTGGACTCCTTAAGTCTTTCATTACTAGGATAGAGAACACAAGTAATCAAAGAGTAAAAACCATAAGATGTGACAATGGGACTGAGTTTAAAATAGTGAAATGAATGTGTACTGTGAGGGTAAAGGCATAGAAAGACAATACAGTGGATGCTTTTGACGAATATGGTCTTCATGCTCCCACGTGAATTCGTGACCTCGTCGGGAATTCCACCGAACTTTGACAGTGGGAATTCGACTCTGCTTGAGTTGTTTGACCTCTCGGTCCACAATCTCGAGTGGTTCTTCAACGAATTGGAGTTTTTTATCGATCTGGACCTCGTCCAGTGGGATTACAATGGTTTCGTCGGACAAGCACTTCTTCAAGTGTGAGACGTGGAATACATTGTGAATGCTGGAAAGTTCTTGAGGGAGTTTGAGTCGGTATGCTACCGGCCCGATCCGTTCTATAATCTCGAATGTTTCGGTGTACCTCGGGCTTAGCTTGCCGCGTTTCTAGAATAACCCTTTCCACGACGATATTTTGAGGAGTACTTTATCACCAACCTGGAATTCGAGGGGTTTCCTTCGGTTGTCGGCGTAGCTCTTCTGCCTGCTGCGCGATGTCTTCAGCCTTTCTCGAATGGTCGTGATCTTGTCGATGGTCTCCTGAACGATGTCGAGTCTCGTTAATTATCGATCGCCCGCTTCTAGCCAACAAAGCGGTGAGCAACAATTGCGTCCGTACAAGGCCTCAAATGGCGCGCAGTTGATGCTAGCATGGTAGCTGTTATTGTAGGAGAACTCGACCAAAGGCAGGTGAGTGTCCCAACTTCCTCCGAAGTCTACTACACACGCTCTTAGAATGTCCTCAAGCGTTTGGATCGTTCTTTCACTCTGACCATCGGTTTGGGGATGGTAGGGTGTGTTGAGGTCTAGTCGAGTCCCGAGAGATTTATGAAGTGCGTTCCAAAAATGGGACGTGAATCGACTATCCGTGACTGATATGATGGAGAGAGGCGTTCCATGACGAGAGACGATCTCGTTGATATAGACTTGAGCGAATTTTTCCATCGAGTAGTTCTCTCGGACAGGTAGGAAGTGTGCGGAGTTCGTCAATTGATCTACAATGACCCAAATCATGTCATTTACCTTTGTCGTGCGGGGAAATTTGGTTATGAAATCCATGGAGATCTATTCCCACTTCCACAATGTAATCTACGACTGCTGAAGTAAGCCTGATGGTTTCTGGTATACCGCCTTGACCTTCGAGCAGGTCAAGCACTTAGCTACGTACAAGGCGATTTCCTTCTTCATGCCCAGCCACCAATAATATTCCTGAAGGTCTTTGTAGAACTTTTTGGATCCCGGTTGGATAGATTATCGGGAACGGTGGCCCTCATCTAGTATAAGTTATCGGAGGCTTTCAGATCTCGGAATCCACGCTCGGTTCTTGAAGTAGTGGATCCCGTCGAGTTTAACCTCAAAATTCCTTCTCGTGGTTATGTAGTGTTTCGCCTTTAAGGTTTTCGGGTTTCAGTGCTTCGCTCTGAGCTCTAGCGATTTGAGTTCATAGGGTGGTCTAAACTTGTACCCCCAATACTCTAACCCGAGATGGCTTTACCTTTTCCTTTCGACTCAGGGCATGTGCTACTACGTTTGACTTACCGGGATGGTATTTGATCTGGACATCGTAGTCACTTGGCAGTTCTATCCATCTTCGTTGTCTCATGTTAAGCATTTTATTATCGAGGAAGTGTTGAAGGCTTTTATGGTCAGTGAAAACGGTTCACTTAGTGCCGTATAAGTAATGCCTCCAAATTTTCAGAGCGAACACGACTGCCCCCAGCTCTAAGTCGTGAGCCGTGTAGTTCTGTTCGTGTCCCTTGAGTTGTCTCGATGCATATTCGATGACCTTGTCTTTTTGCATAAGAACGCAACCAAGACCTTGGTGGGATGCATCGCAATATACTTCAAAGTTATCCGTTCTCTCGGGTAAGGACCGAATAGGGGCGTGGTACAACTTGTGTTTGAGCTTCTGAAATGATTCCTCTTGCTCCTTTCCCCAAAGGAAATCTTTGTCTTTCTGAGTAAGTTCGGTTAGGGGTTTAGCGATATTTGGGAAATTCTCAATAAATCTACGATAGTAGCCAACCAGTACTAGGAATTGTCGGATTTCCGTAGGCGTTGTTCGGGCTTACCATTTCTCAATCGCTTCTATTATGGCTGGGTCTACGTGCATTCCCTCCTGATTGATCACATGACCGAGGAAATGTACTATTCTGAGCAAGATTTCACATTTCAAAAATTTAGTGTACAAATTCTGATCTCTAAGAAGTTCTAGGATGAGTTTCAAGGGTTTTCGCTTATCTTGTTTGTTCCGGGAATAGATGAGGATGTCTTCTACGAATACGATCACAAATTTGTCCAGATATGTTCTACACACCCTGTTCCTCAAATCCATGAACACTGCCGGTGCGTTGGTCAGACCGAATGGCAGAACGAGAAATTCGTAATGCCCGTAGCGAGTTCGGAAAGCAGTTTAGGAATGTTGGGTTCACTGACTCGAACCTGATGATACCATGAACGGAGATCGATCTTTGAAAAGTAAGGTGAACCCTGCAACTGATCGAATAGGTCGTCTATTCGAAGGAGAGGGTATCGGATCTTGACGGTCAGTTTATTGAGCTCTGTATAGCACATCCTGAAAGATCCGTCTTTCTTTTTAACGAAGAGGATTGGGGCTCCTCAGGGTGACGTACTAAGACGAAATAGACCATGATCTAAGAGTTCTTGCAGCTGTTCTGAGAGTTCTTGCATTTCAGGTGGTGCTAGACGATACGGTTTCTTGGTAACCGGTGCTGCTCCGGGAAACAGGTCAATTCGGAATTCCACTTGTCGGGTTGGGGGTAGTCTGGGTAAATCCTCTGAAAAGACTTTGGGATGATCTTTGACTACAGGGATGTCTTGAATACGTGTCTCCTTCGGTTTACGTTCAACGATGTGCGCTAAGAAGGCTTCGCAGTCCTTCTCGAGATATATGTGCATCTTCATAACCGAGACCATACGAAGTTGTTGTCCAGGTTTGTCTCCCTTTACAATGAGTGTTTCCCCGTTCGCGAGGCGTATTCGAATGAATATTGTCGAAACAGACAATTTCAGCCCGGAATCGAGCTAACCAGTCCATTCCGACGATGGTATCGAAATTTTCAGTTCTATGGGGATGAGGTCTACGGGGAAAATCTTATTGGGTAGGCACATCGAACACCCTACAATTACGTCCTTAGCTTCAACTTCTTGATCATTAGCGTACTCTACAATGAAAGTACCCTTAAGAACTTTAGATCCTAGATTGATAAGGGGTCTAAATTCTAAGGATACGAAGCTTCTCTCTGCTGCCGAATCGAACAATATAGACGCGTAATGGTTCACTGAAAATGTACCTGTTACTGCATTAGGATCCTGCCTTGCCTCTTCGACAGTGATCACGAAAGCACGTCCTCGGCCTTGCCCGGACTGATTCGGTGGAGCGTTTCGTAACTTAGGGCAAGAGTTTTCGAAGTGTTTGTCGCTTCCGCATTCGAAGAAGCTGGCTTCTTTCCTTGATCACTAGTTCCTTGTCGGCAATATTTAGAATAGTGCCCCACCTTATGACATTTTTGCACACCGGGCAGTTCCCAAGGTGGTGGTAGGTGCATTTGACACACTTGGGGTGCGGTCCAGTGTAAGATCGGGGTCCGGTTGAGGGTGCCGCAACTCCTGCAAAATTGCGGGCGGTTCTGGGTCTCTTGTTGCGATCATTCCTTCTCGGCTGATTATCAGCTTTCCGCTTATCACTTTCCTCTCGTTTGACAGGTGCTAGAGAGGATCGGAGGTTGTTGGTTAGACGATGAGCGAGGACAACTGCGCTTTGTATCGTCACCGGCTCTCCCGAGATTACCATTCCTCGGATCTCGGGAGAGAGACCGGAGATATAGCAATCAATTCGGTTCTCCTCAGGGGTTACCATTCGTGGTACCAATCGGGCCATCTCGTAGAATCGAGCGGTGTAAGTTTCGATGTCGTTTCCGTCCATCTGATGGTTCCACAACTCCGCCTTGAGCTTCTTTACCTCGCTCTTTGAGCAGTATTCTTCCATGATCAGTTTCTTGAAATCCTCCCACGTGAGGGCATATTCTTCGACTAGACCTCGGGTTTGGAAAACGAGGTTCCACCAGAAGAGGGCTCGTCCATGGATTACATAGGAAGCGTACTCCACCTTTTCAACCCCAGCACAACGGGTGATGTGGAGAACCAACTCGATACTCTCAATCCACGAGGGTAGTCCGACACCACCGGAGGTGCCGTGAAATTATTTCGGCTTGCATGTCATGAAGTTCTTGAAGCTGCAATCGGGTCGGTTTTCGTTTTGGTTCCGGTTGTTGTTTTGTTGTTGGTTTTGGTTAAGGTTCTGGTGCTGGTCATCTTGTTGTTTGTTGTTGTTGTTGTTTTCGTGGTTGTTGTTGAGGTTATTATATCCCTCGTTTCTGTTGTTGATCCAAGCAGTGATCTGGGCGATCATGTTTGGGATTGTTGGGTTGAGTTGCGCAGCAATGTCAGGTCTCGTAGATCCTCAATAGCTATCAACAAGTGTAAGATCTCAATTATGTCTAGCGGAATTAGACATGATTGATTGAATAAATGATTTAGAGAGAGTAATCAACAATGAATGAAAAGTAGAATGAAAATTGTATTTGGGTGGGAAATTCAATTACATGAAATATTTTGTTCAAAGCATGCATATTACATGATTGCTAGCCACTATTTATAGACCTAAGCTATCTAACAATTACATAAATGCCATCCTTATGTTTATTAAAAAACATTTCGGAGTAGACATAAAATTATAGTTTAGTTGGTTCAGTTCGGAGGAACTTGAACTAATTCGGTAAAGAATTAGTTCCTCCGAACTGAAACCTTCCTAAACTTTACACTTTATTAAACAATTCGGAGAGTCCGAGTTGATACAAATCTTCTCTAAACTATGACTTGGTTATTTTGGACGCTTCACCATTTAATTTTATATCTCCAACAATCTCCCCCTTGGATGATGCTTCCAAAATCCTAGTCTTTCTAATTAAGCTCCCATCCCATCTTCCTGCTCATCACTATTTATCTTCCATCTCTCTGTCCACTTAGCAATGTCGGATTTATCTTACCAAACTTCAACTCATTTACACTCTTTGACTTTGTTGCTTTCTCATCCATGTATTTCTTGAAGTCAATTTTTCCAAATTTCAAAATCGTAGGAGTTAACATATCATTAGAGACAATTCCCTTTTTAGACTTTAGCAAACATTCTTCTATTTTATGTTTCTTTTTGCAAGTTAAACATCTTGGTTTCCTTTTTGATTTATTCAGTTTAATCTTTTGATGTCCAACATTTTCACTTTTAAGCACAGATTTATTAACAGATTCAGATAGATTAACATTCACACATGCAGAAACAATTTCAGAATTATTCAACAAAACATAATTCAAGACAATTTCTTCTACACATCCAACATTCATGTTCAAATTATGAAACATAAAACATCTTTCATTTTGACAATTGTGCACTTGTTCCTACAAATTCCTCTTCAGTTTCAAGTAAATCTAAGTTATTACAATCTTTTAACTCTTTCGTCACAGATACCATCGATAACTTCTTGCCCTTTTAAATTCTGCCTGCTACACAATTAGAAGTTCTATTTAGACTATTATTATTAGACAGTGAATTCATGTGATGTACAGAAGAACAATTTTCATGTAATTCTAAATTATCACGGAGAGCAGATGATTCATCAAAGCAATTTTCAACAAGCAGACTACTTTTAAATGATGTAAATTCAGGCTTACTTGAGTAGTTTTCATTGAAAGGAGGAGGTACTTCATTGAATCCAATACATGTCCTTGACTTATGCACCATTTGATGCTCAATGATTCCACTCAAACTTTTTGATGAAAGGTTAAATTTCTCAACATAAATTTTTGATTCTTTAAATTCATTTGAAACCTTTTGAAATCTTTCAAACAAGTTTTCATGTTGAGTTTTCAACCTTCCCAGTTTTCCTTTGTATGCACCTACATCACTTGTCAATAAGTCTATTTTTACTTTATAACCTTTTTCTTTCTTTAAAAACTCTCTTTGATGAAACTTGATCAAATCAATCTCTTTAATCAAACTCAAATTATGCTCTCTTATATATTTAACAGTATGTAAACAAGATAGATTGCAAGTATTTGAAAGTACCTCATCAGTGTTGACAAAGGAAGATTTTACTCATCAACGCAGATACACTCTTATTTTTGTAGTCCTTCTCAGCAACCTCGTCTCATTCTCCAAATGTGATCAATGTTGTTCCACTAGAGCTTGATTCTTCTCTGTCACTCTTCATTTCTGATCAAGTGATTATTTTTTGATCAGTTTGTTGATAAGTCCTTTGATATCGATTGTTTTGACTGCTTCTTCTTGGTGCTCTGCATTCCCTTGCAAAGTTCCCATTTTCTTGAAAGTTGTAACACTTTACTTTAGACTTATCAAATCCCATTTTATCACCATTTTCTTTTCTAAAATTATTCCTGCTAGTCTTTTTGAAGAAACGATTTGCCCTAACACTCACCATTTCCATCTGCCACTAAGATTTATTTCCTCTAAGTCATTCGGATGAAGTTTTTCTAGATATTCTCTTGCTAATTCAGCTTGATTAAGACTTCCTGCTACAAAAGCTTCATAACTAGAAACAAATGCTTTGTAGAGAGTCTCTCTATCACCCATATCTGATGGCCCAAGTATTGCAGATGGTGTAGTCTGACCAGAGTGACCATTGTACACTGGAGTTTGAGAACAGCAACTTGTGGAATGACCGTCTCCAGAGTAATAACTAGCATGTGATTGAGGTTAAGGAAATGCTTGACTGGAATAATGTGGTGAGTTGACTTGTGTTGATGCTTTAAGTGCACATCCAAAGGAGTTTTGAGACTGCTTCTTTTCATCCAGTTGCATATCAACTTCATATGATTGAAGAACTCCAATTAGCTCAACAAGTGTCATGGTGTTCAGATTGACTGTTCTCTTAATGATCATCACTTGTACTGCCCAATTAAGTGGAAGAGATCCTAGCAGCTTCTTCACAATGTCACTGTCCTTCATCATTACTCCAGCAGTCTTCAGATCACTCACCAACACTGAATACCTCGAGATATGCTCAGATAGACTTTCACCTCTGATATATTCAAAAGCCTCATACAGTTTCTTTAGCATGTCTCTCTTACTTTACTTTAGCTCAATACATCCTTCATACCTTAGTTCCATTGCATCCATTAGCTCCTTTGATGATGAGCAATCCTTGAAGTTGTTGTAGATTTCTGTAGGTAAGGCTAGAATTAATGCTCCTAAAGCTCTGAAGTCTCGGTCAATGAGTTTGTTATCAGTCTCAGTATACCTCTCAGGATCCACATCTATTATAACAGTTCATCATGTCTCTTGAACCATAGGCCTATGCGGTCCATTGACAATTGAGGCCCAAATCTGTGTATCGTTGTAGTATACAAAAGCTTTAAATCTCATTTTCCACATCATAAAGTCTTGACTTAAAAACATAGGAGGCCTTCCACCGAAACCGATTTCGTTATCATAATTCACTGCAGGAATGTTTGCTGGAATAATAGACATGATGAAGCTTTGCAACTGATTTTAAATCGGAGAGATGAGTTCTTAATTCGGACTAATTGATTAACCTCAAGTAGCTTAAAATCACTGAAATCTTAATGAATTTTACTAATAACACTAACGCTCAAAGTAGAAAACACTTAATTCAATTAAACTAATGCAAGTGTGTAGTAATCAAATCTTACCGCCGACATTTAAAAATTCAAATCTTAAACAAAACGTGTTGATCTTAGATCTTCTAAATCCTCGACTGATTCAAACACTTCTACTGGAGCTGAGCTAAATCAAATTGAATTAATAACCAACTCTGATACCACTTCTCAGGTGTCGTAGATCCTCAATAGCTATCAACAACTGTAAGATCTCAATTATGTCTAGCGGAATTAGACATGATTTATTGAATGAATGATTTAGAGATAGTAATACACGATGAACGAAAAGTAGAAATAAAATTGTATTTGGGGTGGGGGGGGGGGGGGGGGGGGGATTCAGTTACATGAAATATTTTGTTCAAAGCATGCATATTACATAATTGTTAGCCACTATTTATAGACCTAAGCTATCTAACAATTACATAAATGTCATTATTATGTTTATTATAAAACATTTCGGAGTAGACATAAACTTATAGTTTAGTTGGTTCAGTTCGGAGGAACTTGAACTAATTCGGTAAAGAATTAGTTCCTCCGAACTGAAACCTTCCTAAACTTTACACTTTATTAAACAATTCGAAGAGTCCGAATTGATACAAATCTACTCTAAACTGTGACTTGGTTATTTTGGAAGCTTCACCATTTGACTTTATATCTCCAACATTCAGAAATCTCTCGGGACTCGACTAGACCTCAGCACAGCCTACCATCACCAAACCGATGGCCAGAGTGAAAGAACGATCCAAACACTTGAGGACATGCTAAGAGCGTATGTAGTTGACTTCAGAAGAAGTTCGGACACCACCTGCCTTTGGTCGATTTCTCCTAAAATAACAGCTACCATGCTAGCATCAACTGTGCGTCATTCGAGGCCTTATACGGACGCAAGTGTCGGTCACCGCTTTGTTGGCTAGAAGCCGGCGATCGACAATTAACGAGGCTCGATATCGTTCAGGAGACCATCGTAAAGATCACGACCATTCGGGAAAGGCTGAAGACATCGCGCAGCAGGCAGAAGAGCTACGCCGACAACCGAAGGAAAACCCTCGAATTCTAGGTCGACGATAGAGTACTCCTCAAGATATCATCGTGGAAGGGGGGTAATTTGCTTCGGGAAGCGCGCCAACTTAAGCCCGAGGTACACCGGACCTTTAAAGGTTATAGAACGGGTCGGCCCGGTAGCTTACCGACTCGAACTTCCGCAAGAACTTCCTAGCATTCATAACGTTTTTCACGTCTCGCACTTGAAAAAGTGTTTGTTTGATGAGACCATCTTAATTCCACTGGACAAGGTCCAGATCGATAATAAACTACACTTCATCGAAGAACCGCTCGAGTTTGTGAACCGAGAGGTCAAACAACTCAAGCAGAGTCGTATTTCAATTGTCACAGTTCGGTGGAATTCCCGACAAGGTCACGAATTCACATGGGAGCGTGAAGACCAGATCCGTCAAAAGTATCCGCACTTGTTCAAAGACTCTTCCATTCCCGATGAGGCGAATTAATTTCGGTACGAAATACCTTTTAACCGGGGGAGAACGTGACATCCGTCTAAAATTCAGGTTAATTTCGTATTCCTTATCCTCGAAATAATCTATTATTGCTCTTATTTGTACTTTAACCGTAAACGTGTGTGTCTCAGAATCGAAATCGGAATCAATAATTGAATCCTAAAACCAAGAAAACATATAAAGAACTTGCATAAGTTCATTGCATAACAATCGTAAACTTTAAACGAAGGCAAATGCCTAACGATAACGAAAAACGAAATTTTTCCCGAAAACAGCCCGGTGCGCCGCCCCAGGCACTAGGGGCGACGCACCCTGGTGCAGATTGATTTTTTTTTTTAAGTTTGATGACTCAAAGTTGCATGTAACCTCAAGCCAACATCTGTCCAAACTCGATTTGACCCCCCTTTGGTCCAGACTTTGGTCATCTAACCCATTTTCTTACACCCACTCTTCCATTTCATTCACACATACACACTTTTGCATACACACACTACTTTCATTCTCTCTCAACAAACCCTCATTTCCAACCAAGGTTACAGTAAACTAACATCAAAAACACCTCCATAAATCGATACTTTCATCAAGGAGAACAAAAGCCTTCATCCATTCTAGTCATATACATCGTTTCCTACCGATTTGGAGCCGAAATCATCATCAACTCTCTCCAAATCACCATCCATCCACTTTTGTTTCGGTATAATCATTTTCTTCACTATTTTTACTTAAATCTCTCATTCCATGTATGATCCATCAACTAAAAACATGTTTTTATGAAGTTTCATGGTGATTTACATAAGAAAAACAAGTTTTTATAAGTTATTACATGGAACTTTGTTTTTATGGTTGAAAATCTAAAAGAAACTGTTATTTGAAAGTATTTTAAGGTTTTTATCACTTGCATGTTAAGATCTACCATTAAAATGACCATTTTTAGAACAAAAACAAGTTTTGGGAAAAATATGTCAGCAGGGGCGTCGCCCTCACCTTTCAGGGCGGCGCACCGGCCCTCTGACAGATCCCAAAAATCGTTGTTAATTCGATAAAATTTGTCACCTTGAGCTTATTACTTAAAATTTTTACAAAAGAAGCTGTAATAAACTATAACTTGTGTTTAAAGTGACTTATGTAACATATAATCTTCATATTGTGTTTTATAATTAAAGTAAATATTGTTATAACAATTGTAAGCGGGAAAGTGTATGGAATTTTGGACTTAAAATTTATAGCGCGGAAGCGCTGCCCGATTTTCGTTAGATCAAATACTCACACTTTAAAACTTAAGCATTTCATTGACTAACGATTATATAAAAGTTATAAATTATAATACTTACTCGAAAACTTGGTATGTTCTAGGGTTCATTTGATTCCAACGCGTTCCAACTTCTTTTACGCACACTTTTAGTCTTCGCAACCAGTGAGTTACATCCCCTCTCTTTTCACTATTTTGTACAAATATTTCGGGGGAAACATGAGAATGAACCATTTTATGAACTTATGAACCGTTTCATGAACTTGTGAACCGTTTAATGAACTTATATGTGTATGTCTTTTACTTGGTACATTTATGAATTGAACGAATGATTGTATGTCTTTTAAACACCATAGAACCGGTAACTTTATTGACTCTTGATATGAATAGAGTCATACCGTAAGTGCCTACTATCAGTTTTATAAAATTAGTGCCAAATTTTCTCTTTACACACTATTAGCTTATGCTTAAGCCGTTTAGTATATGGGTATCGATACTTAGGTAAAGACCGTCCCTTACTTAGGTGGCAGCCTAAGTACATTATACTATTGTACATGCGTTACTCCTCGTAGATAGTGCGAGAAAAGGGGCCAGAGCCGCGGTCAGTTAATCGGTTTAGTGTGAACGTTTACCGCTATAATATGTCAAGAGGTCAACGTCTTTATACAATCATTATTACATTATACGCATAGCATTACTAGTGTATACATCATTGAGCCCGGAACCGTTCTATTTTTGTTGAGAAATACGTCAAATATATATACGTTGTCGAAAACTACTTTTAGTCGAGGACTAGAAAATTGTATCTCACTCACTACTTTTTTGTAGTTGACACTTTTTCTCATGTTTCAGGAAACGCAGTGTAAGGACTTGAAGTGCATATCTACTGGGCTCGGGTCAGGCAAGTCACGTAATTCAAGAATCGGGAGAAGACCTTATTTAATACTTTGGGAATGTCTTTTGAAGTCTTTACATATGTAATTTGTTGTAATGAAATGCTAAAATACTTGGTTATCTTTGAACTTGTAAACTTTTTACTTGTTTTTAATGACTTGAAAATCGTACGTATGATATCTTTGCTCTTCACGCCTTGTGTTTCCGCTCTAGCGGGGTGTGACATGAATATGTCATACCAAAGGATATGATAGTTTTGCAAACTCCAAGATATGAGGACATGTACATTTTGGATATAAACAAAGTTAAATCAAATGATTATTCAAACTGTGTTTAACTCAACTTATACAAATATCCCATTTTTGGACAGATTGTTTAGACAGTTTTGTTTTAATCATATCTCCTTCTTAACGAACTATTTTCTATCAATACCTTAGTCTAAAATGTATCCCTCGATATCTAGTTTTCAAATATACTTCCTTCAACGTCTAATTCCTTATGGAACTTTACTTATCTCAGTTTGAATGAACCTATGTGGTTGCTGAAAAGTTTGTCGTATTAATCCAAAGTCTTTAACCGTCGAATATTATTCTTATACATTTCTACCTTTATCTAGGGGATCTCTAGGACTATTTAGGACTCTAGTTTTGACCAACTTATATACACACAGTATTGTTCACATTCGCTCACTCGATAAGGTGAGTCATCACCCCTATTTTACTACTGTTTTCTATATTTTAAATCGGGGGAAAGTAAAGCAACCAAAATAACTTGAAATAAAATGATTTACGAGAATGACATACTACTTTCTCTTTTTGGAATATTTCTATTTTTAGAAACTTACCATAAATAGACAATTCTATTTATTGAAACTTACGATATTTCGAAACTTTAGATTGGGTAATAAAAGCTAATGCGATTTTCTAAATCATCACAAACGGTTGTTCAATACTTACTTTCGATGTACTTACTACGATGGATTATCGGTATTTGTTTCATACCGATACCGCTCATTCTTTATGAGGTGCACTTATTACGTTATCGGTATGTGTATTATACCAACCGCACACTCTTTATGAGGTGCACTTACTACGATGGATTATCGGTATGTGTGTCATACCGATGTCGTACGCTCTTATAGGGTGCACTTACTATGATGGATTATCGGTATGTGTTTCATACCGACACCGCACGCTCTTTATGAGGTGCACTTGCTATGTTCCCACTATATTGAATGCTTGTGATGTATACTTGTATTATACAATGTGATGATATTTTCTACTACTTTAAAGTGCATTAGTTACACAATACATTTTTACTGATTTGTACTACTCGATAAACTCGCTCAACTTTATGTTGACATTTTCAGCTTTACTTTCAGGTAATGAGCAGGCATAGGACTTGGATGTAGGAGTCGGACTCTAGATGACCTCAGGATATCTTTTGCATTTGTGAACGTTATTATTTATATACATTTGATTTACATTTCGGGTTTGCAAGCCCAAGTATTCTTTCATTTGTTGATGTTTACATTTGAATATTCTTCTTGTAGTGTTTGACTATTTTCGTGTACTAAGGTTTATACATTAAGTATGGTGACGTCATAACAACACATTATTTATTTATTCATATGATTTATATTCTTTATATTACTGTTGTGTTATGAAGATCACCAATCAGTTGCACCCTGCGTTTCCGCCACTAGCGGGGTGTGACAAGA
>CAJVGC010000590.1:59621242-59745736 GCA_910822075.1 Senecio squalidus | reverse complement strand
TGTAATGAAAGTTCCTATATTTGTATTAAGATCCTTGAGATTTGATGTAGACTGATTTTCACCTAACCTTACTTTTACAATATGGTTCAATTTCATTTTTTAGGGCTTGGAAATAGAATAAGAAAGAAAGAGAAGAAAGCTAGGGCTTGGAAGCATGTAATGTTGTTAGAGCAGTAGTAGCTGCTCTATAATTTCTTGGTATATTTAGTAAGCATTTTAAAACAAAATGGGGGCTCCAAATTCTAAGACAAAAAAATCTAACTAGTTTTTTATTTATTCTCTGTGTCTGGATGGGGCCTTTTCCTTTTCGTGGGCCACACATGGTCAAATAATTTAGTTTGACATCTATTTTAGACATTGAAATAAAATAACACATAATATTTACTTTTTTGTGATACCCTATATTTATCAAGCATTTAATTAAAATTTGACACGTTTAACACACAATATAATACTCCATCTACAAAATGCTACTACTACTTAGACATAAATATTAAATTAAAAAACAAAACATGGTTTACCTTTCCTGGGATAGTAACTCTCCAGTCATCGAGAATTCCAATATTGATATCATTGTGTGTGCACATTCGTTTGCCAGTGTTAAATGAACGAGTACCTAAGGCCCAAAAAAATATAGAGCCGTTAGGGTGAACAAGTAAAATTGAATGGTGCACACAAAGCTTAATGTGAGATGATTCTTCTTCAACAATTTGAAATATGGTATTTGATGTCACTTT
Organism: Senecio squalidus; assembly: GCA_910822075.1. NCBI lineage: Eukaryota > Viridiplantae > Streptophyta > Magnoliopsida > Asterales > Asteraceae > Senecio > Senecio squalidus. The sequence continues at coordinate 59,744,999 of CAJVGC010000590.1, read as the reverse complement.
TTTATCTTTTAAATCAGTAACATTTGTAATGAAAGTTCCTATATTTGTATTAAGATCCTTCAGATTTGATGTAGACTGATTTTCACCTAACCTTACTTTTACAATATGGTTCAATTTCATTTTTAGGGCTTGGAAATAGAATAAGAAAGAAAGAGAAGAAAGCTAGGGCTTGGAAGCATGTAATGTTGTTAGAGCAGTAGTAGCTGCTCTATAATTTCTTGGTATATTTAGCAAGCATTCTAAAACAAAATGGGGGCTCCAAATTGTAAGACAAAAAAATCTAACTAGTTTTTTGTTTATTCTCTGTGTCTGGATGGGGCCTTTTCGTTTTCGTGGGCCACACATGCTCAAATAATTTAGTTTGACATCTATTTTAGAAATTGAAATAAAATAACACATAATATTTACTTTTTTGTGATACCCTATATTTATCAAGCATTTAATTAAAATTTGACACGTTTAACACACAATATAATACTCCATCTACAAAATGCTACTACTACTTAGACATAAATATTAAATTAAAAAAAAACATGGTTTACCTTTCCTGGGATAGTAACTCTCCAGTCATCGAGAATTCCAAAATTGATATCATTGTGTATGAACATTCGTTTGCCAGTGTTAAATGAACGAGTACCTAAGGCCCAAAAAAATATTGAGCCGTTAGGGTGAACAAGTAAAATTGAATGGTGCACACAAAGCTTAATGTGAGATGCTTCTTCTTCAACAATTTGAAATATGGTATCTGATGTCACTTTTTTATCTTTTAAATCAGTAACATTTGTAATGAAAGTTCCTATATTTGTATTAAGATCCTTGAGATTTGATGTAGACTGATTTTCACCTAACCTTAATTTTACAATATGGTTCAATTTCATTTTTTAGGGCTTGGAAATAGAATAAGAAAGAAAGAGAAGAAAGCTAGGGCTTGGAAGCATGTAATGTTGTTAGAGCAGTAGTAGCTGCTCTATAATTTCTTGGTATATTTAGTAAGCATTTTAAAACAAAATGGGGGCTCCAAATTCTAAGACAAAAAAATCTAACTAGTTTTTTATTTATTCTCTGTGTCTGGATGAGGCCTTTTCCTTTTCGTGGGCCACACATGGTCAAATAATTTAGTTTGACATCTATTTTAGACATTGAAATAAAATAACACATAATATTTACTTTTTTGTGATACCCTATATTTATCAAGCATTTAATTAAAATTTGACACGTTTAACACACAATATAATACTCCATCTACAAAATGCTACTACTACTTAGACATAAATATTAAATTAAAAAAAAACCTGGTTTACCTTTCCTGGGATAGTAACTCTCCAGTCATCGAGAATTCCAATATTGATATCATTGTGTGTGCACATTCGTTTGCCAGTGTTAAATGAACGAGTACCTAAGGCCCAAAAAAATATTGAGCCGTTAGGGTGAACAAGTAAAATTGAATGGTGCACACAAAGCTTAATGTGAGATGATTCTTCTTCAACAATTTGAAATATGGTATTTGATGTCACTTTTTTATATTTTAAATCAGTAACATTTGTAATGAAAGTTCCTATATTTGTATTAAGATCCTTGAGATTTGATGTAGACTGATTTTCACCTAACCTTACTTTTACAATATGGTTCAATTTCATTTTTTAGGGCTTGGAAATAGAATAAGAATGAAAGAGAAGAAAGCTAGGGCTTGGAAGCATGTAATGTTGTTAGAGCAGTAGTAGCTGCTCTATAATTTCTTGGTATATTTAGCAAGCATTCTAAAACAAAATGGGGGCTCCAAATTGTAAGACAAAAAAATCTAACTAGTTTTTTGTTTATTCTCTGTGTCTGGATGGGGCCTTTTCGTTTTCGTGGGCCACACATGGTCAAATAATTTAGTTTGACATCTATTTTAGAAATTGAAATAAAATAACACATAATATTTACTTTTTTGTGATACCCTATATTTATCAAGCATTTAATTAAAATTTGACACGTTTAACACACAATATAATACTCCATCTACAAAATGCTACTACTACTTAGACATAAATATTAAATTAAAAAAAAACATGGTTTACCTTTCCTGGGATAGTAACTCTCCAGTCATCGAGAATTCCAAAATTGATATCAATGTGTATGCACATTCGTTTGCCAGTGTTAAATGAACGAGTACCTAAGGCCCAAAAAAATATTGAGCCGTTAGGGTGAACAAGTAAAATTGAATGGTGCACACAAAGCTTAATGTGAGATGCTTCTTCTTCAACAATTTGAAATATGGTATCTGATGTCACTTTTTTATCTTTTAAATCAGTAACATTTGTAATGAAAGTTCCTATATTTGTATTAAGATCCTTGAGATTTGATGTAGACTGATTTTTCACCTAACCTTACTTTTACAATATGGTTCAATTTCATTTTTTAGGGCTTGGAAATAGAATAAGAAAGAAAGAGAAGAAAGCTAGGGCTTGGAAGCATGTAATGTTGTTAGAGCAGTAGTAGCTGCTCTATAATTTCTTGGTATATTTAGTAAGCATTCTAAAACAAAATGGGGGCTCCAAATTCTAAGACAAAAAAATCTAACTAGTTTTTTGTTTATTCTCTGTGTCTGGATGGGGCCTTTTCGTTTTCGTGGGCCACACATGGTCAAATAATTTAGTTTGACATCTATTTTAGACATTGAAATAAAATAACACATAATATTTACTTTTTTGTGATAACCTATATTTATCAAGCATTTAATTAAAATTTGACACGTTTAACACACAATATAATACTCCATCTACAAAATGCTACTACTACTTAGACATAAATATTAAATTAAAAAACAAAATATGGTTTATCTTTCCTGGGATAGTAACTCTCCAGTCATCGAGAATTCCAATATTGATATCATTGTGTATGCACATTCGTTTGCCAGTGTTAAATGATCGAGTACCTAAGGCCCAAAAAATATTGAGCCGTTAGGGTGAACAAGTAAAATTGAATGGTGCACACAAAGCTTAATGTGAGATGCTTCTTCTTCAACAATTTGAAATATGGTATCTGATGTCACTTTTTTATCTTTTAAATCAGTAACATTTGTAATGAAAGTTCCTATATTTGTATTAAGATCCTTGAGATTTGATGTAGACTGATTTTCACCTAACCTTACTTTTACAATATGGTTCAATTTCATTTTTTAGGGCTTGGAAATAGAATAAGAAAGAAAGAGAAGAAAGCTAGGGCTTGGAAGCATGTAATGTTGTTAGAGCAGTAGTAGCTGCTCTATAATTTCTTGGTATATTTAGCAAGCATTCTAAAACAAAATGGGGGCTCCAAATTGTAAGACAAAAAAATCTAACTAGTTTTTTGTTTATTCTCTGTGTCTGGATGGGGCATTTTCGTTTTCGTGGGCCACACATGGTCAAATAATTTAGTTTGACATCTATTTTAGACATTGAAATAAAATAACACATAATATTTACTTTTTTGTGATACCCTATATTTATCAAGCATTTAATTAAAATTTGACACGTTTAACACACAATATAATACTCCATCTACAAAATGCTACTACTACTGAGACATAAATATTAAATTAAAAGAAAACATGGTTTACCTTTCTTGGGATAGTAACTCTCCAGTAATCGAGAATTCCAATATTGATATCATTGTGTATGCACATTCGTTTGCCAGTGTTAAATGAACGAGTACCTAAGGCCCAAAAAAATATTGAGCCGTTAGGGTGAACAAGTAAAATTGAATGGTGCACACAAAGCTTAATGTGAGATGCTTCTTCTTCAACAATTTGAAATATGGTATCTGATGTCACTTTTTTATCTTTTAAATCAGTAACATTTGTAATGAAAGTTCCTATATTTGTATTAAGATCCTTGAGATTTGATGTAGACTGATTTTCACCTAACCTTACTTTTACAATATGGTTCAATTTCATTTTTTATGGCTTGGAAATAGAATAAGAAATAAAGAGAAGAAAGCTAGGGCTTGGAAGCATGTAATGTTGTTAGAGCAGTAGTAGCTGCTCTATAATTTCTTGGTATATTTAGTAAGCATTCTAAAACAAAATGGGGGCTCCAAATTCTAAGACAAAAAAATCTAAATAGTTTTTTGTTTATTCTCTGTGTCTGGATGGGGCCTTTTCGTTTTCGTGGGCCACAAATCTATATCTATATCTATATTTACTTATAATAGAGAGTCGTTGGATAGCTAATGTTTGAGATATTCCAAATAGTGGAATCGTATGCATTTGAAACTCCAGACTCTTTGTTTACCCTATGTTTTAATTACCATAATGTGATTAATGGCATACTTATGCATTTGAAACTCGTGACTCTTTGGTTGCCCTATGTTTTAATTACCATAATACATTTGAAACTCCTGACTCTTTGGTTGCCCTATGTTTTAATTACCATAATATGATTAATGGAATACTTATGCATTTGAAACTCCTGACTCTTTGGTTGCCCTATGTTTTAATTACCATAATGTGATTAATGGCATACTAATTATTGAGATATGTATTTGAAACTCCTGACTCTTTGGTTGCCCTATGTTTTAATTACTATAATGTGATTAATGGCATACTAATTATTGAGGTATTCCAAAGGTTGATGGTTTTTTGTTTTTCTATATAAGTTAGTTCGAAAAGTTACATTTGCATCAACAAGCCCCATAACTACGTACAATTATGTCTCTTTCGAAAAACATGTCTCACTCCAAGATTGGCGCCCTTGACCCAACTAGAGAAGATTGGGTTGTTCATGTACGACTTTGTAGAATGTGGGAGGCAATAAATACGAAACTTGGTGATGTCTTACTTGGGTTGGAGATGGTTATGGCTGATGATCAGGTAATTTCTAATTTGTTTGATACAATAATTTCTACCATATTGAATTAGTTTCTTGCATGTTTTTTATTTACCAATAAGGGCGGTTCGATACAAGGTTTCATCACTAGAAATCATATACGAAAGTTTAAGGCTCTTCTCGAAGAGGGCCAGGTATATCAAATCTCGAGATTCAGAGTGATTGAAGGTCAAATGGAATACAAAGCTGTCCCGAATCAATACCGCATCCGTTTCAACATTGCAACATCGGTTCGTAAACTTGAAGGTGGTCATGAGGAGTTTCCATTGAATGTGTTTAGTTTCACACCAACGGAAGTTCACCTACAGAGAATCAACAACAATTCCGTCCTCACTGGTGCCGTCTTTTCTCTAAATGTTTATGTTTTCTTTCCTATATGCAGTTTTTTGTTTTTTGTGGAACATAAATGAAACACATGAAATGAATTCGATTCTTCAATTGGATCAAAGGTGTTGTAGAAATTATTCGAAACCATTCGATTTAATTGAACATTTCTATTGTAATTTGTAAAGAATCTATATATTGTATTTAATTTGGTGTTTTGGGATTTTTGAAAGCTTAGTTTTATACATTCGAGGGAAACAGAAAGTAGCAGGAAATAGGCACAAACCATGTGTTTTAATTTTAGAAAGTAGAAGGTCGGTGGCGGTTAAAGACACAAAAATCCCGATTCTAATCGTTGTTCGTAACAAATCTCTTTACAAAATTGCCACCGCGCAACGCGCGGGAATACGCCTAGTGGTCAAATAATTTAGTTTGACATCTATTTTAGACATTGAAATAAAATAACACATAGTATTTACTTTTTTGTGATACCCTATATTTATCAAGCATTTAATTAAAATTTGACACGTTTAACACACAATATAATACTCCATCTAAAAAATGCTACTACTACTTAGACATAAATATTAAATTAAAAAAAAAACATGGTTTACCTTTCCTGGGATAGTAACTCTCCAGTCATCGAGAATTCCAATATTGATATCATTGTGTATGCACATTCGTTTGCCAGTGTTAAATGAACGAATACCTAAGGCCCAAAACAATATTGAGCCGTTAGGGTGAACAAGTAAAATTGAATGGTGCACACAAAGCTTAATGTGAGATGCTTCTTCTTCAACAATTTGAAATATGGTATCTGATGTCACTTTTTTATCTTTTAAATCAGTAACATTTGTAGTGAAAGTTCCTATATTTATAATAAGATCCTTCAGATTTGATGTAGACTGATTTTCACCTAACCTTACTTTTACAATATGGTTCAATTTCATTTTTTAGGGCTTGGAAATAGAATAAGAAAGAAAGAGAAGAAAGCTAGGGCTTGGAAGCATGTAATGTTGTTAGAGCAGTAGTAGCTGCTCTATAATTTCTTGGTATATTTAGTAAGCATTCTAAAACAAAATGGGGGCTCCAAATTCTAAGACAAAAAAATCTAACTAGTTTTTTGTTTATTCTCTATGTCTGGATGGGGCCTTTTCGTTTTCGTGGGCCACACATGGTCAAATAATTTAGTTTGACATCTATTTTAGACATTGAAATAAAATAACATATAATATTTACTTTTTTGTGATACCCTATATTTATCAAGCATTTAATTAAAATTTGACATGTTTAACACACAATATAATACTCCATCTAAAAAATGCTACTACTACTTAGACATAAATATTAAATTATAAAAAAAAAAAAACATGGTTTACCTTTCCTGGGATAGTAACTCTCCAGTCATCGAGAATTCCAATATTGATATCATTGTGTATGCACATTCGTTTGCCAGTGTTAAATGAACGAGTACCTAAGGCCCAAAAATATATTGAGCCGTTAGGGTGAACAAGTAAAATTGAATGGTGCACACAAAGCTTAATGTGAGATGCTTCTTCTTCAACAATTTGAAATATGGTATCTGATGTCACTTTTTTTTTTTATCTTTTAAATCAGTAACACCTAGATATTGTCTTAATTTAATCATATTTTAATATAATTTATCGACAACGGACATTTAGAATAATAATAGGAAGAATTACATATATACCCAATCAAACTTTCATAATTATTATTATAAAAAAGTCAAGCCGTCGAAACCCTAATCTCCCCCCCAAGCCGTCGTCCTACCACCACCATACAACCGATCACCAATTCCTTATTTTTGCTGATTGGTCGTGATTATGGATACAAGTTAGAGTGGGTCTTGAGCTGCGCAATAAAACTCTTCGATTAGGGTTTTTTATTTTATTTTTGCTACTAATCGTGGATGTTTGCTGGTATTGACACTTGTTTTCTTTGATTGTAAGAGGGTAATATGGAGGAGGGTTTTCTTGATAGTGGTAATAAGAAGAATATAGATGGTGAGTTGAAGGAGGCGAGCAATTCTATGACGAAGAAGAAAGATGGTGATGGTGGTAGGAAAAAAGACGATTTGGATGATGTTGGTGCCAATCAAGGACTTGCGTCTATTATCAAAAACATTGATGGCAAGATTAATATGCCTAAGAGTATTCTTAGGAAACCAGGTCGTAATCTTGTAGGTGATACTCAAGTTGCTGCTATTGTTGGTCTTAGTCCAAGCAAAGTGTCTTTCGAGTCCAAGGGAAATGCTTCTTCTCCAACTAATTTGAATCCCAAATCGGATTGCTCTTTCGCTAGTTTATTACGACCTATAGATTCTACTAATAAGGTGGATTTTCCTACTCTTATTAATTGAGAAAGAGTTGAAGTTGTAGATTGTGTTCATCCTAAAGATGTGGCTGCAGAAGTTAAAGGTCGGTACAGGAACTCTATCATGGGGTTTTTCCTTGGTAAGGAGCCTTCTTTTCCGGTTATGAAACAGTATGTATCGAATACTTGGAGGAATTTTGTTTTTGAACGGATCAATATGAATGATGATGGTGTTTACTTGTTTAAGTTTGCTACTAAATCAGGTAGGGACCAAGTGATTGAGAAGGGACTGTGGATGATTCATAAGTCTCCTATCATTTTGAGTAAATGGTCGTCTTGTGTATCATTGAGGAGACGAGAGGTCTCTAAAGTCTCAGTTTGGGTAAAGCTGTTTAACGTTCATATTCTTGATTACTCTGAGGATGGGTTGAGCTTACTTGGTACTCAAATTGGTAAGCCTATCATGCTTAATGCTTTTACTAGTTCTATGTGTGGGGAATCATGGGGTAGAATTAGTTTTGCTAGGGCTTTGATTGGGTTTGATGCGGCTGTTAGTTTAAAGAAAGAAGTGATTATGGCTATTCCGGATGAAGAGGGGGATGGTTATAGTAAAGAGGTTCTTAGAGTTGAGTATGAATGGAATCCACCTAATTGTGTTGATTGTAAAAGTTGTGGACATGAATCTAAAGTATGTCCTAAACGTGTTCTTGAGGAGGTTCCTATTAAGTCAGCAAGGGATATGCATACTACTGATTTGGAAGATAATAATGATGGTTTTAATACGGTTAAAAGCCGTAAGAAGAAGAAGGGAGCTGATCCTCGAGCATTTGCTAGTCTTCGGCTGAATAAACCTAACTCTAAGGTGATTTGGCAACAAAAGAAAAAGGGGGATACTAAATGAGGGTCTAAATCAGCCTCTCCTAGTGATTCTACTCAATCTAATCCAGGTTTGAATTCGGTTAACCCCTTTGATGTTCTCAATGTGGATGAGGACGATAAGGTTGATACTAATGTAAATTCTGTTTTAGATAAGAATGAGGGAACTAGTAAATCCGGTAGCTCAACTTCTGGTTTTGGTGATGGTAAAAAGGATACGAATGGTAGTAACCCTCTAGTTGTGAAGAAGATATGTGAAGATTGTATTAATGCGTCTGATACTTCAGATGAGGATGACGGTTTTGCTTCATCTTTTGGTGGTGCAAATCAGCTTGAAGACGATGACGATTTCTATGATGGCTATGAAGATCAAGTGGTTGATCTTCAGGTCGCTCGTAAAGAATTTCATGATTTCAAGCTAATGGGAAGTGGTAAGAAATAGTTCAGTCTTATTTTCCTCTTGTTTTTGGTTTGCTAACTTATTACGGAGGCTTGTCTCTCTTGTGTAGGTGTGGTTGTTTGTTGCCCTTTTGAGACTGTTTGTTGCTCATGTAACGGGTTGTGATATAGGACCTCACCTATATCCATTGTACCTTAACGCTTTTTAGGTGTAATATATTTTACCAGGGAATGTCTCCTTTATCCGAAAAAAAATTTCATAATTATATATATAACCGGTCAACCTTTAAAATAACATATATACAATTATTTTTTTTGACAGTTATGCCCCTCTCATATCCTTTCTTTTTATTTGTATTTCTTAACTCCAGTGAAATTATAAATGTTTAGGAATATATATAATTTTTTATTATATTAAAATTACATGGTGAGTTTGATTCTAAATTTATAATTCATTCTTCTTCGTTGATTAATAGTATGTTTTGAAATGTTTGAAACATATCTTAGTAATTTCAATTGGGTTTTATTATGATTCTAAGCTGAAATAAAGTGTAACCTGAATATAGTTAATTAATTGGGTAGAATTGAATCAAGAAGTTATAGTTGGTCTAGTAAACTGAATAATCATCCTAGTTAGTTGTTTATATATCTTATTAGTTTTATCTTCATACATGATACAATGATATTACATATTATTTGTTACTGTTTTTTATTTTTGTTTTGTTAGAACTGTTTATACAACCATTTATTAATCTCGTTTTTTGTATATTCTCTTTGTGATTTTTATATTGAAGGAGGTAGTAACTGCGTTAGGAAAGGCACGAGGGTATAATGGGCACATTACTCATTGTTTTCTAATAAAATAAATAATAATGGATTAATATGTTTGTGTTTTTAAAATAAGCATATATGTTATTTTAAGGTTTGATTGAGTATATATAGTTATGAAAGTTTAATTAGGTATATGTGCAATTCTTTCAATAATAATATATGCGAAAAATAATATTTAAAAATTAGAACATGTAAAATATGATATAATTATTATAATAAATGAAAGAACCTCATATATCAAATATTCATTTGATTTGAAGGATAAAATAGTTTATACATCCTTTATCCAAATACTAAACACGAATTTACATGTGATTTCCAGCTAAACGAAGTCCTATACCATCAGCATGTCGAGTTAGCTTTGTTTTAGACAAAGCCTTCGTGAAGGGATCAACTAGATCAGCCTTAGGATTTCCACCATAAACAATAACCATATCTTTAGTATCCCTAAGGTATCGAAGAATGTTCTTGACAACAATCCAATAATTTCACCAGGATTTTGTTGGTATCTACTAATAATGTTCTGTGCGAAAGCCACATCAGGCCTTGTGCATCTAAGCGCATACTGACAGGTCTTGATTAATCTTAAACGAATAACTAGGTGATTAGAATATCTAATATGTTGCACAATAACGAATTAGTGATTGAGTCAACGAATTGAACAATGAATCAAAGTAGATTTGAGTAAAAGGAATATTTCATTCAAAGCCAAAAATGGCGGGAGAAACGGTTTCAAAATGGTATTTCCCTCATTCAAGCGCTACCTTACAAGTCACACTTCTCTCACTATTTATAAGCTAACACAAATACTAACTATCATTATACAACCCTTATTGTAGGTTCTGATCAGTTTAGAGAGAGAGAGTATTCTAGAGAGAGAAAGTATGATTTAACAATTGAGCACAATCTCTTAACATTACACACACCCCACACTCCTATTTATAGGAGTGTGGGGACTTTACAAAGACTTCTCTCATATTACACTTAAGTCCCTAACAACGACTACAAATACAAAGTTATGAATATTCTATTCCTAACAATTCCCCCTTATTTGTACTTGTTCACAATATGAAGTCTTTGTCTTTAAGCATCTTCATTGTTGTTATCTTGACCGTGTAGATGCTTGCTTTGATCTTCAACCGCAACTTTGGATTTCATCAAAGTAGTTTGTTGTAATCTTTGATATTTTTGTATCTAAAGATAAGTTTCTTGAAGAATCTCTCTTTTCTTTTGAAAGCTTGACCTTGATGTTGTATTGAACATGTCACTGATGAAGTATTCTCGAAGGTCTCGCTCTTTGAAGAAGTCTTAAGAGCCTAATCATCCAAAAACTCTTTTTGGCGAACCTTGGATGATAGTCTTAATGATCTCCTCTTTCGTGTTCTTCAAATTCAACTTTAGATTTCATCAGAGTAGTGTTTAAATCTTTGTATCGCGGAAAGCACACTTTGAAAGTTGACTTGAAGAATCTTTCATTTCAAACGAATGTTTTATGTAGACTTGTAGTCTTTGATTTCATGATTCCGATGTGAACATAACATTCGTTTCCTTTGACCGTTTGAACCATAAAGTGGAATGCTCCCCCTTATTTGAGTGCCCCCCTTAGTTGAGTAGTTTCACTTTATCGTTCAACTTGTAGAAGCTTGATTTGATTTATTTGTTTGAAGCTTCTTTTGTTTGAGCAATCATTCCAAAATCCTTGACGTTTTGATTTTTCATTTAGCTCCCCCTCAACTCATACTTGAAATCAACTATCGGAAAGTTGATGTTTTACTTCGTTGTAGCTTGATGATGAACATTCTTCTTTACTTCACGTTCTTCCCATTGGAAAACCATTTACACACGTTTTTCCCTTTGGTACACGTTCTTCCCCCTCATGATGATTATGACTCGTTGTAATCGTCATGTAAACGTGTACCCAAATAGTATTCTCAAATAGCGTCCATGAGCGTGAAACTGGGTAAGTAACTACGAGATCACTTAGATTGCTCGTTAACACAACAATCAAAATCACAAAAGAAGTCGATTGTGTGACCTACGTTCAATGTTGCAAAAACGTTAGCATTGGTAGGATTTCCATACGATCATCGTGAAATACCAAAATCGTTGATACCACTACAAATGTTCCGAGCGATATCACAAAGACATGCTTTTATCAAATTCGTTCGTGTCCTATAAAATGTTTAACATTTTGGCGCTAGACTCAATAGTGTATGAAATGAAATCGAGAAACGGAGTTGGTTTTCTCTTGTTTCAATATCAACATTCTCCGAGTGAGAATATGATAGAAATGTGCTACTTCTCCGTGTATATTGAAACAAATTCTTGTGAAGAATTTGAGTGGCGATGAGGTATATGTGCATTGCATCACTGGGTCCATGATGTCTTTTTCAATATCGAAAATCAACACAAGAAATTCGATAGAAACTTGGTTACCCGGCTATTTAATTGGCGAAGAAACGGTCTCTCATTCTTTTAACCGTATCACACACTCCTTACTCAACCTCTCATAATATTCAGCTCCACCCTCATTTTGGCATTTTGAAAATGATGTTTTTGTTGATTTTGCACCTTTAAACTCCAATCCTAGACCTAAATAACCCTCACATTCGAAAGTGATTCCTTGGGTAAGTCCCTCCGGCTCTGGATGGACTATAGGAAAAAGGTAGCTTTTTGAAAATCGCTCAAGGTGCATCAACATTTTGCCAAATTGTTTTGAAAAACATTTCCAAAGTAACTTCGAAAGTTTGTAATATTTTCGAAGAGACGCTCCCCGTTCAACATATGCATGACAATATTTTCGAAAAGACGCTCCCCCTTCAACATATGCATGACATCATTTTTGGTTATGGGAAGTCTTTTTCGAAAATACATTCGAATACTGCATTTCGAAATATTTATTTGAAAAATTGTTTCGTTGAAGCTCATTTGAAAGATCTAGGAGGTAGTTCGAAAAATGATTGTATGAACTCCCCGTTTGATCGTACAAGTGTTTTTGAAAAGATTTGACATTTTGAAAACACTTGTTGATTACGAAAATACTATAAAACACAAATATAATACTTTGAATATGTTAGTTCTAGTCGAGATTGAAAGTCCGCTACTATTCACATTCATCATATTTAACTTGTATTTAGACCAATAAATTCGTAATTTTTCGGGTTTAGAACGGGTTTCAATTTGAAATAATTGAAAGCCTAAATCATTTGAGGATTGCGTTCGAAACCGAGTTGTTCCGAATTCGCCGTGTGCCAATCTTTCATGATATCTCGTGTAAGCACTTCCATGAGGTTCGAGTCTGAAACTGAGGTATTCCGGAGTCATCAAGATGTCTTACGTGTCTGCACAATCAAAGCAAACAACTTTTGGTACCCATATCTTTTTGGGTCCTTTTTGGTTAGTTTTGTGCAAAGAATATGAATGCCATTTCCCCGGTAAACACACATTTGACGTAGTTGATTTTGCAATCGGTGTGTTTGTTTTTGAAGTTTGTGGAGATTTTGGTATCCATTTATGTTTAAGAGTTGGTGAAGGAGTTCTTCGAAAAAATCCATTTGATGAGTGTACCACATTTGAAGCATTTCGAGGTACAGTTGAAAACAATTGTTTCTTTGATGTGAATGAATTAATTGAAGGTCTGTTTTTAAGCTTAGAAACAAAACTATTCACTTTTTGCACCGAATATTTAAAATGAGATGGTGCAAATTCCAATAACTCGGGTATTGAATAAGTGAAAGATTTTGTTTCCTTCTTGTTCATTTGAGGACAAAAAGCATCCTTTGAAACATGTTTGCTTGAGTTTATTTTGGATTTAAAACTCAAAGGTGTTGTAAAAATTCCACCAGTTTGTGATTTCGGTGAATACTTTTGATTCTTTTTCGGGAAAGAACTAGTACTCGAAGAAACCAGTTTGGAAGATGTTTTTGAAGATTTACCGTTGTTAACCTTGAATGGAAATTTAACATCCTTTTTCGAATCTTTTTGAAGAGTTTTAGATTTCCGTTTCTCCTCATGTGAAAGAATTGGGGTTTGTGGTGAAACTGGACCATTCATTTTCCACATTGAATCAATCTTATGAGTTAAAGCTTCGATATCCTTTTCTTTTGAATGTAACGCATTTTGAAAAAATGATATCTTAGCAATAGATTGTTCATTCGAGGAGAAAGATTCCAATGAAGATTTGTCATTTGAAACTAAAGATTTATCAAGTGATTCTTTTTCAAAAGACGCAATTTTATCTAAAAGGTTACGTTTTTCATTCCCAAAATAGTTAGTGCGACATTCCAACTCTTGTTCAAGTTCCGAAAATTGTTTTTCTAAAATAAGAGTTGGAACGTATACTTTTTGAAAAACAGTTTGTTTCAACACATCATCAGAATGAAGTTTCTTTTCGGTATAACTTGGAAAGTTATCATCCGAAAGAGGAATTTTCCTATTTTTGTAACTCTCATTTAACGATTTTTAATCAAAAGATAATTGCGTTTTATTAAAAAATGGTCGTTTTGCATCCTCTTGTTCTTCAATTTCCTTTAATGATCTAATGAAAGTCATTGTAACATTTGCTTTGCCCAAGGATTTTGTGTCGTAAAGACCGGGAGCATGATACATAGCTTTCTTTAGATATTTTGGGTTATCATGACCCAAACCTTCTTGTGGATTGAAAGATCGAAACTCTTTTGGTTTGTTTGGAAAAATTAGTTGATTCGTTTGTTCTCTCAAGCAATTTGGCTTTGAAATTTCATTTCGATTTTCAACTTCAAGTGCTTTTGATTTTAAAGATTTAATTTCCGTTTGATAATCTTCAATTTGTTTTCTTAAAAGCATAAGATTATCGTTAGCACTTAGTCTCTCATTTCTTTGAGTATTTAACTCGGTGATTAACTCCATGCTTTTAAGTCTTTCATCCATTCGTTCTTTCTTAAGATTCTCGAGTTCCTTTAAAACACTGTGATTATATTTCCTCTCATCAAACGTAATGGGTTTTGATTGTTTTTGAAGTGTATTGATTAACTCCAATTTTTCATTAAGTTCATTTGTAAGATGTTGAAGTTGAATCACAGTTTGATCATATTTCCCCTTCCAAGAAGTTGCTAACTCTTTAAACTCTTCGAGCTTAAAATTGGTAAGGTTTAAAGCTTTAATTTGAGATGTCAAAACTTGAGTTTCGTTTGAAAGCTTAGAATTCTCGTTTAAAAGATTAGCTTTTTCGTTTGAAAACCTTAAAACCAATTCGGTGTTAGTTTGCAACTTCTTTTCCAACTCAATGATTTTATTATCAAGGGTAGACCGAGATAAAAAATGTACCTCTGCGACGTTGACATGTGATAACGTCTATAAAAATTCTCGTGCACGTGTAGCAACATTGCGCTTTCGATCCAATCTTTCATGGTCGTTCCAATCATTAGGAGACAATGTTTTCCCCGTGGCTTCACACATTTTTTCTAACTCCTCTACTTTTGTCCAGGCTTGGTCCGGAGGACAATAAAAGGTAAGCCCGTCATCTTTCTCGATTGTGATATGCACAATATTTCCAACAATATCTTTCTTCATAATGCAAATTTGATCGCGAAAATCCCTTAAAAGTTGATGAAAAATTTCTCAATGTTGAAAATTTGACGAAAAATCCGGATAATCTTTACCCGTGGTATCTCACGCTTGTACAATCTTTTTCCCGAAGCCTATTGAACTAATCGAGTACAATAACACCGTTGAATTCGCTTTTCAATTTCGATTCCGGAAATATAAATCTCGTATTTTTTCGATTCTTGAATCTCGCCAAAATAAAAATCTCTCTCTTTAAAAAAGTTCTTATTTTTCGATTTCGTCTCTAACGTGAAAACGTGGAATCGCGAAACTTCTATCCTAACACACGAATCCTTGTGTGTTGAATTTCTATCCTAACACACGAATCCATGTGTGTTGAATTTCTATCCTAACACACCAATCCTTGTGTGTTGAATTTCTATCCTAACACACCAATCCTTGTGTGTTGAATTTCTATCATTGTGTGTTGAATTTCTATCCTTGTGTGTTGAATTTCTATCCTAACACACTAATCCCTGTGTGTTGAATTTCTATCTAACACACTAATCCTTGTATGTTGAATTTCTATCCTAACACACCAATCCTTGTTCTTTGAAATTCTTTTTTTTTTTTTTTTTTTTTTTTTGGAAGTCTCGGAATCTTTGTTTTCAAAAACTGATCGTGATCGTTTTATACTCTTTGTAAAAGATTATGTTCGTATACTAGGTCGACATCGTGTAGACTAAATGATGTATTCGAATGACACTGAATTGTGTTCGTGTGGTGTAATTCGAATAAGACTGATTTCTATTCGTGTATTGTAATTCGTGTATGTTCAAAGTGTATTCGAATGGGTAGTTCGAATGGTGAGTTTGAATTTGATGTTTTTTATGTTCGTGTATGTTGATTTCACAATCTAATGGACACTTAGACAAATTCCGAAATAAAAAGGCTCCTCTCTTGTGAGAATCCTAGTAGAGTACCGAGTAACACTTAGTTCGTTCACCACTTACCCTAGTCGAATGCCGAGTAGTTCGAATACTTGTAGATTTTACCCTTTACACGACTGCCGTGACTAGACTAGTCTAACCAGTTGAAATCCTAGTCTAATGGTTTGTTCTAACCAGTTGAAATCCTAGTCTAATGGACTAGTCTAACCAGTTGAAATCCTAGTCTAATGGACTAGTCTAACCAGTTGAAATCCTAGTCTAATGGACTAATTCGAATATGTGATTAGACTAGATAAACACCTTACACGAATTGACTGAAATGAGTTCGTGTATATGAGTTCGTGTACACACAAACACAATTCGTGTGAAGACTTGGTGAAATTCCTTCGCGTTTAACTCGTGTATCACACTTTGTATTCGTGTATGTGAGTTCGTGTATGTGAGTTCGTGTATGCACAAATATAGTTCTTGTATAAGAGTTCGTGTATGAACAAATTCAAGTCGTGTGTATTAGTTCGTGTATGTTGAATTGCAATTCGTGTGAAGACTTAGTCAAATTTCTCACGTTTTCGAGATAGTTATATAACTTATCCCAGTCGAATTGCAATGTTCTCATATGGATTAAACACCTTACACGAATTTACTGATTAGACTAGTGTTTCACCTTACACGAATATGTATACTATTCGTGTATGTTGAAAACGTAGTCTAATGGTACACGAATTGACTATTAGACTAGAAATCCTTCTTACAAGGATACAAACTGTATTCTTGTATGTTGAAAATGTAGTCTAATGGTACACGAATAGACTATTAGACTAGAAATCCTTCTTATAAGGATACAAAATGTATTCGTGTATGTTGAAAATGTAGTCTAATGGTCTATTTCCAGTCTAATGAACGGGTACTTTTGAGAGTATCCCGCTCTGATACCAATTGTAGGTTCTGATTAGTTTAGAGATAGAGAGAGAGAGAGAGTATTCTAGAGAGAGAAAGTATGATTTAACAATTGAGCACAATCTCTTAACATTACACACACCCCACACTCCTATTTATAGGAGTGTGGGGACTTTACAAAGACTTCTCTCATATTACACTTAAGTCCCTAACAACGACTACAAATACAAAGTTATGAATATTCTATTCCTAACACTTATGTTCATTTAAGAACACTTCAGGTGAACTAAATACACGAAGTCATCATTAAACTATAACTCCGGTGAACTTCAGTTAAGTCGGGTAGACTAACTTGTTCACCCGAGTTAAAGTATTCAATGTATGACTATCTAAGTTTTAGTTCGGGTGATGAATCTTGTTCACCCGAAGTAATTCCTTAGATACAAAACACTTCTGATGAACATTTTGAAGCTTCATCCATTACTCCAATTATGCTCCAACAATCCTCCCCCTTGGATGATGCTTCCAAAATCTTCATCTTGCTAAGTTTAGCTCCATTCCCATCTTCATGCAAAACCATATTTATACATCAATCATCTTCCTTGTCTGTTCCCCATTCTGATCTTCTCTACTTCCCATGCAACTACTTCCAAAGCCATCTTTCTTTCTTTATCGTCTTCTTTAAGTTTCTCAAGAGGTAACTGACAAATTGTCAATAAATCTTCATTTGTTAGATCTCTTAAGTCTGTACTTTCATATAATCTCTCATCTTCTCCATCAGCTCTTTCTAATATTATCTCATCATGAAAATAGTCCATCCACCATCTAATAATTATTGGCTTTAGATTAATCACTTTGACATTCTTCATTGGAGCTTTGTACATTTTCATCCTCTTTCTTTTATTTTTAAACTTCTTTCCAAAGTTTACAAAGTCAGTCTTAGCACACTCTTGAATGAATTTTTCATAGTCGTGACCATGAGGATATGCACCATGATTCACCATCTTTAACGTGCTTAAATTTGTAGCATCTTCCACAGTTATCTTCATAAGCTTTTCAGTTGTATTATAAGAAGATGTCATCACACCAGTAACACTCTTCCTTTTAATCACCATGGCTCCCTTCTAGTGGTCAAATCTCCATCCCACAATTGGTGGAAGAATCCCTCTTCTCATTCACTCTAGTTCTTCCTTCCCAGGTCTTGCCTCTTCTTGAGTTAATTCTTTGAACCTTGACCCTGATCCTTCTTCATTTTCTTGAACAAATATATCTTTAAGTTCAACAGGAAAACCATATTTGTCAAGTTCACTTCCATCTGCAGCAGTATAATCCACCCAATTTGATAAATCTTCAATAATTTCAGTTGCTACTAGGTCATCGAGTTATAACCTTCAGGTAAAGTTGATTTTTCTTCAGTATGAGATTTTGGAAACCAAGATTCATTCTCCATATATTCTAAGGATCATCATCCTCTTGTTTCACCATCATCTTTAACTTAACCTCTTGACTCTGCTTTTCAACTAGAGATTTCATGGTTATAGTTTGATTTGGATAAACTATTTGAATAGAAGATCCTCTGACATCCTTCTTAGTGGTTGCAGGAGTCATCATTGATGTTTCTTTAACAGTTGTTTGACTTGCAACAGTCATTTCAACTTCAACTGCTGATGATCCACCTACCTTCTACTTTTCTTGTCTTTCTTTTAATCTCCTGTTTAATTCCTTCTCCACTATCTTTTCTTTCTTTAACTTCATATCTAAAACCATTATCTTAGTTTGAATATCCAACCAATTCTTATCTAAGGTTTCCATTTTAATTTCACCAATAGATTTTGTATAGAGACCACCAACAAAAACCAAATAATTTTTCAACTGAAACTTGTAGTTTATTTCAGTTAAATCTCTCTTGTATCCAAACATTCTCTTTTTCAGCCCCACTACCTTAGCAGGTATCAAACTTGCAGACTTCACAACCTTAAATTTTATCCTACTTCCAATAAGACTTGTTTTAACACTAATGCCTCACCTTGTAGTTTCTATATTTTCACTTGCTGCATTCTCTTCTTTTACAACAACCTTTTCAGCCTCTTTGTCAACTAATTTATCTTCCATTTGATCATCATCAATTTCAATATTTATCACTTTCTCTTCTCCTCTCAAGTCTTTGTTCCATGTATCACTTTCACCAAAAATAGTTTTTGATTTAAGGTTCCTATCCTTGATGTAAACAGTAAGGACATCAGTTGAGCTCTCATCAATCATGCCTTCATAATGTTTGTCAAACATGTCTTTATCAGGCTCATTAACTGATCCACTACTTTGAACTTGAAAGATGTCTCTCCGGATTAAACTTCTTCATTCTCATCATCACCCGAATTAAAATCTTCATCACCAGATTTATTTTCCAAGCTTAGCTCCTCACCCGATTAAAACCTTTCATCACCCGAATTAAAATTTTCATTACCAGAATTAAATTCTTCAATCATCTTCTCATCCAATTTAGAGCTTCCCTCTTTCTCCAAATCCTTTGAAATTTTATCAACTATAGACAAATATATTTCTTCTTCCTCATTTATAGATTCACTGCTCACATTCTCCCCCTTGGAAACATCATCAGTCATCTGTACTGATTGTTCCATATCTACATCTTCTAGCTCAACGGTTTCATTATCATCATTTCCTTTCAATTCAGTCATCATCACATCTTCAGTCTCAATTTTATCTCCCCCTATTTTGGCTGCATCATCCAAAGGGAGAGATTTCAACATAAGATTGAATATCAGTTGACCTTCTAATGACCTACTGAATAGCACTCTGCCATCTCAGCTGACAAATTAATGACATTTTCTTCTTTACTAACTTCTCAAGTAATTCATCCTTCTTGTCACACCCCACTAGTGGCGGAAACACAGGGTGCAACTGATTGGTGATCTTCATAACACAACAGTAATATAAAGAATATAAATCATATGAATAAATAAATAATGTGTTGTTATGACGTCACCATACTTAATGTATAAACCTTAGTACACGAAAATAGTCAAACACTACAAGAAGAATATTCAAATGTAAACATCAACAAATGAAAGAATACTTGGGCTTGCAAACCCGAAATGTAAATCAAATGTATATAAATAATAACGTTCACAAATGCAAAAGATATCCTGAGGTCATCTAGAGTCCGACTCCTACATCCAAGTCCTATGCCTGCTCATTACCTGAAAGTAAAGCTGAAAATGTCAACATAAAGTTGAGCGAGTTCATCGAGTAGTACAAATCAGTAAAAAAAGTATTGTGTAACTAATTCATTTTAAAGTAGTAGAAAACATCATCACATTGTATAATACAAGTATACATCACAAGCATTCAATATAGTGGGAACATAGCAAGTGCACCTCATAAAGAGCGTGCGGTGTCGGTATGAAACACATACCGATAATCCATCATAGTAAGTGCACCCCATAAGAGCGTATGGCATCGGTATGACACACATACCGATAATCCATCGTAGTAAGTGCACCTCATAAAGAGTGTGCGGTTGGTATGATACACATACCGATAACGTAATAAGTGCACCTCAGAAAGAGTGAGCGGTATCGGTATGAAACAAATACCGATAATCCATCGTAGTAAGTACATCGAAAGTAAGTATTGAACAACCGTTTGTGATGATTTAGAAAATCGCATTAGCTTTTATTACGCAATCTAAAGTTTCGAAATATCGTAAGTTTCAATAAATAGAATTGTCTATTTATGGTAAGTTTCTAAAAATAGAAATATTTCCAAAAAGAGAAAGTAGTATGTCATTCTCGTAAATCATTTTATTTCAAGTTATTTTGGTTGCTTTACTTTCCCCGATTTAAAATATAGAAAACAGTAGTAAAATAGGGGCGATGACTCACCTTATCGAGTGAGCGAATGTGAACAATACTGTGTGTATATAACGTATGAAGTTTGTCACAACTAGAGTCCTCAATAGTCCTAGAGATCCCCTAGATAAAGGTAGAAATGTATAAGAATAATATTCGACGGTTAAAGACTTTGGATTAATACGACAAACTTTTCAGTAACCACATAGGTTCATTCAAACTGAGATAAGTAAAGTTCCATAAGGAATTAGACGTTGAAGGAAGTATATTTGAAAACTAGATATACAGGGATACATTTTAGACTAAGGTATTGATAGAAAATAGTTCGTTAAGAAGGAGATATGATTAAAACAAAACTGTCTAAACAATCTGTCCAAAAATGGGATATTTGTATAAGTTGAGTTAAACACAGTTTGAATAATCATTTGATTTAACTTTGTTTATATACAAAATGTACATGTCCTCATATCTTGGAGTTTGCAAAACTATCATATCCTTTGGTATGACATATTCATGTCACACCCCGCTAGAGCGGAAACACGAGGCGTGAAGAGCAAAGATATCATACGTACGATTTTCAAGTCATTAAAAACAAGTAAAAAGTTTACAAGTTCAAAGATAACCAAGTATTTTAGCATTTCATTACAACAAATTACATAGGTAAAGACTTCAAAAGACATTCCCAAAGTATTAAATAAGGTCTTCTCCCGATTCTTGAATTACGTGACTTGCCTGACCCGAGCCCAGTAGATATGCACTTCAAGTCCTTACACTGCGTTTCCTGAAACATGAGAAAAAGTGTCAACTACAAAAAAGTAGTGAGTGAGATACAATTTTCTAGTCCTCGACTAAAAGTAGTTTTCGACAACGTATATATATTTGACGTATTTCTCAACAAAAATAGAACGGTTTCGGGCTCAATGATGTATACACTAGTAACGCTATGCGTAGAATGTGATAATGATTGTATAAAGACATTGACCTCTTGACATATTATAGCGGTAAGCGTTCACACTAAACCGATTAACTGACCGCGGCTCTGGCCCCTTTCCTCGCACTACCTACGAGGAGTAACGCATGTACAATAGTATAATGTACTTAGGCTGCCACCTAAGTAAGGGACGGTCTTTACCTAAGTATCGATACCCATATACTAAACGGCTTAAGCATAAGCTAATAGTGTGTAAAGAGAAAATTTGGCACTACTTTTATAAAACTGATAGTAGGCACTTACTGTATGACTATATTCATATCAAGAGTCAATAAAGTTACCGGTTCTATGGTGTTTAAAAGACATACAATCATTCGTTCAATTCATAAATGTACCAAGTAAAGGACATACACATATAACTTCATTAAACGGTTCACAAGTTCATGAAACGGTTCATAAGTTCATAAAATGGTTCATTCTCATGTTTCCCCCGAAATATTTGTACAAAATAGTGAAAAGAGAGGGGATGTAACTCACTGGTTGCGAAGACTAAAAGTGTGCGTAAAAGAAGTTGGAACGCGTTGGAATCAAATGAACCCTAGAACATACCAAGTTTTCGAGTAAGTATTATAATTTATAACTTTTATATAATCGTTAGTCAATGAAATGCTTAAGTTTTAAAGTGTGAGTATTTGGTCTAACGAAAATCGGGCAGCGCTTCCGCGCTATAAATTTTAAGTCCAAAATTCCATACACTTTCCCGCTTACAATTGTTATAACAATATTTACTTTAATTATAAAACACAATATGAAGATTATATGTTACATAAGTCACTTTAAACACAAGTTATAGTTTATTACAACTTCTTTTGTACAAATTTTAAGTAATAAGCTCAAGGTGACAAATTTTATCGAATTAACAACGATTTTTGGGATCTGTCAGAGGGCCGGTGCGCCGCCCTGAAAGGTGAGGGCGACGCCCCTGCTGACATATTTTTCCCAAAAATCGTTTTTGTTCTAAAAATGGTCATTTTAATGGTAGATCTTAACATGCAAGTGATAAAAACCTTAAAATACTTTCAAATAACAGTTTCTTTTATATTTTCAACCATAAAAACAAAGTTCCATGTAATAACTTATAAAAACTTGTTTTTCTTATGTAAATCACCATGAAACTTCATAAAAACATGTTTTTAGGTGATGGATCATACATGGAATGAGAGATTTAAGTAAAAAAAGTGAAGAAAATGATTATACCGAAACAAAAGTGGATGGATGGTGATTTGGAGAGAGTTGATGATGATTTCGGCTCCAAATCGGTAGGAAACGATGTATATGACTAGAATGGATGAAGGCTCTTGTTCTCCTTGATGAAAGTATCGATTTATGGAGGTGTTTTTGATGTTAGTTTACTGCAACCTTGGTTGGAAATGAGGGTTTGTTGAGAGAGAATGAAAGTAGTGTGTGTATGCAAAAGTGTGTATGTGTGAATGAAATGGAAGAGTGGGTGTAAGAAAATGGGTTAGATGACCAAAGTCTGGACTAAAGGGGGGTCAAATCGAGTTTGGACAGATGTTGGCTTGAGGTTACATGCAACTTTGAGTCATCAAACTTAAAAAAAAAAAATCAATCTGCACCAGGGTGCGTCGCCCCTAGTGCCTAGGGCGGCGCACAGGGCTGTTTTCGGGAAAAATTTCGTTTTTCATTATCGTTAAGCATTTGCCTTCGTTTAAAGTTTACGATTGTTATGCAATGAACTTATGCAAGTTCTTTATATGTTTTCTAGGTTTTAGGATTCAGTTATTGATTCCGATTTCGATTCTGAGACACACACGTTTACGGTTAAAGTACAAATAAGAGCAATAATAGATTATTTCGAGGATAAGGAATACGAAATTAACCTGAATTTTAGACGGATGTCACGTTCTCCCCCGGTTAAAAGGTATTTCGTACCGAAATTAATTCGCCTCATCGGGAGTGGAAGAGTCTTTGAACAAGTGCGGATACTTTTGACGGATCTGGTCTTCACGCTCCCATGTGAATTCGTGACCTTGTCGGGAATTCCACCGAACTGTGACAATTGAAATACGACTCTGCTTGAGTTGTTTGACCTCTCGGTCCACAAACTCGAGCAGTTCTTCGATGAAGTGTAGTTTATTATCGATCTGGACCTTGTCCAGTGGAATTAAGATGGTCTCATCAAACAAACACTTTTTCAAGTGCGAGACGTGAAAAACGTTATGAATGCTAGGAAGTTCGAGTCGGTAAGCTACCGGGCCGACCCGTTCTATAACCTTTAAAGGTCCGGTGTACCTCGGGCTTAAGTTGGCGCGCTTCCCGAAGCGAATTACCCCCCTTCCACGACGATATCTTGAGGAGTACTCTATCGTCGACCTAGAATTCGAGGGTTTTCCTTCGGTTGTCGGCGTAGCTCTTCTACCTGCTGCGCGATCAGCCTTTCCCGAATGGTCGTGATCTTTTCGATGGTCTCCTGAACGATATCGAGCCTCGTTAATTGTCGATCGCCGGCTTCTAGCCAACAAAGCGGTGACCGACACTTGCGTCCGTATAAGGCCTCGAATGGCGCACAGTTGATGCTAGCATGGTAGCTGTTATTTTAGGAGAAATCGACCAAAGGCAGGTGGTGTCCGAACTTCTTCTGAACTCAAATACATACGCTCTTAGCATGTCCTCAAGTGTTTGGATCGTTCTTTCACTCTGGCCATCGGTTTGGGGATGGTAGGCTGTGCTGAGGTCTAGTCGAGTCCCGATAGATTTCTGAATGTTGGAGATATAAAGTCAAATGGTGAAGCTTCCAAAATAACCAAGTCATATTTTAGAGTAGATTTGTATCAATTCGGACTCTTCGAATTGTTTAATAAAGTGTAAAGTTTAGGAAGGTTTCAGTTCGGAGGAACTAATTCTTACCGAATTAGTTCAAGTTCCTCCGAACTGAACCAAGTAAACTATAAGTTTATGTCTACTCCGAAATGTTTTATAATAAACATAAGGATGGCATTTATGTAATTGTTAGATAGCTTAGGTCTATAAATAGTGGCTAACAATCATGTAATATGCATGCTTTGAACAATATATTTCATGTAACTGAATTCCCCCCCCCCCCCCCCCCCCCCCCCCCCCCCCCCCACCCCAAATACAATTTTCTTTCTACTTTTCGTTCATCGTGTATTACTATCTCTAAATCATTCATTCAATAAATCATGTCTAATTCCGCTAGACATAATTGAGATCTTACAGTTGTTGATAGCTATTGAGGATCTACGACACCTAAGAAGTGGTATCAGAGTTGGTTATTAATTTAATTTGAATCAGTCGAGGATTTAGAAGATCTAAGATCAACACGTTTTGTTTAAGATTTGAATTTTTAAATGTCGGCGGTAAGATTTGATTACTACACACTTGCATTAGTTTAATTGAATTAAGTGTTTTCTACTTTGAGCGTTAGTGTTATTAGTAAAATTCATTAAGATTTCAGTGATTTTAAGTGATCTATAGTCTACTTGAGGTTAATCAATTAGTCCGAATTAAGAACTCATCTCTCCGATTTAAAATCAGTTGCAAAGCTTCATCATGTATATTATTCCAGCAAACATTCCTGCAGTGAATTATGATAACGAAATCGGTTCCAGTGGTAGGCCTCCTATGTTTTTAAGTCAGGACTTTATGATGTGGAAAATGAGATTTAAAGCTGTTGTATACTACAACGATACACAGATTTGGGCCTCAATTGTCAATGGACCGCATAGGCCTATGGTTCAGGAGACAGGATGAACTGTTATAATAGATGTGGATCCTGAGAGGTATACTGAGACTGATAACAAACTCATTGACCGAGACTTCAGAGCTTTAGGAGCATTAATTCTAGCCTTACCTACAGAAATCTACAACCACTTCAAGGATTGCTCATCAGCAAAGGAGCTAATGGATGCAATAGAACTAAGGTATGAAGGATGTATTGAGCTAAAGGAAAGTAAGAGAGACATGCTAAAGAAACTGTATGAGGCTTTTGAATATATCAGAGGTGAAAGTCTGTCTGAGCATATCTCGAGGTATTCAGTGTTGGTGAGTGATCTGAAGACTGCTGGAGTAATGATGAAGGACAGTGACATTGTGAAGAAGCTGCTAGGATCTCTTCCACTTAATTGGGCAGTACAAGTGATGATCATTAAGAGAACAGTCAATCTGAACACCATGACACTTGTTGAGCTATTTGGAGTTCTTCAATCATATGAAGTTGATATGCAGCTGGATGAAAAGAAGCAGTCTCAAAACTCCTTTGGATGTGCACTTAAAGCATCAACACAAGTCAACTCACCACATTATTCTAGTCAAGCATTTCCTTAACCTCAATCACATGCTAGTTATGACTCTGGAGACGGTCATTCCACAAGCTGCTGTTCTCAAACTCCAGTGTACAATGGTCACTCTGGTCAGACTACACCATCTGCAATACTTGGGCCATCAGATATGGGTGATAAGACTCTCTACAAAGCATTTGTTTCTAGTTATGAAGATTTTGTAGCAGGAAGTCTTAATCAAGCTGAATTAGCAAGAAAATATCTAGAAAAACTTCATCCGGATGACTTAGAGGAAATAGATCTTAGTGGCAGATGGCAATGGCGCGTGTTAGGGAAAATCGTTTCTTCAAAAAGACTAGCAGGAATAATTTTAGAAAAGAAAATGGTGATAAAATGGGATTTGATAAGTGTCACACCCCACCTTTGGCGGAAACGTAGAGTGCAACCGATTGGCGATCGTCATAACACATTGTATAGTTAACAAGAGAATATCTAATAGTGATTTAATAAATAATGAATACGTGTCATGACGTCGCACAATCATAAGCAAACACTTATGTCTTGTGGGGTCAATCCACAAAATAAAAAAAATGTAATACAATACGGAGTTGAAACGAATAATGATTACAATACATGAATATTCAAAGTTTATAATAATAAAAATGTTCAAATGCAATCGAATGGTCTTTCTAAGTCCATGAGAGTCTCTAGTCATCCTATGCCTGATCATTACCTGAAAACATAGCTTAAAAACGTCAACATAAAGTTGGTGTGAATTCGTAGAGTTTAAGAAAACCATGTATATAAAATCCTTGTAACAAAATAGTTATAGCGACATTGTAATTGACAATCACATTGTAATTAACAATATTTGAACATTCAGGGTATAGTCAATTCATAAATGTTCCACACGATGGTATCCACGTTTGACTATTCAACCCACAACATAGAATCACCTACTGTGTAATTGAAATAGCAACCTTTGGACTTATAAAGTATGGTTAACACATGACAACTAACCATGACATTCTTGATATTGTAACTCACATTGTAAACTTGTAATCACATATTAAACCCACCAAAGTTTGTAATTGTTATCAGCAATAGTCATACAAAATCTGTAATTTAAATAAAATATGTAGTAGCAACAATAATAGAAGCAATTTAAATAAATGTTTTGGACAGTATGTGTAAACTAGTAACGAAGTAATCCACAACGATATTTGCAATTCAAACGTTTTTCACATGTGATATCTTTATTGTAATCAAAGCACTTTGCCAACTTTAGATGAAGTCAAATACGCTGCAAGGCTGAACACGTAATCAAAGCACATTGCCAACTTCACTAAAGTCAAATACGTTGCAAAGGCCGAAAAGATAATGTAATCCAACACACAATTGTTATAGCACGTAGAGTACAACATACAACATGTCCAATAAAAAAAAACATACTTGAAAATATATTGTTTCACGTAAAAGAAGCTATGTCTTCCCCCAAAAAGTTGAAAACATTTAAAAGTAGGGGTACGAAACTCACCTCATGTCCTGTGCAAAAGCTAGTTATGAAATATCACTAAGCGTACGGTCAGTTGAGCTTCCTAAACGAATGTTATGTTCAAACACGTTAGAATTGTTCTAGAAATTTAATTTAGACATTTTACTGAGTTTTTAATATGTGTTGTTAATTTCATAAGTTTTCGACCCTCGGTGATTTTTATAAAAATCTTACAAAAGACATTACAACAAAAACGTTCAATTCTGGACAGCAGGTTATAAACCATTTTTGTAAAACTACTTAAAGACTTCCAAAATTCAAACCAAAATTAATTTAACTATTAAACATCTGTAAGAACCTAAAATAAAAATTAGAAGTTCTCAGGTTCTATAATTATCGAGTTAAAAATTCCGGAACCGACACTAACTTAGTTCAAAAATTTTCCCAGATTGTACCCCTGATGGTATTTCAAACGTTTGACCCACTTTAACAATGAATTAGACGTTGAGACCACTGCCATTTGAAACCTAACTCAAAAAGCTACGTCGTAGACACCGGATTCAAGTAAAAAGACCTCTTTATGAATGATATACGACCCCGTGAACACTGACCAAAATTCTGGACAGATTGCTGGAAGTTTTTAGACGACGAATTTAACATGTAAAAACACATTTAAACCTTAATACACATCAAATACATTACATCACCATTAACCCTAATTGTAAACCTTTAAAATCCCAGAATTTAGAAAAATTTATAGACCTTTACATAAACACCAAAAACACTTTATTCAACCCATGACAAAAACCCTTTTTGATACACTTTCAAGCTAGAAACCCTAAATTAACTTTTATAAAACCAAACCCTTTCAACTTGATTATAGATTAATAACTTAACAAGATTAACGCTAGATAATTATTAACGAAAACATTAGATAGATTAGAAGAATACCAAAACAACAAACTCGATGATCACCCTTTTTCTACTATGCATAACCGAGAGAAAAGAGAGAGAAGTCGATGGAGGGAAGCAGCAGCCACAAACAAATTGAATCCCTAATTAGGTTTTGGTGAAGTTGACCAAGGGTAAGGGGGGTGTCGGGTTGGGTTTTAATATTATTATTATTATTATTTTTATTTTTTTTACATACTACTTAATGGACTATTGTTTGGAATATGGATTAAGTCCATAATTTTAACAAACCAGACTAAGAATAAAGACTTGAACACAATAATAAATTAACTAAGCTAAAACAACTTTTACCCAAAAAATATAAAACACGACTCGAGATTAAAAACGAATACGAACTTAAATGAAATTCTTAACTCGAAATTATTACGAATGACTAAAATAGAAGGTTTTACTTTGTGTTCCCGTTTCATTTCTAACAATAAGAATAAATGTCCAAACGTTAAATTTTCGTCTATGATATACGTAGAAGCTCAACCTTACGCTAAAGTGAAATTCCTAACATGTCATGCAAGTATTCGATATATAAAAAGTTCACCATCATTTCCCATCACAAATAATCACGTTTAAGTATTCAAGTTTAAAAAGAAAATTCATGTTAAATAACAGTTAACAAGTAATGACAGGCAACTAGAGAGAACGATGACTAATCGGGAAAAAAAAAATTACGTTGACGAGGAGGATTTGGTGACGGTTGTCACAGTATCCCCAGATAAGAGAATTTCGTCCCGAAATTCAAGTAGTATAACTGATCGAACACATAGAACAGGAATGTAGAAAGTTGACAAAATATAACTTGTGAAGTTTGTCATACATACAGATAGTTTCATAGAATAGTTCGGGTTGCATTCGATACTTAAGCACATACACGTTATGACATATTCATAATTACGTCTAATTATAAACACGTCTTACATATACATCCTCAATACCATAACACATACTTAAAATAAAAGGTTGCACGAATATTGCCGTCAACAATGACGTGAATTAGATTATAGTTGAAAAGTGAAGTCAATACCTTGGTAAATAATAAGCTCTCCATTATGTTGGCCAGACATAACTTAAAACTTATCATTAAGTATAATACACTTAATAGATAGTTCTTCATATGAAACATTCAATGTTGAAACACATTCAACAGAATGTAAAATACGGATTTTGATAAAGAGATTGTTGTCTAAACGAAAAGTGAATAGATAGGTGCACCAAGTTTGAAAATAGTAGAAACAAAAATTGAAACCATTGATATTTCGTGAGACCTTGTGAATGCCGATAGACAGAGAAGTAAACATACTTGTGAACGAAACAAAATATTTCATGTAATCCTTGTTATAAGTTAAATGATCACCAACGTTAAAATTTATGAATTTTCGAATAAGCACCTCGAATAAAAAGTTTACATAGTATAAGGAAAGGAACACACAAGAAGCAAATCTTCGGAGTAAAGACGATATTTCCGTAACATCAGGGCTAAGTGAAATCAAATGATATGATAAGAGTTGTTATGACTGAAATAGATAGAGGTTCTTCAATTTCCATCTTGTTCTTGTACGGGTGAGTTCGTCGAGTGAATTAAGCTCAATAGCACGATCAAAGAATACTAGAATAAACCGAATAACATAAGTGAATTAAGTAAAGGGGATATGTCTTAAGAATAAGTTATACAAAAATAATATTTATCTCATCTTTAGTTTTTGAACGTGAAGTAATTTTAGATGAATTGATATCAACCAACTCGAGGCTAAACAAAAGAAAAAATGTTTGTGTTTGGAACAAAAAAAAAAAAAAAAAAAAAAAACCATTTTCCGTAACGATTTTGGTTTGAGCTGTTCGGTATAAATTAATTATAAAATCAAACAAGCTGATTCAGACGTTTATTCTCGCGAGTCTTCTATATTTCGACGTTATCTACAACTTTACAGAAGGGACCGAAAAGTAAAAATGAGCAGAACTGGGGGAAAATGACGTTTTCTGTAATTTCGTAAGGCTGTCCCCAAAAATTGTAATCATCCTTAACCAATAGAAATTCGAACTTGTATGAATGAGTGATATGGAGAAATATTATTTCCACTCGTGCTAATCCAAAACGATGATACACGGTATATGAGAAGTCATGGAGAAACGAAATGATTTTAAATGCTCCAATACTACCCAAGAATTAATGAAAATTTTAGAATATAGATATAACCATCAATGAAGGTAGAATTTGAGAAAACAAGGAAAAGTCGTCTTCAAAGATAAGGTAATAGAAACTCCAACTGAAACGTCACCCCTAGTGGATTAGAAATATAGAAACGCGCGATTAAGCGATACGGCTGAATAATAGAATTTAAATGAGTAGTAAAAACAACGAGTGAAATGTGAACAAAAGATTCCTACGAAAGATCTATATGCGGACACTTAGGTTATAGTCTAGGTCAATCCAATCCTAATTCTCTATAACCAATGGCTCTGATACCAATCTGTCACACCCCACCTTTGGCGGAAACGTAGAGTGCAACCGATTGGCGATCGTCATAACACATTGTATAGTTAACAAGAGAATATCTAATAGTGATTTAATAAATAATGAATACGTGTCATGACGTCGCACAATCATAAGCAAACACTTATGTCTTGTGGGGTCAATCCACAAAATAAAAAAAATGTAATACAATACGGAGTTGAAACGAATAATGATTACAATACATGAATATTCAAAGTTTATAATAATAAAAATGTTCAAATGCAATCGAATGGTCTTTCTAAGTCCATGAGAGTCTCTAGTCATCCTATGCCTGATCATTACCTGAAAACATAGCTTAAAAACGTCAACATAAAGTTGGTGTGAATTCGTAGAGTTTAAGAAAACCATGTATATAAAATCCTTGTAACAAAATAGTTATAGCGACATTGTAATTGACAATCACATTGTAATTAACAATATTTGAACATTCAGGGTATAGTCAATTCATAAATGTTCCACACGATGGTATCCACGTTTGACTATTCAACCCACAACATAGAATCACCTACTGTGTAATTGAAATAGCAACCTTTGGACTTATAAAGTATGGTTAACACATGACAACTAACCATGACATTCTTGATATTGTAACTCACATTGTAAACTTGTAATCACATATTAAACCCACCAAAGTTTGTAATTGTTATCAGCAATAGTCATACAAAATCTGTAATTTAAATAAAATATGTAGTAGCAACAATAATAGAAGCAATTTAAATAAATGTTTTGGACAGTATGTGTAAACTAGTAACGAAGTAATCCACAACGATATTTGCAATTCAAACGTTTTTCACATGTGATATCTTTATTGTAATCAAAGCACTTTGCCAACTTTAGATGAAGTCAAATACGCTGCAAGGCTGAACACGTAATCAAAGCACATTGCCAACTTCACTAAAGTCAAATACGTTGCAAAGGCCGAAAAGATAATGTAATCCAACACACAATTGTTATAGCACGTAGAGTACAACATACAACATGTCCAATAAAAAAAAACATACTTGAAAATATATTGTTTCACGTAAAAGAAGCTATGTCTTCCCCCAAAAAGTTGAAAACATTTAAAGTAGGGGTACGAAACTCACCTCATGTCCTGTGCAAAAGCTAGTTATGAAATATCACTAAGCGTACGGTCAGTTGAGCTTCCTAAACGAATGTTATGTTCAAACACGTTAGAATTGTTCTAGAAATTTAATTTAGACATTTTACTGAGTTTTTAATATGTGTTGTTAATTTCATAAGTTTTCGACCCTCGGTGATTTTTATAAAAATCTTACAAAAGACATTACAACAAAAACGTTCAATTCTGGACAGCAGGTTATAAACCATTTTTGTAAAACTACTTAAAGACTTCCAAAATTCAAACCAAAATTAATTTAACTATTAAACATCTGTAAGAACCTAAAATAAAAATTAGAAGTTCTCAGGTTCTATAATTATCGAGTTAAAAATTCCGGAACCGACACTAACTTAGTTCAAAAATTTTCCCAGTACAACCCCTGATGGTATTTCAAACGTTTGACCCACTTTAACAATGAATTAGACGTTGAGACCACTGCCATTTGAAAGCTAACTCAAAAAGCTACGTCGTAGACACCGGATTCAAGTAAAAAGACCTCTTTATGAATGATATACGACCCCGTGAACACTGACCAAAATTCTGGACAGATTGCTGGAAGTTTTTAGACGACGAATTTAACATGTAAAAACACATTTAAACCTTAATACACATCAAATACATTACATCACCATTAACCCTAATTGTAAACCTTTAAAATCCCAGAATTTAGAAAAATTTATAGACCTTTACATAAACACCAAAAACACTTTATTCAACCCATGACAAAAACCCTTTTTGATACACTTTCAAGCTAGAAACCCTAAATTAACTTTTATAAAACCAAACCCTTTCAACTTGATTATAGATTAATAACTTAACAAGATTAACGCTAGATAATTATTAACGAAAACATTAGATAGATTAGAAGAATACCAAAACAACAAACTCGATGATCACCCTTTTTCTACTATGCATAACCGAGAGAAAAGAGAGAGAAGTCGATGGAGGGAAGCAGCAGCCACAAACAAATTGAATCCCTAATTAGGTTTTGGTGAAGTTGTCCAAGGGTAAGGGGGGTGTCGGGTTGGGTTTTAATATTATTATTATTATTATTTTTTTTTTATTTTTTTTTTTACATACTACTTAATGGACTATTGTTTGGAATATGGATTAAGTCCATAATTTTAACAAACCAGACTAAGAATAAAGACTTGAACACAATAATAAATTAACTAAGCTAAAACAACTTTTACCCAAAAAAATATAAAACACGACTCGAGATTAAAAACGAATACGAACTTAAATGAAATTCTTAACTCGAAATTATTACGAATGACTAAAATAGAAGGTTTTACTTTGTGTTCCCGTTTCATTTCTAACAATAAGAATAAATGTCCAAACGTTAAATTTTCGTCTATGATATACGTAGAAGCTCAACCTTACGCTAAAGTGAAATTCCTAACATGTCATGCAAGTATTCGATATATAAAAAGTTCACCATCATTTCCCATCACAAATAATCACGTTTAAGTATTCAAGTTTAAAAAGAAAATTCATGTTAAATAACAGTTAACAAGTAATGACAGGCAACTAGAGAGAACGATGACTAATCGGGAAAAAAAAAATTACGTTGACGAGGAGGATTTGGTGACGGTTGTCACAATAAGTCTAAAGTAAAGTGTTACAACTTTCAAGAAAATGGGAACTTTGCAAGGGAATGCAGAGCACCAAGAAGAAGCAGTCAAAACAATCGATATCAAAGGACTTATCAACAAACTGATCAAAAAATAATCACTTGATCAGAAATGAAGAATGGCAGAAAAGAATCAAGCTCTAGTGGAACAACATTGATTACATTTGGAGAATGAGACGAGGTTGCTGAGAAGGACTACAAAAATAAGAGTGTATCTGCGTTGATGAGTAAAATCTTCCTTTGTCAACACCGATGAGGTACTTTCAAATACTTGCAATCTATCTTGTTTACATACTGTTAAATATATAAGAGAGCATAATTTGAGTTTGATTAAAGAGATTGATTTGATCAAGTTTCATCAAAGAGAGTTTTTAAAGAAAGAAAAAGGTTATAAAGTAAAAATAGACTTATTGACAAGTGATGTAGATGCATACAAAGGAAAACTGGGAAGGTTGAAAACTCAACATGAAAACTTGTTTGAAAGATTTCAAAAGGTTTCAAATGAATTTAAAGAATCAAAAATTTATGTTGAGAAATTTAACCTTTCATCAAAAAGTTTGAGTGGAATCATTGAGCATCAAATGGTGCATAAGTCAAGGACATGTATTGGATTCAATGCAGTACCTCCTCCTTTCAATGAAAACTACTCAAGTAAGACTGAATTTACATCATTTAAAAGTAGTCTGCTTGTTGAAAATTGCTTTGATGAATCATCTGCTCTCCGTGATAATTTAGAATTACAGGAAAATTGTTCTTCTGTACAGAACATGAATTCACTATCTAATAATAATAGTCTAAATAGAACTTCTAATTGTGTAGCAGGCAGAAATTTAAAAGGGCAAGAAGTTATCGATGGTATCTGTGACGAAAGAGTTAAAAGATTGTAATAACTTAGATTTACTTGAAACTGAAGAGGAATTTGTAGGAACAAGTGCACAATTGTCAAAATGAAAGATGTTTTATGTTTCATAATTTGAAAATGAATGTTGGATGTGTAGAAGAAATTGTCTTGAATTATGTTTTGTTGAATAATTCTGAAATTGTTTCTGCATGTGTGAATGTTAATCTATCTGAATCTGTTAATAAATCTGTGCTTAAAAGTGAAAATGTTGGACATCAAAAGATTAAACTGAATAAATCAAAAAGGAAACCAAGATGTTTAACTTGCAAAAAGAAACATAAAATAGAAGAATGTTTGCTAAAGTCTAAAAAGGGAATTGTCTATAATGATATGTTAACTCCTATGATTTTGAAATTTGGAAAAATTGACTTCAAGAAATACATGGA
The DNA here is from genome assembly GCA_910822075.1 of Senecio squalidus. Lineage (NCBI taxonomy): Eukaryota > Viridiplantae > Streptophyta > Magnoliopsida > Asterales > Asteraceae > Senecio > Senecio squalidus. The sequence continues at coordinate 59,709,886 of CAJVGC010000590.1, read as the reverse complement.
TGAGAAAGCAACAAAGTCAAAGAGTGTAAATGAGTTGAAGTTTGGTAAGATAAATCCGACATTGCTAAGTGGACAGAGAGATGGAAGATAAATAGTGATGAGCAGGAAGATGGGATGGGAGCTTAATTAGAAAGACTAGGATTTTCGAAGCATCATCCAAGGGGGAGATTGTTGGAGATATAAAATCAAATGGTGAAGCTTCCAAAATAACCAAGTCATAGTTTAGAGAAGATTTGTATCAACTCGGACTCTCCGAATTGTTTAATAAAGTGTAAAGTTTAGGAAGGTTTCAGTTCGGAGGAACTAATTCTTTACCGAGTTAGTTCAAGTTCCTCCGAACTGAACCAACTGAACTATAATTTTATGTCTACTCCGAAATGTTTTTTAATAAACATAAGGATGGTATTTATGTAATTGTTAGATAGCTTAGGTCTATAAATAGTGGCTAGCAATCATGTAATATGCATGCTTTGAACAAAATATTTCATTCTACTTTTCATTCATTGTTGATTACTCTCTCTAAATCATTCATTCAATCAATCATGTCTAATTCCGCTAGACATAATTGAGATCTTACACTTGTTGATAGCTATTGAGGATCTACGAGACCTGACATTCATGCGCAACTCAACACAACAATCCCAAACATGATCGCCCAAATCACTTCTTGGATCAACAACAGAAACGAGGGAAATAATAACCTCAACAACAACCACGAAAACAACAACAACAACAACAACCAACAAGATGACCAGCACCATAACCTTAACCAAACCAACAACAAAACAACAACCGGAACCAAAACGAAAACCGACCCGACTGCAGCTACAAGAACTTCATGGCATGCAAGCCGAATTAATTTCACGGCACCTCCGGTGGTGTCGGACTACCCTCGTGGATTGAGAGTATCGAGTTGGTTCTCCACATCACCCGTTGTGCTGGGGTTGAAAAGGTGGAGTACGCTTCCTACGTAATCCATGGACGAGCCCTCTTCTGGTGGAACCTCGTTGTCCAAACCCGAAGTCTAGTCGAAGAATATGCCCTCACGAGGGAGGATTTCAAGAAACTGATCATGGAAGAATACTGCTCAAAGAGCGAGGTAAAGAAGCTCAAGGCGGAGTTGTGGAACCATCAGATGGTCGGAAACGACATCGAAACTTACACCGCTCGATTCTACGAGATGGCCCGATTGGTACCACGAATGGTAACCCCTGAGGAGAACCGAATTGATTGCTATATCTCCGGTCTCTCTCCCGAGATCCGAGGAATGGTAATCTCGGGAGAGCCGGTGACGATACAAAGCGCAGTTGTCCTCGCTCATCGTCTAACCAACAACCTCCGATCCTCTCTAGCACCTGTCAAACGAGAGGAAAGTGATAAGTTGAAAGCTGATAATCAGCCGAGAAGGAATGATAGCAACAAGAGACCCAGAACCGCCCGCAATTTTGCAGTAGTTGCGGCACCCTCAACCGGACCCCGATCTTACACTGGACCGCACCCCAAGTGTGTCAAATGCACCTACCACCACCTTGGGAACTACCCGGTGTGCAAAAATGTCATAAGGTGGGGCACTATTCTAAATATTTCCGAGAAGGAACTAGTGATCAAGGAAAGAAGCCAGCTTTCTTCGAATGCGGAAGCGACAAACACTTCGAAAACTCTTGCCCTAAGTTACGAAACGCTCCACCCAATCAGTCCGGGCAAGGCCGAGGACGTGCTTTCGTGATCACTGTCGAAGAGGCAAGGTAGGATCCTAATGCAGTAACAGGTACATTTTCAGTGAACCATTACGCGTCTATATTGTTCGATTCGGCAGCAGAGAGAAGCTTCGTATCCTTAGAATTTAAACCCCTTATAAATCTAGGATCTAAAGTTCTTAAGGGTACTTTCATTGTAGAGTACGCTAATGATCAAGAAGTTGAAGCTAAGGACGTAATTGTAGGGTGTTCGATGTGCCTACCCAATAAGATTTTCCCCGTAGACCTCATCCCCATAGAACTGAAAAGTTTCCATACCATCGTCGGAATGGACTGGTTAGCCCGATTCCGGGTTGAAATTGTCTGTTTCGACAATATTCATTCGAATACGCCTCGCGAACGGGGAAACACTCATTGTAAAGGGAGACAAACCTGGACAACAACTTCGTATGGTCTCGGTTATGAAGATGCACATATATCCCGAGAAGGACTGCGAAGCCTTCTTAGCGCTCATCGTTGAACGTAAACCGAAGGAGACACGTATTCAAGACATCCCTGTAGTCAAAGATCATCCCAAAGTCTTTCCAGAGGATTTACCCGGACTACCCCCAACCCGACAAGTGGAATTCCGAATTGACCTGTTTCCCGGAGCAGCACCGGTTACCAAGAAACCGTATCGTCTAGCACCACCTGAAATGCAAGAACTCTCAGAACAGCTGCAAGAACTCTTAGATCATGGTCTATTTCGTCTTAGTACGTCACCCTGAGGATCCCCAATCCTCTTCTTTAAAAAGAAAGACGGATCTTTCAGGATGTGCTATACAGAGCTCAATAAACTGACCGTCAATATCCGATACCCTCTCCTTCGAATAGACGACCTATTCGATCAGTTGCAGGGTTCACCTTACTTTTCAAAGATCGATCTCCGTTCATGGTATCATCAGGTTCGAGTCAGTGAACCCGACATTCCTAAACTGCTTTCCGAACTCGCTACGGGCATTACGAATTTCTCGTTATGCCATTCGGTTTGACCAACGCACCGGCAGTGTTCATGGATTTGAGGAACAGGGTGTGTAGAACATATCTGGACAAATTTGTGATCGTATTCATAGAAGACATCCTCATTTATTCCCGGAACAAACAAGATAAGCGAAAACCCTTGAAACACATCCTAGAACTTCTTAGAAATAAGAAGTTGTACACTAAATTTTTGAAATGTGAAATCTGGCTTAGAATAGTACATTTCCTCGTTCATGTGATCAATCAGGAGGGAATGCACGTAGACCCAGCCATAATAGAAGCGATTGAGAAATGGTAAGCCCCAACAACGCCTACGGAAATCCGACAATTCCTAGTATTGGTTGGCTACTATCGTAGATTTATTGAGAATTTCCCGAATATCGCTAAACCCCTAACCGAACTTACTCAGAAAGACAAAGATTTCCTTCGGGGAAAGGAGCAAGAGGAATCATTTCAGAAGCTCAAACACAAGTTGTGCCACGCCCCTATTCGGTCCTGACCCGAGAGTACGGATAACTTTGTAGTATATTGCGATGCATCCCACCAAGGTCTTGGTTGCGTTCTTATGCAAAAAGACAAGGTCATCGAATATGCATCCAGACAACTCAAGGTACACGAACAGAACTACACGGCTCACGACTTAGAGCTGGGGGCAGTCGTGTTCGCTCTGAAAATTTGGAGGCATTACTTATACGGCACTAAGTGAACCGTTTTCACTGACCATAAAAGCCTTCAACACTTCCTCGATCATAAAATGCTTAACATGAGACAACGAAGATGGATAGAACTGCCAAGTGACTACGATTGCCAGATCAAATACCATCCCGGTAAGTCAAACGTAGTAGCACATGCCCTGAGTCGAAAGGAAAAGGTAAAGCCATCTCGGGTTAGAGCATTGGGGGTACAAGTTTAGACCACCCTACGAACTCAAATCGCTAGAGCTCAGAGCGAAGCATTGAAACCCGAAAACCTCAAAGGCGAAACACTACATAACCACGAGAAGGAATTTTGAGGTTAAACCCGACGGGATCCACTACTTCAAGAACCGAGCGTGGATTCCGAGATCTGAAAGCCTCCGATAACTTATACTAGATGAGGGCCACCGTTCCCGATAATCTATCCATCCGGGATCCAAAAAGTTCTACAAAGACCTTCGGGATTATTATTGGTGGCTGGGCATGAAGAAGGAAATCGCCTTGTACGTAGCTAAGTGCTTGACTTGCTCGAAGGTCAAGGTGGTATACCAGAAACCATCAGGCTTACTTCAGCAGTCGTAGATTCCATTGTGGAAGTGGGAATAGATCTCCATGGATTTCATAACCAAATTTCCCCGCACGACAAAGGTAAATGACATGATTTGGGTCATTGTAGATCAACTGACGAACTCCGCACACTTCCTACCTGTCCGAGAGAACTACTCGATGGAAAAATTCGCTCAAGTCTATATCAACGAGATCGTCTCTCGTCATGGAACGCCTCTCTCCATCATATCAGTCACGGATAGTCGATTCACGTCCCATTTTTCGAACGCACTTCATAAATCTCTCGGGACTCGACTAGACCTCAACACACCCTACCATCCCCAAACCGATGGTCAGAGTGAAAGAACGATCCAAACGCTTGAGGACATTCTAAGAGCGTGTGTAGTAGACTTCGGAGGAAGTTGGGACACTCACCTTCCTTTGGTCGAGTTCTCCTACAATAACAGCTACCATGCTAGCATCAAGTGCGCGCCATTCGAGGCCTTGTACGGACGCAATTGTTGGTCACCGCTTTGTTGGCTAGAAGCGGGCGATCGACAATTAACAAGACTCGACATCGTTCAGGAGACCATCGACAAGATCACGACCATTCGAGAAAGGCTGAAGACATCGCGCAGCAGGCAGAAGAGCTACGCCGACAACCGAAGGAAACCCCTCGAATTCCAGGTTGGTGATAAAGTACTCCTCAAAATATTGCCGGGGAAAGGGTTATTCTAGAAACGCGGCAAGCTAAGCCCGAGGTACACCGAAACATTCGAGATTATAGAACGGATCGGGTCGGTAGCATACCGACTCAAACTCCCTCAAGAACTTTCCAGCATTCACAATGTATTCCACGTCTCACACTTGAAGAAGTGCTTGTCCGACGAAACCATTGTAATCCCACTGGACGAGGTCCAGATCGATAAAAAACTCCAATTTGTTGAAGAACCACTCGAGATTGTGGACCGAGAGGTCAAACAACTCAAGCAGAGTCGAATTCCCACTGTCAAAGTTCGGTGGAATTCCCGACGAGGTCACGAATTCACGTGGGAGCGTGAATACCATATTCGTCAAAAGCATCCGCACCTATTCAAAGATTCTTCCACTCCCGGCGACGCGAATTAATTGTAGGACGAAATTCCTTTTAACGGGGGGAGAATGTGACAACCGTCTAAAATTCAGGTTAATTACATATGCTTTATTCTCGAAATAATCTGTTATTGTTCTTATTTATACTTAGACCGTAAACGTGTGTGTCTCGGAATCGAAATCGGAATCAATAAATGAAACATAATACCAAGAAAACATATAATGAACTTGCCTAAGTTCATTGCAAAAAAATCGTAAACTCTAAACAAACGCAAATGCTTAACGATAACGAAAACGAAAAAAAAAAAAAAAATCTAAAATGCCAAAAATCGGCCTCGTGCGCCGCACTAGGGCCTAGGGGCGACACACTGGAGGCATGGACAGACTTTTTTTTTTAGTTGGTGACTCACAATTGCATGTCCTCACAAGCCTACACCTGTCCCAAAACGTGTCATGAGCTCCTTTGATCCAGACTTTGGTCACCTAACACTCCCTTTACACCCTCTTTCATTTTTCATTCATTCATTATCACATTACCACATTTACACACACATACACACACATATAACACCATCTCTCTCAACTCTCTGAAAATTCCAGCAAGTTTGCAGTAAAAACCCACCTAAAACACCTTCACAAATCGCCACTTTCATCAAGATTAGCAGGAGCTTTCATCCATTTTGGTTACATACACCATTTTCTACCGTTTTGGAGCCGAATCTATCATCAATTGACTAGTAATCATCATCAATTCACTTTCCTTTGGGTATAATAACTTATCTTTATTGTTTTTACATAAATCTTCAATTGCATGTATGATCTATCACATATAAATGAGTTTTTATTAAGTTTTATGGTGATTAACATAAGAACACAAGTTTTTGTGACAACCGTCTTATTTCAGATAAAAACCGCATTCTCTATCTTTGAGTTAACTTTGAATTAATCTTATCGTTACTTGTCTCGTAAACTTGTGTGTGTCGGAATCGAAATCGGAATCATAAAACGAATCCTAATACCAAGAAAACACTTAGTGAACTTGTCTAATTTCCTATCTAAAATAACCGGTAACTTTCAACAAACGAAATGCTTAACGATAAAACGAACGAAAAACGAATAAGGCAAAAATCTGCCCTCCAGGGCGCCGCGGTGGAGGGTGCAGATCAGCCAAATTTTTCCAAGTCTTTAAAACTTAATCAAACGAACCCAAACCCGAGCCCAACACTTTGGCTCCGGGTTAAACATGTTAAAAGCCTTCTTATGAGTCCAGTGACTCTAATTTGACTCCCTTATAACACAAACATAACACATTACACACACACACACAACAAACACTCTTTACACTCTCTCTCTCTCTATTTGCAAAACACTCAAGAACACACACACTCACTTCACTCTTCTTACCGTAAATTATTCACCATAAACTCAGAAAAATAACCACATGAACATACACAAATCGTTCATCAAGTAAGGAGGAAGAAAGGAGTTGCATTCTTTGGGTTCAAAAGTTCATTTCTAAGCATTTTGGGTAAAAATCATCAAGGGTTCACTCCAATCATCTTCAAACCACTTTAATCTCGATATAAATCCTTCAAATCTTCTGTCTTTATAACATATACCCATTGCATGTATCATCTAACACCTAAAAAAAATGAGTTTATATGAAGATTTTTGACCATTTATGAACAAAAACGGGTTTTGATAAAAGTTACCTTAAATCCTTGTTATTATGGATGAAAATCCAAACTAAACTGATATTATAAATGGTTTTACTATTTTTAACCTTTGCATGTCGAAATCTAACTCAAAAATAACGAATTTTATCAAAAACGATTTTTGGGTAAAAGATCTGTCTCGCGACCGCGCCACGGTGCCTCCACCGCGAGGCAGTCGTGGTGAACCCATGACCGCGGCACAGTCCCTCCACCGCGAGGCGGTCGTGGTGCAGACTTGTTACAAAACCTTATTTAAGCCGTTATTGAGTGTAACTCTAAACTTGATGCTTTAAACTTATGTTCAAAACTTAATTTATGAACTATAATCTGTAAGGAGTGTAACTTACATATAAAAGGACTAAATGAGCAAGTTTTATATGACATTGTATTAGTAAACGTACGTGAAATGTTTTGGAAATTGTTAAGCGGGAAAGTGTTTAAAAATTGGATTTAGAGATTTTGGCGCGGAAGCGCTGCCCGATTTTCGATAGACCTAAAACCAACACTTATATTAAAAAGCATTTTCGTTAACTAATGACATTATATGCTTGTAAACATTCATACTCATTCAATCTTGGTACTACTATAGGAGTTCCGTGATTCCAACCCATTTCGACCCGTTCCGACCGCTCTCTTTCTCTCTATTGTGCTATTCTTCGCAAACCGTGAGTTACACCCCTCTCTACTCTTACATTTTAAGTACTCTTTTTGGGGGAAACATGATATCAAACGTTTTGTGAACAATACTTTGGCTTGTGAAACTGTTTTGTGCACTTAAACTTGCGAACAATGCTTATGAGCTAATTGTCTTTGAAACTCTTTTGAATCTTTACTACTTTTATGAACTTGTACAACTATTGCGAAACCTTTTGGAAACCTTTGCGAACTTTGCAACTGTACGACTTTTGGAACCTTTGAGAACTATTGGACTATTTTGGAACTTTGCGAACTAATATGCGTAGACCATATCATCTGTCTTAATTGGCTTACTTTAGACTACTTAAGTTTGCCTTTTTGGATATTTGATTAGACGATGATAGCTTGATTGTATTTGGAGCAAACCCTAGGTGAGAATATAAACGCCGTAAGTACAAACGACCAATTTTTAGAAACAGGACGGACAAAGTGCCCCACACTCTTTTAGAAACTACTCCCTTCACACTATTAACAATAGCCGTTAGTAAATATGGGTATAGATACTTAGGAGCGGTCACTCCTTACTTAAGGGTAGCAACCTGGGTACATATTACTAAGTTCTCACGAACTCGATCTTTAGACTGGAACTAGGGGCGGGTGCTTGACCAGAAATCGGATTAGTGTACAAAATCTTACTTTTTATTAAGCTTAGTGGTTGGTACAATTCAAGGATCATTAGTCATTATTATTTACGCATATGCCTACTTACTGTCTTACACATGTGGATTTATCCACCGCTGAGGTAATGACTACTTATACTTACTGTCTTACACATGTGGATTTATCCACCGCTGAGGTAATGACTACCTTCCGTCTTACACATGTGGATTTATCCACCGCTGAGGTAATGACTACACACTTTTACCGCTTGCTACGCGACTTGAACTTTGAACTTGTCTCGAACTTTTACGAACATTAAACTCTTGACTTGAACTATTACGACAGTATATAAACTACCTTTAAGCGATTGCTTACCCGCTTACTTCTTTTGGAAAACTTTGTACTTATATATATACTTGTCGAACTTTTAGTAGAAACCTTTGGTCAACTTATAAACTGTAACTCACTCACTACGTTTTCGTAGTTGACACTTTATCTCATGTTTCAGGAACTAAACGTAAGTTATGAAGTGCATTGCTCAGGCGGGTCAAGCCAGTTATGTGAAGTGTAATCCGGGAATGAGACCTTTTATCTTTTGGGAATTTTTATTGGAAACATTTTATTATGTATTATGGTCTTAAACGTTGAATCTTGGTTGTATCTCTTGAACTTTTGTACTTTTCCAACTTTAATTTAATGACCTGGACAGTTGAATTAAGTATAACCTGTGAAATGATTCTTTGCTCTTCACATCTCGTGTTTCCGCTTTAGCGGGGTGTGACAGACTTGGTATCAGAGCACGGGTTATAGTGAAAACGGTTTTAAAAATTTTCAAAAAGTTTTCGAAACCAAAACTATAACCAAGTCTTTTCAGAAAAATAATTTTCGGGTTCAAACTTTAGTATGTTACCTTCCACGATTGCATGGTTACCTTTTTCAACTATGTGTGACTTGATCAACCATGCATAGTTCAAAATGAATTATGCAAGAACGGAAAGTCAACGGCTATCGTTAACGGTTTTGAGTCAAAAAAAAAAAAAAAATTCCCAGTCATGTCAATTCCCGGTCATGTCAATTCCCGACACTCACATAACTAACCCGTGCATGCATTTTACGTACGTTTTTCCTATTTTTAGTTTCCCCCATACTTATGTAACTCTCTAATCACAAATACGCCATATCTCAGTCATCGCACTCCCGATCCCAATCACGATCGCTTCCACGAGCCGCCTCCCCCTCGCACGAACCCTCTGAGGGCCATCCGGTTTCCGAGAGTCAGCGTCATCAGACGATTGGCCCGACAAAGGACACCTCCATGACCATCAGTAGCAGTAACGGGTCCAGCCCGAGGACAGTACTACCACCTCCTCAGTCGGCACCTGTTGCAGCTCCACCACAGCCTCGAGGACCCAACGCTAGAATGACTATGCATCAGCAGCCGGGCCCGTTCTGACCTGCACCTCCTCAGTCCTTCTTGGACCCGTACGACCCCCCTTTGCGCACTCCATTCACGGAACGCTACGCGTGGGATCGTCAATTCCTCGAAGAAAGACGACGCGCCTAGGAGGTCGGACCCTCCCGACCCATGATGCCACCTATTCACCAGCCTCTCCCACCAGATGCGTTTCTCAACCTGCACCGTCAGGTCCGGGGACTCGCAGAGGAAGCCCAAGAGCATGGTCTTCTTCTCTTCGAAGTCTCCGACGTTGCACATGAACTGACACATCAGTCAAGGCGAATCATCGCATCGGCTCAGGCCACCGCTCGGACAGTGCAACGTCTCACTAGAGCATGCTTGATCATGGGAGCGTTTATAGTAGCTATTGCTGCCAAGATGTTCTTTGAAGAGCGTTATTAGGCATACTTTCCTCTGTATTTGTACCGTACCGGCTAGTCGTAATTTTCTATTGTACACGACTTAAGCTATTATCTATTGTTTCCTATGTATTGTACTTGTATTCCTTTCAGTACTTCGTCTTATGTACTAAAACCTCTTATTATTAATGGAAATCTTGTCCTTCATTTTTCCATATCTGTTTTGTCGCTTGAATCTTTTAATTATTGTCAAACATTGTTACTATTTCTTGAAGCATCATCGTGCGTGTGCGGTTACCTTTATTGTATACCCTTTTACTGATATCGCTACCATACTTGTGCTAATTGGCGCTTGTATCACCATTGTATACTCGATGCTATTGATTTCTAAGTTAAATTCTCACCGTAAATTCCAGTTCGTGCGTTCTAAACTAGTTCCTTCTTTTCATTGCAGAACCATGCCTCCCAAGAGAAGCCGCGTTGATCGCTTAGCCGAAGAGGTCGCTGTGCAATTCTAAGCGGCACTCTCGGGCATGATCGCCCAGATCGTCGCCGGAGTCAACCAAGGGATTTTTGGAATCGATAAACCCCTTCTCCCTCTTGCACCAACCAGGAAGGATGAGGACGAGGATTTTGGAACCAACCGCCTACCTTTCCCTCCAGCCCTCTTCCAGCGAAGAGAGAGTAAGAGAAGGAAGATTCACCACCGACCCTCATGGAGCAATAACCACAAGAAACCCTCAACCGTAACCCGAACCTACTCTGGACCGCACCCGAGATGCGACAAGTGCAACTTTCACCACTCCTGTAACTGCCCAACATGTCCCAAATGCCAGAAGGTGGGCCATCTTGCCAAGTACTGCCACAACCAGGGTCGGAAACCAGCGTGCTTCGAGTGCGGGAGCGACCAACACCTCGTTGGGCTTGCCCCATAGTGCATACCACGAAAACCTTCAGTACTCTCGCAATCACATCCAAGGAGGCCCGTCCGGACCCCAATGTCGTTACGGGTACGTTTTCTATCAATTCCCATTTTCTTCCGTACTATTCGATTCAGGAGCTGAAAGAAGCTTTGTCTCCTTAGAATTTAGACCCCTCATTTACCTAGGATCTAAAGTTCTTAAGGGTAGCTCACTATCGAATATGCCAACGGTCAAGAGTTCGAAGTTATGAATACAATCTTAGGATGTTCGATTCACCCATCTGACAAAAACCTTCCCCATCAATCTCATTCCTAGCGAACTAGAAAGCTTTGACGTTATCGTCGAAATGGACTGGTTATCTCGTTTTCGAGCCAAGACCGTCTGTTTCGACAAACTCATCCGTGTTCCCCCTTTCAGAAGGTAAAACTCTCGTCGTTCAGGAGGACAAACCTGAATGACAACTTCGCAACATGGCTTCCTTAAAAAGGCGTAAGTACCTCGAGAAGGACCACGACGCATCCTTCGCCCACGACGTCGAACGTAAACCGAAGGAAAGCCGCGTCCAAGACATTCCCGTAGTCGAGGACCATCCAGAGCCTTTCCTGAGAATTACCAAGGCTACCACCGAACCGACAAGTGGAAATTCCGATCAGGCCTCGTTCCTGGCACAGCACCAGCTGCCAAGACACCCTACCATCTTGCACCATCCGAGATGCAAGGGCGGCCAAAGCCGCTGTAGGAACTCCTAGACCCCGGTTCTATCCACTCAAATTCGTTTCCCTGGGGAGCCCCAATTTCCCCATCAAAAGGAAGACGAACCCTTCCGTTTGTACACTGATCGTCGTGAACTTACCAAGCCGACCGTCAAGAACCGATAACCATCCCCGAGGATCGACGACCTATTCGAGTAGTTGCAGGGTGCAACTTACCTCTCAAAAATCGACCCCCACTCGGGTTATCACCAGGTTCGTGACAGAATAACCGACATCTCTAAAGACGCATCACAAACTCGATGCGAGCAATACGAGTTTCCCTCTGTCAATTGGCCTAACCGACACACTAGCAGTATCCGTGGACTTAATGAACAAAGTGTGTGGGCCGTACTTAGACGATTAGTGATCGTATTCCTGGTCAATGTTCTCACCTACTCAAGGGAGATCATGTGGAACATACCAAGCTCATTCTAGAACCCTTCCGAGATCAGAAATTGTACGCCAAATTCCAGAAGTGGGAGTTCTGGCCCCGCGAAGAACATTTCGCTGATTCTATAAGTCAACCATGAAGAAATTCGAACTCAGGCTAAACGTAACCCGTCATGTCAAGCCCCGAGCATGAGTTCTGAAATCCGAAAGTCTTCGTAAACTCATTACCGTCAAGGGCCACCGATTTCGCTATTCCATCCATCCGGGATCCGACTTGTGGTACAAGGATTCCCGAGAATATTGTTCGTGGCCGGATATGAAAAAGGATATTGCCTTGTATATAGCCAAGTGCCTCACTTGCTCCAAGGTCAAGGCAGAATATCGAAACCCACCTCTCCATCATCTCTGATAAGGATAGTCGATCTACGTTCCGTTCTCTTCGAAATGCCCTCCAGAGAATCGCTAGGGACGTGACTAGACCTCATCACCTCACACCACCCTCCGACCGACGGTCGGAATGAAAAGACGTCGCAATTGTTTAGAGAAATGCTGAGAGCATATATAAGTTCCTTTCGTAGGAGGTCAAGACACCCGCCTTCCCTTGGTTGGGTTCACCTATGACAACGGCCTCCATGCCAGCACTAAGTGTGCACCCTTCAATCTCTATATGGGCGCAAGTGTCGATCACCGCCATGTTGGTTGGAAGCTGACGATTGACAACTTGCAAGGTCCGACGTCTCCCTCTACCCGTGAAGGACTGGAAGCATCACGTACCCGGCAGAAGAGCTACGTAACCAAACAGAAGAAAAACCCCCGACTCCCGGGATGGCGATAAAGTACTTCCCAAAGTATCGCCATGAAAGGGGGGGTAGCCTGTTTCTGGAAACGCGGCAAACTGAGCCCTAAGTACACCGGTTGAAGCTAAGTCTTAGGACATATCGGTCCAATTGCTTACCGCCTTTAACTTCCCCAGATTCCTTTAAACGTTCATATATGTTCCATTTATCTCACTAGAAAAGTGTCTATCTGATAAGACCGTCGTCATCCCTCTAGACAAGGTCAAAATCGATGCCAGACTCAATTTCATTGATGCACCACTTGAGATTGTGGACCGAGAGGTCAAACAACCCAGGCAAAGTCGTACATCTATTATCAAACTTCGGTGGAAATTCTTGATATTGTCACGGATTCACATAGGAATGTGAAGACCAGATTCGTCAGACATATCCATATCTTTCCAGCGATTCCTCCTCCCAATAAGTAGAACTAAATTTCGGGACGAAATTCTTTTCAACCCGGGGAGAATGTGACAACCGTCTTATTTCAGATAAAAACCGCATTCTCTATCTTTGAGTTAACATTGAATTAATCTTATCTTTACTTGTCTCGTAAACTTGTGTGTGTCGGAATCGAAATCGGAATCATAAAACGAATCCTAATACAAAGAAAACACTTAGTGAACTTGTCTAATTTCCTATCTAAAATAACAGGTAACTTTCATCTAACGAAATGCTTAACGATAAAACGAACGAAAAACGAATAAGGCAAAAATCTGCCCTCCAGTGCGCCGCGGTGAGCCCAGTGCGCCGCGGTGGAGGGTGTAGATCAGCCAAATTTTTCCAAGTCTTTAAAACTTAATCAAACGAACCCAAACCCAGTGACTCTAATTTGACTCCCTTATAACACAAACATAACACATTACATACACACACACACACACACACAACAAACACTCTTTACACACACTCTCTCTCTTTGCAAAACACTCAAGAACACACACACTCACTTTACTCTTCTTACAGTAAATTATTCACCATAAACTCAGAAAAATAACCACATGAACATACACAAATCGTTCATCAAGTAAGGAGGAAGAAAGGAGTTGCATTCTTTGGGTTTAAAAGTTCATTTCTAAGCATTTTGGGTCAAAATCATCAAGGGTTCACTCCAATCATCTTCAAACCACTTTACTCTCGGTATAAATCCTTCAAATCTTCTGTCTTTATAACATATACCCATTGCATGTATCATCTAACACCTAAAAAAAATTGAGTTTATATAAAGATTTTTGACCATTTATGAACAAAAACGGTTTTTGATAAAAGTTACCTTAAATCCTTGTTATATGGATGAAAATCCAAACTAAACTGATATTATAAATGGTGTTACTATTTTTAACCTTTGCATGTCGAAATCTAACTCAAAAATAACGAATTTCATCAAAAACGATTTTTGGGTAAAAGATCTGTCTCGCGACCGCGCCACGATGCCTCCACCGCGAGGCAGTCGTGGTGAACCCATGACCGCGGCGCAGTCCCTCCACCGCGAGGCGGTCATGGTGACTCTTGACCGCGGCACAGTCCCTCCACCGCGAGGCGGTCGTGGTGCAGACTTGTTACAAAACCTTATTTAAGCCGTTATTGAGTGTAACTCTAAACTTGATGCTTTAAACTTATGTTCAAAACTTAATTTATGAACTATAATCTGTAATGAGTGTAACTTACATATAAAAGGACTAAATGAGCAAGTTTTATATGACATTGTATTAGTAAACGTACGTGAAATGTTTTGGAAATTGTTAAGCGGGAAAGTGTTTAAAAATTGGATTTAAAGATTTTGGCGCGGAAGCGCTGCCCGATTTTCGATAGACCTAAAACCAACACTTATATTAAAAGCATTTTCGTTAACTAATGACATTATAAGCTTGTAAACATTCATACTCATTCAATCTTGGTACTACTATAGGAGTTCCGTGATTCCGACCCATTTCGACCCGTTCCGACCGCTCTCTCTCCCTATTGTGCTATTCTTCGCAAACCGTGAGTTACACCCCTCTCTACTCTTACATTTTAAGTACTCTTTTTGGGGGAAACATGATATCAAACCTTTTGTGAACAATACTTTTGCTTGTGAAACTGTTTTGTGCACTTAAACTTGCGAACAATGCTTATGAGCTAATTGTCTTTGAAACTCTTTTGAATATTTACTACTTTTATGAACTTGTACAACTATTGCGAAACTTTTTGGAAACCTTTGCGAACTTTGAAACTGTACGACTTTTGGAACCTTTGAGAACTATTGGACTATTTTGGAACTTTGCGAACTAATATGCGTAGACGATATCATCTGTCTTAATTGGCTTACTTTAGACTACTTAGGTTTGCCTTTTTGGATATTTGATTAGACGATGATAGCTTGATTGTATTTGGAGCAAACCCTAGGTGAGAATGTGAACGCCGTAAGTACAAACGACCAATTTTTAGAAATAGGACGGACAAAGTGCCCCGCACTCTTTTACAAACTACTCCCTTCACACTATTAACAATATCCGTTAGTAAATATGGGTATCGATAATTAGGAGCGGTCACTCCTTACTTAAGGGTAGCAACCTTGGTACATATTACTAAGTTCTCACGAACTCGATCTTTAGACTGGAACTAGGGGCGTGTGCTTGACCAGAAATCGGATTAGTGTACAAAATCTTACGTTTTATTAAGCTTAGTGGTTGGTACAATTCAAGGATCATTAGTCATTATTATTTACGCATATGCCTACTTACTGTCTTACACATGTGGATTTATCCACCGCTGAGGTAATGACTACTTATACTTACTGTCTTACACATGTGGATTTATCCACCGCTGAGGTAATGACTACCTGCCTTCTTACACATGTGGATTAATCCACCGCTGAGGTAATGAGTACGCACTTTTACCGTTTGCTACGCGACTTGAACTTTGAACTTGTCTCAAACTTTTACGAACATTAAACTCTTGACTTGAACTATTACGACAGTATATAAACTACCTTTAAGCGATTGCTTACCCGCTTACTTCTTTTGGAAAACTTTGTACTTATATATATACTTGTCGAACTTTTAGTAGAAACCTTTGGTCAACTTATAAACTGTAACTCACTCACTACGTTTTCGTAGTTGACACTTTATCTCATGTTTCAGGAACTAAGCGTAAGTTATGAAGTGCATTGCTCAGGCGGGTCAAGCCAGTTATGTGAAGTGTAATCCAGGGAATGAGACCTTTTATCTTTTGGGAATTTTTATTGGAAACATTTTATTATGTATTATGGTCTTAAACGTTGAATCTTGGTTGTATCTCTTGAACTTTTGTACTTTTCCAACTTTAATTTAATGACTTGGACCGTTGAATTAAGTATAACCTGTGAAATGATTCTTTGCTCTTCACATCTCGTGTTTCCGCTTTAGCAGGGTGTGACAGTTTTTATAAGTTTATACATAGATCTTAATACATATGGTTGTTAAACTATACAAAACTGTTATTGGAAAGTATTTTTGATGTTTTTATCACCTACATGTTTAGATCCACCACCAAAAAGAAAAGTTTTACAACACAAATGATTTTTGGAAAATCCAGTCGACATGGGCGTCACACCTGTCCTTCAGGGCGATGCACCGAGCTCCTGTCAGTTTACAAAACGATGTTAAGTCGCTATAATTTGTAACCTTGAACTTGGTATTTTAAGAATCTGTATAAAAGTGGTATTAATAAGTTATAACTTATGTAAAAGTAACTTATTTAACATATAATAATCATATTATGTTATTGGAAGTAAATGTATAAAATCTTGTTACATAATGTTTTGTTACAAAGCGGGAAAGTGTATAAATTTTGGATATAAATTTTATAGCGCGGAAGCGCTGCCCAAATTTCGTTAGACCAAATTATAACACCTTAAAAATAAGCATTTCGTTGACTGATAATTATATAAGTTAATAAATAATCGTACTTACCCGAAAACTTGGTATATTCTAGGATTTCGGTGATTCCGACGCATTTCGAGTACTTTCTGCACACACTTAGATCTTCGCAAACCGTGAGTTACATCCCATCTCTTTCATGATTTTTATACACTCTTTTGGGGGAAACATGAGAATCAAATGTTTTATTACTTATATGCGTATGTTTTTCACTCGTTATATTATGAACTCAATGATTGATTGTTATCTTTTAAACGTCACGAGAACGACATCTCTATTGAGTCTTGATAGGAATATAGCCTCGTGTAAGTGCCTACTATCAGTTTTAAATAAAATTAGTGCCCTGATTTCTTTACACACTATTAGCTTGTTTAAGTCGTTTAGTATATGGGTATCGATACTTAGGGAAGGACCGTCCCTTACTTAGGTGGCAGCCTAGGTACATATTACTAGTTCAATTCCTTCTCGTAGATAGTGAGGGGAAAGGGGCCTCACGGTCGGTTACTCGGTTTAGTGTGAACACTTACAACTATATTATTTCAAGAGGTCGCTATTCATTAAACAATCAATATTTTCTTTATACGCATATCTTTGCACGTATATATATCGTTATTTCTGTTCAGAAATACGTCAGATATATACGGAGCCGAAAATCATATCTTAGCACATATATATATATATATATATATATATATATATATATATATATATATCGTTATTTTCTGTTGAGAAATACGCCAGATATATACGGAGCCGAAAATCATATCTTACCAAGTATATATATTATCAAGCATGTGTTCGCTTTATTTATGTTGAGGAAAAAGGTCAGATATATACTTAGTCGAAAACCATTTTTAGTCGAGGACTAGAAAACTGTATCTCACTCAATTATGTTTTCAGTAAACGCAATGTAAGGACATGAAGTGCATCTATTTGGTCTCGGGTCAAGCAAGTCACGTAATCAAGAATCGGGAAGACCTTATTTATACTTCGTCAATATTTTGGGAAGTCTTTACATATGTTATTGTGGTTGTATTACAATGCTAAAATACTTGGTTATCTTTCAGACTTTGTAAACACTTTATTTTAATGACTTAACACTGTTCGTATTTATTATATCTCGTGTAATGATATATTTGCTCTTTACATCTCGTGCTTCCGCTTTAGCGGGGTGTCTCATGACTTAGAAGAAATGGATTACAGTGGAAGATGGCTATGCTCACTAACGGAATTGAAAGGTTAGAAAAGGACGCAGTCCTAGAACTAGTAAAGCCGGTTTCGATAAGTCGAAGGTGCGTTGCTATAACTGTCAAGGAAATGGACATTTCGCTAGAGAATGTCAACAACCCACAGTTGAATATAATCCTAATAAACACACATCTAGACAAACACCTCAGCAACCTCGAAGCCTGACTTCTCATGCCATGATTGTTCAACATGAAGACCGCACTTATGACTTGAAGGCTTGTACCGAAGGAAAGGATCAAGCTCTTATGGCCTGTGTTGAAGATTTTCTCACTGAGAGTGAAGCAAGTGTACTGCAGGTGGAATGAGCTCAAGTGATGGGGATGTAATTGATTTGAAGATGCTAATAAAGAGTTGAATGTTTACAACTGTACGGAGGATTTATCCAAGGTCAACTTCATTACAAACATGCTAAACCTCAAAACATAGAAGAAAAAGGTACGTCTTGGTCTTCAGTCGGTAAAAGAATTGTGCAAGTCCCTTACCATTTTAACTATTCAAAACGAAAACTTGACTAAGGCTCTAGTCACCTTGGAAACCCAGCATAAAGAAGTCAAGTTTGACTTGGAAAATCAAATTAATTTAAAAAATGACTTTTCCAATAAATTTCACCAAAATGAAAAGGACATAACTGAATATTTGTCAACTATTAACACTCAAACCAAGAAAATTGACATGTTGTATGAATGTGTTATAAAACAAAAGAGGCGTTATGCTGAGAAAGTACAAGAGGTAAATAACGGTGAAATAAATTTATCTGAACAGGAAAGGAAACTTGAACAATTTCTAACTTCATCCACCAATCCAACTTCAATCTTAAGTAGTCAACGAACTAGTGGAAACTCTTCTGGATTGTATCCTTGGAGATCCGAATGCTAGTGTACAAACAAGAACTCAATTGAAGAACTTCAAGGCATGTATGCTTCAACTATGCAATCAGAGGATTATAATAACCACCATTTCTTCTGTTTCGTATATAAAGAGGTTCCTTCTAACATCCATATGGCGCTCAAAGATGCCAACTGCCTGGACGCTATGCAAGAGGAACTTGCGCAATTTGAGAAACTTTGTGTCTTGACACTTACAAAACTACCACATGGAGAATATGAAATAGGCACAAAGTGGGTATTTCGGTGCAAACGAGATGATCGCGGTATCATCACCCGAAATAAAGCAAGACTTGTCGTGCAAGGTTTTTATTAAGAAGAATGACTGGATTTTCAGGATGTATTCGCACCAGTTTCACGTCTCTAAGCAGTTCACCTCTTCTTAGCATATGCATCCCACATGGGCTTCATCATCTATCAGCTCGAATTGAAGTGTATCTTTCTCTACGGAAAAATCGACGACACAGTCTACGTTCAACACCCAGACAGAGTTTACAAGCTTAACAAAGCTTTGTATGGTCTTCATCATGCCCCACGGCTATGGTATGGAACACTATCTACATTTTTGTTAGGAGCTAGTTTCAAGAGAGGATGCATCGATAGCACTCTATTCATCAAAGAATCGTCCAAGGCTAAACTTTTGGTCCAAGTCTACATGGAAAATATCATCTTCGGTTCAACAGATCTTAAAATATGCAAAGATTTTGAAAAGCTTATGACGGGCAGATGATTGAAAATAAAGTTGTTCATAAAGCAAAAGTTGGAATTGGTTTTAAAAATGTTCCTCCTCTTTATAATGATAATTGCATTGTCAAACATGAATCTACAAGCTTTGAAAGTAGTTTACCTGATTTAAATAACTTTGATGATGTTTCTGTGTTATAGTCTAATGTTGATTTAAAAATGAAACAAAACGATGAAACTTGCTATTCTGTGCATAATTTGAATGCTTTGAATTCTACTACTATTCTTAATGTTAATTTTAAAATAGTAGCAGGTCATAATGTAGAGGAGAGATGTGTTAATGTGTTTGCTGAAGAGTTAAAAGAAGAGAAGAAAGATGTTAGGATTGATAAGGAGATTTAGTCTGATTGTATTTGTATTTCAAATTCAAATAATGTTAATTTGTGTAATAATTCAGATTTGTTAGATATTGCAGATGAATTTGTTGATTGTATAAATGATTGTGTGCATGAAAGATGTTACAATGTTCATAAGTTGAATTTTTAAATCATTACTAGAAATGAGTTGATTCTGAATGAGATTGCACTTAGAGAGTCTTTAAAAGTTTAGTAAAAAAAAAAAAAAAAAATGGAAAGTCAAAGAGAAAACCAAAGTGCAGTGTGTGTAAAAAGAGACATTCATTAGTTGAATGTTGTTCAAAATCAAACTCTTAAAATGTGTCTGAATGTGATAAAATGTATGTTAAACTGTAGTTTAGTAGAGTAAGTTTGCAAGAATGCATGCTTAAACATGAAAAAAATCTAAAAATGTGAATATGATTAAATTTGGTAGAATAAATTCTAATTTGTTAGTTGAACAAGATGTGACAAAGTTAGGATATTCTACTTCTGAGTTAAAATCTTTAAAAATTGAAAGAAAATTTGAAAATCGGAACATGTGAGAATTAAGGATGATGATGAAAATTTCCATTTTAAATATGATGTTGAAAAATTTAACTTGGATTCACAAATTTACATATCAAATTAATTTTTAAACTCAAAAGTTAACTATGAAGTAGAAGATTTTAACTCTGATAGTGAAAGTTTTAATTCTGATTATCAATGATAGGAATTTCACTGATCATTTTAAATTTAACATGTTTAAAATAGTGATTTCCAAGTTTACCAAAACTTGGGTACCTAATCTCATTAAACTTAATTTATTTGTGTCGGAGCAAGACACTAATCTAGAAGATAACATATGGATTGTTGATATTGGATGCTCAAGACACATGACAAGAAATGATAAATTGTTAAAAGAATTCATTGTTTTCATTGGAGGACATGTTTTATTTGGAGGAGATATGGGAGGAACAATAACAAGACAAGGAATTGTTTCCAGTGGTCAACTGACCTTGGGTCAGATGAATTTGGTTAAAGAACTAAACTATAACTTGTTATCTATGTCTCAAGTTTGTGACAAAAAGTAAACATATACATTTACTTCAGAGTATTTCTATATCTTATAACCTTAATTTTTCATACCAAAAGATATGCTTGTTTTGCAAATACCAAGGTATGAAGATATGTATATTTTTGATATGAACAAGGTCAAAACAAATGATTATTCAAATTGTTTCATATCCAAAACTAATTAAATAGAAGATTTGCCTGGTTAATCTTAAAAACATAAACAAATTGGTAAAAGATAATCTTGTTACAAGATTACCTAGAAAGGAATTCCATTTCATGTTTAAAAGGTAAACCACATAAATCAAGTTTTAAACTAAAGGCTCACAATTTAGTAGATACAGTCTTACATATTTTACATATGTATCTATTTGGTTCTATAATTGTAAAAATTCTTGGTATGAAGTCCTATTGTTTAGTCATCACTAATGACTATTCAAGATTTTCTTGGGTGTTCTTTCTTGCCAATAAAAGTGAAATGTGACAACCGTCATTCTCTATGTCCCTTGCTAGCTAATATGCCTGTTGATCATTACCGAAATTCACAAAAATTTAAAACTTTACATATGTTGTTGATTACCACTGTACTTACATGAGATATTACTTTTGATATATGTGCATACCTCTGTATGTGTTGATTTCGTATTAGTTTAAGTGCACAAGTAGGTAGAACCCACTAAACGAGCTCCTAGATGAATTAACGGGAAATTTATGTTTTCGTACTATAAGTGGACTTTGGTATATCAAAGCTTATATCTCGTTTAAGAACTTCTAATTATAAACTTATATCAATTTCTTTTTTAGCGTTCGTTTCTATGTTACGTCTCTCTTTTCACCTTTACGTCACGTTGTTACATTCGTTTTCTAGTATTTTCCTTTACCGGGTTAAACAATCGTTGTGGGTCTTATTCGAACTCATGGGCTGGAAAAGGGACTTAGGCTCGAGGCCTTGTTCATTGGGCTGCCTTGGCCGGGCTTACAAACAACCCTATTTTGATTTCAAGTCCAGATTTCTAGTAATCGTTATTTGAAAAACCTAAACCTAAAACAAACGGTAATCCTAATATAATCTCCCAACAACCGTCACCCCTCTCCATTCCCCTTGGAGCTGCCGTTACTTTTCCATCATCTCACAGTCGAGTCTGTCTTTTTCATCCCATTAATCGGTTTCATCATCATCAAGGTTTGTTTGGTTAAATTCATGGTTTATTTTGTCAAAATCCGAAACCCTAATCTAGGGTTCTCAAATTCGTTTTGTAAAATTTGCTGCTATGTTAAGCTGTCTTAATCGATTCATATCTCTCATGTCTTTTATGATTTGCTTCTGTAATCTAAACGTAAATTGTAGTCCTTCCTTTCTAGTTTTCAAATATATAAGATGCGTTGTTTAATTGTTTTCCAAACTCTCGGAATCTGTAAAATAATGGACAGAGGTCAAAACTGAAATTTACTAAAACGATATTATTTAAGATTCATAATTGGAATTTGTGTAATAATTTAGTAAACGAGAATGTGAATTAATATATATTGGATGTTTCACTACTGGTATAAAATATGATAATTACATATCGGGGTCATTTGAGTATTCGTTAAGTGTTTCAAATTCACTTTAAACATTAATTATATACGTATTGAATTTGGACAGATTCGGAAATATATTGTTAGTCTGTGTTGTTTGTGCTATATCTTAAAATTTGGTCGTGAATTAGAATCCGAACTCTGAATATATCTTGTATCCCTTGATATCTAGTTTTCGGGAATATATAATATAGGTCGTCTAATGTTTCTCAAACTCCCATAAACTGAAACTTTGTAAACGTATTTGAAACTGAGTGTTTATTTTTAGCTGTTGTTTAAGTATGATTTGATTAATTAATAACTCCTGGTAAATTTCGAATTTGGAACTGAAGTATAAACCAAGGTTGTAGGTCTCAGAGTCTATTTTCTGGAAATATTAGTCTCGTTGTCTAACTGCTTGTAAAACTCCCTAAATCTGCAAATTAGTGAACGTTGGTCAAATCTGAGTTTTAACGTTTATATTAGGATTAAAAATCTTGAATTTGTGTAACCACTTAACAAACTAAATTATATTGTAAAATAGATTATTATTTCTTAATCCGACCTTAAACATATATATAAAATGGTCAATCATGTTTAAGTGTTTGTTTAATAATTTTATATACGTTTTATAAAACAATCTATTAAAGTTAACGGTTTTGGACACATTGTATACCTGTTTTGTTTCGATCATATCTTGGTCTTAATTAACTCAAATGAACTGATTCCGGATTCCTCGACGTAGCTCTCTGAGTCTAGTTTCTGTACATATAGAATTCATCGTTTATTTTTCTTCCTAAATCTAAAGTTACAACAGTTTTTACGAATGTATGTATTCAGTGAATTTTCGTCGATATATCTAAGTTTATTCTTAAACCGTAAACATACAACCTTCCTAACCTTCCTAAAACGGGTCAACTTGAATAGATTGTGTATCGACCTTAAACTTAATGACTTTATTACTTATGACTCGTTACTTACTCATTTAGGGGAGCTCTATACCTTGTGACTTATCCTATACACACACACTCACACTACTAGAGTAGTGTCTTTGCCATTTATACGAGGTGAGTTCATTGCCCCTATTTTCTACTATTTTATGTGTTTTAAACTAATCGGGGGAAAGTAAAACTAAACTTACTATTTTAAGAAAACGGATATTATTTTCAAACTTACCATAAATAGATATTTCTATTTATGGAAACTTACTATATTTGGAAACCTTCTATTTCGGGAAATTTACTACTTTCGATAAACTTACTATAAATATAACTTCCTATTTATAGAAACTTACCACTTTTAGAAACTTGTTATTTTCGAAAACTTTCCATTTCTGGAAACTTACTACGAATTGGATTTCATAAAACGTTTACAAACTTATGCATGCTTTCAAAATATTACGAGATTACTATTATGGGTTACTTTAAACGTGCTCATTAGTAGATATGTTCTACTAATGGAGTCCTCAAAACGTACTCACTAGTAGATGGGTTTCTACTACTGGAGTGTTCTAAATGTGCTCGTTAGTAGAGATGATCTACTAACGGAGTCTTTTAAACGTGCACATTAGTACTAACGGTGTCTTCATACGGTAGCATGGCTACCACTAGTGATACTTGTGGGTTTGCGATTACATTTATTACTTACATGCATATGATTACATGTTTTCTTTTACTTACATTCATTACTGCTGAATTGAGATACAAATGCTTATTAATTACCATTTTTAGAAACTTACTATTTCGGGAAAGATACTAAAAATAGAATTTCTTTTTTTAGAAACATTTCTATTTTCGGAAACTTACTAAATTTAGAAACTTACTTTCAAATGTTTACTAAACTATTTTATTAGATACTCGATGAACTCGCTCAACCTTTGTGTTGAATTTTTAGTTCTACTTTCAGGTATTGATAAGGCATAGGATCTAGCTGGATTGGACTCCTAGAGACTTAGAGTTATTCTTGCATTGTGACTTGTTTATACATTTATTTACTTATATTTCGGGCTTGCATGCCTAAGTACTTTATTTTCATTTTCGGATTTATTTTTGATATTGTTTCATTGTAGTGATTGACGTAATTGTGTACCTAGGGGTTTTACCTTGGACATGGCGACGTCATGACATACGAATTTTGTATTTAATTCATATAGATTACTCATTTATTTACTTATGTGTTATGACGATCGCCAATCAGTTGCACCCAACGTTTCCGCCACTGTAGGGGTGTGACATGAAACAATTAAGATAATCAAGAACTTCATTGTGAAAATTGAAAGTTTTGTGAAAAGAAGGTTAGGATAATAAGATGTGATAATGGTACGATATTTAAGAATTAAATTTTGAATGAGTTTTGTACAGTTAAAGGAATCACTAGACAATATAGCTCTCCTAGAACACCATAACAGAATGGTGTGGCTGAAAGGAAAAATAGATCATTAGTTGAAGGAGCTAGAGCAATGCTAAGTGATTCATCTTTACTTGTGACTTTTTGGACTGAAGCAGTGAGTAGTATGTGTTATGTGAACAATATAATTCATGTTATTAAGAGCTTAGGAAAAACATCTTATGAGTTATTTTATGGTAGAAAACCTTACATTAGAGTTTTCAAAGCATTTGGGTGTCAATGCTCACTTTGGAACACAAAGGATTATTTAGGAAAGTTTGATTCAAAAGGTGATGATGGGTATTTTCTTGGTTATTCTAGTGTTTCTAAAGCATACAGGGTTTATAACAGAAGAACTAGAACCATAGAAGAGTCCATTAATGTGATCGTCAATGAGTACACACCTAATGTTAAGAAGTCAAGAGCTGATGGGTTATTTGATTTGGACACTTTTGTGAACTCTTTTGATGTTCCCTTTTATAAGTATGTTGCAGACAGAAAACAAGAGTTTGATAAACAGGATAATTCATTGGATGGTGATGATGATTATGACATTGGATCAAGAAAAAAGTCAAAATATCATGACAATTTATTACGATTATTACCAGCATATGCTTGATTTTGAGAACAACAACTTCTAGAATCACAATTTTTGTGAGACTGAACGTGATTTGGATAATGAGTTGTATTGACAGGGACTTGAGCTTTTTATGTAACTAGAGCACATCCATATCCAGTGCTTGACTGTTTCTTATCATCCAACTTCATATCCACTTCATAAGATTGCAGAATTCCTATCAATTCCACCAAAGTCATTTCATTGAGATTTGCAGTCCTTTTGATTATCATTACTTGAAATGATCATTTAGTAGGCAATGCACTCAGCATTTTTTTACAAACATCACTATCCTTCATTACTACTCCAACACTTTTCATATCACTGATTAACAATGTATACCTACTCCTTGTTTAGACAAACTCTCATTTATCACATATTCAAAAGACTCATAAAGCTTCTTCAACATGTCCTTTTTGCATTCCTTCAACTCTAGACATCCTTCATATCGTAAGTCCATAACATCCATTAGCTCTTTAGCAGAAGTAAAATCTTTGAAATTGTTATAGATTTTAGTAGGAAAAGCAAGGTTAGCAACACCTAGAGCTATGAGATCACAATCAATGAGTTTATTATCAGCTTCAGTATACCTTTCAGGTTCAACATCAACGATTCTAGTTCCTCCAATCTCCTGCAACGTTGGATGATGAGGTCCATTCACAATCGAGTTCCACAATTTCACTTCAGTGTAGTATATGAAGGCTTTGAACATAAGCTTCCACATCATGAAGTCAATACGAGGGAGAAACTTCGGAGTTCTTCCACCAGATGTTGTTTTGTTGTCATAATTCACCATTGGAGCGGCCATCTCTTCACAAAAAATTTAGATCAGATGAATGAACTTTAGATCGGATGAATGAACTTTAGATCGGATGAACTGATTTTCGATCGGATGAACTGATTTTCGATCGGAAACGATGATCTCTATCAATTAGCTTCCACCTTCAATCAACGGTCAAACGAATCCTAGATTAATGCTCTATTGATTTTTAGTAAAACAATCAATTAACGATTAACTTCCTTAGCAACGTCTTTACCGCCAAAATTTAAAATCAAAATTGCTCAAATTGTTAATCTTATCACCTAATCTTTAACAACTCTTCTAAACACCTCGGAAAATAGCTCCCTATCAGTCGAAAACTGATTTGAATCAAACTGAATTCGATTTACCAGCTCTCATACCAATTCACACGTCTTGAATTATCTAAACTGAGTAGCTAGGTGATTAGATCACTAATGTGTGACGGAATCAAGAATTAGTAATTCATTTATGAGATTAATCAATGAATCAAAGAAGAAATGAGCAAAGGAATTATTTCATTCAAATCCTAGAAATGGCGGGAGAAACAGTTTCATGAAAGTTCATCTATCAAAGCACACCTTACATATACTGACATCTCACTATTTATAGGCTAACATCTACTTATAACTATTACATCAATGACCCTTATTTACATTTTAGAATACTTTGAGAAAACAAAATACATTGAGTCTTCATTTAACTTTAACTCTGATGAACTTCATTTTACTCTGATGAAGTAACTTGTTCGTCCGACTTAAATTCTTCACTGAAAGACTTTCTACGGTTTAATTCGGGTGATGAAGATTTATCACCCTACCCATTCTCTTAGACAAAAATATAACTGTGATGTAGAATTTGAAGCTTCAGCCATCACCAAATCTCAGCTCCATTATTATAATAGTAATTTAGATTATTTAACTATGATGCAATAAATATAATTATAATGTGTTGGGTTCGAGTGATTGACTAATGGTAGAGTTGGTTATTACTAGTCATCAGTCAAGTTACTATTGAGTTTCTAGTGGTGGTTACTACTGCTGAGCTGATAATCTTTGTTACGATGTAGTAGCAGTTATATTTGTAACAGATTTGTGATAAGTATGAAGTAGATTCGATTAGATATTGTAACCTGATTATAGCTAGGGTTAGTTAGCCTTGAGGTCTATAAATATAGAACCTTATATCGTTGTCAATATACGTCTATTATGAAACGCTAATTCTAATAGATTGAGGTTGTTGGTAGAAATCTTGTATTCTTAATATTTTATTCATATTCATACCTTGTTAATTACTATCTTGTAATATCAAATTGTTGATCCGCTGCAACTCCTTTGATAGATCTAGATCTTGTTTTATACAAACCTACTTCGAACTGATCCTGAAAAGTGGTATCATAGCACAAGTGTGCTCTAGATCTAAGATCTACAAGACTTTTAACAAGTTTTCACAAACATATCCAAGATGTCTGATCTCAATGAAGACGTTTAAGAAAATAAGGTTCCAGTAGTCACATCATCCAGCTATGATATGTGGAAAACTTGTATGTATCAATACATGCTCCAAACCAATTACTCTATGTGGAAAGTGGTTAAGAATGGTGCTAAATCTGTTGCAATTCCTGGACCAAATGTCAAATCCAAAGAAGCCGGTACATCTAAACCACCAGCCAATGAGCAACAAAGAAGGTATATCCATAATGAATGTCAAGATTTAAGCACTTTGCTTATAGCTATACCTAAAGAATACCAACATCAGTTTAGAAATTTCACTGATGCTAAGCTGCTATGGGAAGCATTGTAGAAACGATTTGGTGGAAGATCTAGTACAAGAAGAAACCAGAAATATTTGCTAAAGCAACAATTTGAAAATTTCATGTCTATAAAAGGAGACACTGTCTCAGACATTTGACAGATTCAACAAGTTGATTGGAGAGCTATCCAGTATGGGAGTGAATACTGCTCAAGATGATATCGATAGGAAGTTTCTCGGATCTCTTGGAGAAGAGTGGTCTATGTACACTGTAAGATATAGACAAGGGAATGCTCTTGATACTATGGAGATTTATGAACCGTACAATGAGTTACGTGTGTTTCAACTAGAAGTGAATCCTAAGAGGCATGTAAATCCCTCAACTGAAAATGTTGCATTTGTTACCACAATGGGAAGTGTATCATCATCAGAAACTACCTTTGTCTCTGAAGAATCAAAAGGAAAGCAAACTAGAACCTCAGATGAAAGCGTAAGGGAGGCATTCTTTGCTAGCCATGAATGATTTTGGACTAGTAATTGAAGATTTGGAGCAAGTAAATGCAGATGATCTGGAAGAGATGGACTTAAAGTGGCAGTTTGCAAAGTTGAGAATGAGAACTAGAAGGTTTATCCAAAGGATAGGTAGAAACAACTTTTTTGTTCGTAGAGGAGATAATACTGGTTTTGACGAAAGAAAAGTGAGGTGTTTTGAATGCAAGAACCTTGGAAATTTTGCTACGGAATGTCCAAATGCTAACAAAGGTGACAATCAAAATCAATCAAATCCCAAAAATCAAGGAGGATCAAGCAAAAATCATCAAGGAAGGTTATCCAATTCTACTGGATTGGTTACTCAGGATGGACTAGGGTTTGACTGGATTTTTCAAGCTGATGAAGAAATAACCAATCAAGCTCTACTGGCTGATGTTCAAGAAGATGACATTCCTACTGAGGTATTATCTGAGCTTTGTTCTCCTGCATTCATTAAACAGGTTAGGGATTATAGAGAACTTAATAAACTTGTTTGTGAATCTTTACATAAGCTAGAAGAAAGAAGAAAGGGACTGTCTAAAATAATTGCTAATTTTGAACAACAAGTTAAAGCTTATGTTAAAAATGAAACTAAATATCAAGAAGAATTACAATTGTGAAATGGGAAAGGGATAATGCATTAGCTAAGGTGGTTAAAGCACAAGAACAACTTCAAGAAATAGAAATTGAGAATGATCAAATTAAGTTAACCATCACAAAGTATGAAATTATTCAAAAACTGTTGATCAAACTCTCTAATCTCAAGTTCATGGTAACAACAAGAATATGATTGTTTATAATAATGGCTCACCACCTTTTAACAACAATCATATTCCTCCCAGTGTAGATTCTAGTGAAGAGTTAAGTGAGGAAGAAATTGAAGTTAACACATATGCTAATGTAGATCCCATGAAAAAAATACTCCTCAAACACAATCTAGAGTCAATGAGAAAAGTAGAGAACAAAATGTCCCACAAAACAAACATTTTGGTTTTAACTCTAATCAAGGTCATACTTTTCATCAAAATCTTAAAAACAGACCAAATGTGTATAAAGAAAGACACTGGCATTATGTGGGACATCGACAAAATGTCAAGACATGCAACTGCATGAGTAGAAATGAGTATGCATTACCTGTAAGAGGAAATGTAAGGAACTGGAGTCAACATGTCACTCAACAAAATGGTCCAAATGTTTTTAAAAGATGTTTAGTGTGTGGAAAAACAAACCATTTAACCGAAGATTTATTCCATAACAGAAGAAACAATAGAAATGGAATTGGATTCAATAGAAATGACTCAAATTCACCACCTAGGTTCGGTAGAACTGCACCGAGTTTGTGAACAGAAGGAACAACAACTGAAAAAAATATCATAACCCAAATTTCAAAAAAAATAGCACTGCCTATAGTAACTCTGGAACCTACACCAGTAATAACTCTGAAAGTAGTAGTTCTTCATATGAAAAGATTAAGAGACCTGCATATGATTTCAAAAGATTTTATTATGTAAATGAAAAGGGTAAACCCATGACAACTTTGGATTGGGTACTAAAAGAAACTAATTTTTTCTTCATTTGCAGAGCAAGCCAAGTGTGAAAAAAGAAGATACATGGCATGTAGATAGTGGCTGCTCTAGGCACGTGCAGGCAACAAGCTGAAGCTTTAAAACTTTGTTGAATATGATGGAGGCTATGTTCGATTTGGAGGAAATCCGATAGGTGGTAAGATTACAGGTAGAGGAACAATCAGCAACTGTAAAGTTACTTTTGAAAATGTATTATTTGTCAAAGAGTTAACCTATAGTCTAGTAAGTGTCTCTCAAGTGTGTGATAAAAAGAATAAAGTTCTATTTACAGACACTGAATGTATCATTCTTGATCCTAAGTTCAAAGTAGTTGATGAAATCATGATACTACTAAGAACACCAAGGAAAGATAATGTATACTGCTTAGACATGGGAAATATTGGCTCTGAAACAAAAGAAAATTGTTTTATTTCAAAAGCTTCACTTGATGAGTCATCACTGCGGCACAGGAGAATGTGTCATATGAATTTTAAAAACATGAACATCTTGGTAAAAAAAAATGATCTTGTAATAGGTGTACCTCAATAGGAGTTCACATGCAATGATCATTGTGTAGCATATTTTAAGGGAAAACAACATAAGTCTTCACACAAAATTAAAGATACAAATTCAAATCACTCAAGTCTTCACTTATTGCACAATATTTCTTTTTAGTCCTACACATGTCATGAGTCTAGGAAAGAAGTCTTATTGTTTAGTTGTTACTGATGATTTCACAAGGTATACATGGGTGTTCTTTCTTGGCACAAAAGATGAAACAAGTGAAATTCTCAGACCATTCATAACAACGATTGAAAACAAGATAGAGAAGAAAGTGAAGATCATCATATGTGACAATGGCACTGAGTTTAAGAACCAGGAAATGAATGTGTTCTGCAATGAAAAGGGAATTGAGAGACAATAAAGTGCACCAAGAACTCCCCAGCAAAATGGGGTTGCAGAAAGGAGGAACATATCTCTTATTGAAGCAGCAAGATGAATGCTAGCTGAAGCGGTGAATACTGCAAGTTATGTTCAAAACAGGGTATTAATTGCAAAAGTATATGCAAAGACCCCTTATGATCTCTTTCACAAGAGAAAGCCACTCATAAGCTTTTTAAAACCATTTAGGTGTCCTTGCACTATTCTGAATACCAAAGAGCATCTAGGGAAGTTTGACAGCATGATAAATGAAGAATTCTTTGTAGCTTACTCCACACAAAGCAAGAGATTCAGAGTTTATAACATCAAAACTAGGATTGTTGAAGAAAGCACAAATGTGACTTTCTATGAGAAGACCATGAATGCTAGTGGAGAATGACCTAATTGGTTGTTTAATATTGATGAACTAACCATGTCTTTGAATTTTCATCTTACAAATCAATCTGAGAAGGAGTTTGGATATGGTGTTACAACTGGTGATTCAGTTAATACTGGTGAATCAGTTAAAACTGGTTATTCAATTAAAACAGGTCATTCGTTTAAAACTGAAAGAATGTTAAAATGGATGGAAGTACATCAAAAGTTACTACTGCTTCATCTAACAAAAAATAAAAATTTATTTATTTTCCATGCATCACCAGTGTTTCACCTGGAGTGTTTCAGCCCAAATACTCAAGTGATGATAGCTTCAAAGACAGTGATCAAGATACTGATAATGATGATTTGAGCTTTAAGAAAGATGAAGAAATGCCTGATTTAGTTAATTCAGATGGAAAAAAATCACTACCAGTAGTAACTCAGCAAACACTAGTAATATTGAAAATACTCCTCAATCAAAGAATGATGAATTTCCAGAGCAAAATGATACAAATTTGGATCGAGAAGTAATAGAAGATCAATATCAAACTCATAGGGTCAATAAGAATCATCCACTGCAACAAATCATTGGTGACTTGAATTTTGTAGTTCAAACAAGGGGAAAACTACACCAAAGCTTCAATGAATGTTTATTTGTGTGCTTTCTCTTACAATTAACACCAAAGAAGATAGAACAAGCAATTAAAGACCCAAGTTGGATTGAAGCAATGCATGAAGAATTATTACAGTTCAAACTTCAAGCAGTCTGGACATTGGTAGTACATCCTAGTGGAAAAAGAGTTATTGGAACTAAATGGATATTCAAGAACAAAACTGATGAGAGAGGTATTTTCATTAAAAACAAAGAAAGATTAGTTGCAGAAGGATACACTCAGGAAGAGGGGTTTTATTATGATGATGTATTTGCCCCAATTGCAAGAATTGAAGACATAAGGATATTTCTAGCTTTTGCTTCATTTAAATGTTTTATTGTGTACCAAATGGATGTGAAGAGTGCATTCTTATATGGAAAGATTGAAGAAGAAGTTTATGTGTGTCAACTTCCAAGATTTGAAGATCCGGAAGATCTAGACTTGGTGTACATACTGGACAAAGCATTATATGGTCTACACCAAGCTCCCAGAGCATGGTATGACACATTATCAGTATATCTAATCAAACATAAATTCAAGAGAGGTGCAATTGATAAAACCCTTTTTATCAATAATGTTGGGAATAACATTATGTTGGTGTAGATTTATGTGGATGATATTATTTTTTGGTCTACAAATGACATATTGTGCAAGGAATTTCAACAGTTGGTGCGTACGAAGTTTAAGATGGGCTCAATGGGAGAAATGATATTTTTTTGGGATTACCAGGTGAAGCAGAAACCAACTCGTATTTTTATCCATAAATCAAAATATGTTAAAGACATTCTAGAAAAGTTTGGATTTCAAAACTGCAAGAGTACAAGTACACCAGTAGAAACCCACAAGCATTTAGAGGCAGATTCTGAGGGGGAGGATGTGGATGAACATTTGTACAGATCAATGATAGAATCTTTGATGTACTTAACTGCTTCAAGGCTAGACATAATGTTCAGTGTATGTGTGTGTGCGCAAGATATCAGACTTGTCCTAAGGTTTCACATTTGACAGCAGTAAAAAGAATTTTTAGATACTTGAAGGGTAACCCATACTTGGGGTTGTGGTATCCAAGAGACTCTCTATTTGAACTTATTTCCTATACTGATAGTGACTATGGAGGAAAAATCTGGACAGGAAGTCAAGATCAGGAGGATGTCAATTCTTTGGTGCTAGATTGATTTGAATGTCAATGCAAGAAACATACCAATGTCTCTACATCTTCAATAGAAGAAGAATATGTTGTTATATCAAGATGCTATGCTCCGGTGCTATGGATTCAGAATCAAATGATGGATTATGGAATTTATTTTCTACATACTCCTATTTTTATTGATAATAAGAGTACCATAAGCACTGTTAATAATCCAGTAAAACATTCCAAATCAAACAAATTGAAATTCGTTTTCACTTTATCAGGGATTGTAATAAAAAGAAACTCATTCAGGTAGTCAAGGTTCACACTGTTAATCAATTTTCAAATCTTTTCACTAAAGCATTTGATGTAGGAAGATTTACTTTTTTGATCAACAATATTGGCATGATTAATTCTGAATAGGTTCATTTTTAAAATGATAAATATGTGTTTGAAATGTATTGTACAAAGCATATGTTCGTTGTTTGAAACAGTTACTACTGATGATTCCCACTGCTAGTAGTTATTACTGCCAGGAGTTAATACTGGTGGAAGTTACTTTTGTTTTTGGTGTTTCTACTGCAGCGACTAATTGGTATAAAATAGTGTAATATCTTCAATATTATTAAATCTCATTCGAATCAAAATTTTCTCTCTCTCTCTCTCTCTAAACTTTTTTTCGCTCTCTATAAACCCTAAATTTGTTCTTCGAAATCCTCAATTCATCTCCGTCATTAAACCCTAAATCTTGTTAGATGGCGAATCAACAATTAGTTTTTGTCTTTTTCATAACATTATTGCCGATTTAGAATTTCATCCTGAAGCCATTTATTTTCATCCCATCATCAACTTTCTTCGCCAATCAAGGATACAATATGCTTTAACGGTTAACCCTGAGATTTATGAAAAGCACATTAGAGCGTTTTGGACTACAGCGATTCTTGAAGAGGTCACTCGAGTTCAAGAAATTAGGGCACGATTAGACAAACGTGATGTTTTTGTTACAGAGTCTACAATTCGATCTCATCTTGAACTTCAAAATGAATCTGGTATAACTTCTATTCCTAATCAAGAACTGTTTGCAATTATTTAAAGAATCGGGTATGAAGGAAGTTTGTCTAAACTTACTTTTCAAAAAGAACTTTTTTCTCCCCAATAGAGGTTTTTAGTTCATGTCTTACAAAAGTGTAGTCCAGAGAAAAGATACACCAGGTATGAGTTTAACAAGACTATTGCTACTGCTATGGCTTGTTTAGCAACATAAAGGGTGTTCAATTTTTTAGACATGGTTTTTAATGATTTAAAGTGGATTATTGCAAATCCAGAAAACAACTTTTTTAATGTATCCACGTTTTCTACAAATTATTTTGGATAAAGAACTTCGTAATTATTCCTGTCAAGGAAAGGTCATACTCTGGATTGTCACTCTAAAAAGACTTTTTCAA
This sequence comes from Senecio squalidus, assembly GCA_910822075.1. Classification (NCBI taxonomy): domain Eukaryota; kingdom Viridiplantae; phylum Streptophyta; class Magnoliopsida; order Asterales; family Asteraceae; genus Senecio; species Senecio squalidus. The sequence goes on along the minus strand of CAJVGC010000590.1, from coordinate 59,675,215 downwards.
ACATGATGAGACATGTAAATTCTTTTTTTGGAAAAGTGACCTCATTGTTCTCTACAATGGTGGGTGTCACAGTTCCTACTGGTGAAGGATCAAGTACTCCACTTGCATCCCAACCCCCACCTCATGCTTCATCCTCTGTTCCAACTACAAAACAACCAAGTACTTCTCATGCACCTTCCTCTTCATCTAAACAAGCACCATTGAAATAATATTCTAGAAAGTCTAAGAGGTTTCCTTCACCTCTTGGTCTTAAAGAACAACCACATAGGAACCCAAAGTTCAAAATAAACATTCCAAATCTGTTTCTATTGATTAACAAAAAAAACGGTACATCTGAGTCCTCACCCAAACTCCAAAAGAAGGTGGTCCATAAGGAGGGGGGAGACCATGGTGGAAGGGCTCATTGCAGGAGCAGACAAGAATGACGGTTAAGCTTCCAAAATATCCAAGTCATAGTTTAGTGTAGTGTAGTTTCAATTCGGGTGAACTCTATTCATCACCAGAACTGTTTAATAAAGTGTAAACTTAGGAAGGATTTAGTTCGGGTGAACTAACTCTTCACCAGAGTTAAGTTCAAGTTTACCCGAATTAAATCTAACTGGGTAGTAATTTTATATTACACTCGAAGTGTTTTTTAATAAACATAAGGGTGGTAGTAATATAATAGTTAGTTATAGTAGGCCTATAAAAAGAGGTAGGGATCATGCAGAATGTACACGTTCATGAAATATTGTATATGTAACTGATTTTCCCGCCATCAAAGGCTTCTAATAAACTCTTTCATTCTTCATTGATTTTATATTCTGAATCTATCAAAGCTTTGATCAATTACAAATAATTCCGCGATTAGTAATTGTATTCATTCATTGACTGTGAGTTGTGGAGATTTCAAGACCTGACAAGTGGTATCGGAGTTGGTTATCAATTCAATTTGATTCAGCTTTATCTACGGTCGTGGTGTTTGGATTAGCTTGAAAATTTAGGACATCTAAGATCAACGTTCAGTTATAGTTTCAGGAATTTGAATTTTGTCGGTAAGGTTTAGTTTTTGAGAAATTGTATTAGATCAATCGATTTAAGTGTTTTTGTGTATTAAGGAATTTTTCCTAGATGTAATCGTTAAGGTTTCTGTGAATTTAAGAGAATTAGATTCAGTTTGGGGTTGTTGAGTTCATCTGAATTAAGTTTCCAATCATCCGAGATAAAATCAATTGATCAAATCATCATGTATGTTGTTCCAACAAACGTTCGTGCAGTCAGTTATGATAATGAGACTGGATATGGTGGTAGGCCTCCTAAATTCCTACCTGGTCAGGATTTCATGATGTGGAAGCTGAGGTTTAAGGCATTTGTATACTACAGTGATAGACAAATCTGGACTTGTATTATCAATGGACCTCATAGGCCAATGATACATGAGACGGGAGGTACATGAATGATTGACGTTGATCTTGAGAGATATATGAAGGCTGATAACAAGCTCATTGACTGAGATTTCAGGGCATTAGAAGCAGTCATTCTGGCTTTACCAACAGAGATCTATAAAAATTCCAAGGATTGTGTATCAGGAAAGGAGTTAGTGGATGTCATGGAACTAAGGTATGAGGGAAGCCTAGAGCTTAAGTAGAGTAAGAGGGACATGCTGAAGAAGTTGTATGAGGCATTTGAGCATATTAGAGGTGAAAGTCTGTCTGAGCAGATTAGCACATATACTCTATTGGTGAGTGACTTGAAGAGTTTTGGGGCAGTGATGAAGGATAGTGACATTGTTAAGAAGCTCTTGGGTCTCTTCCACTGAAATGGGCAGTTCAGGTGATGATAAGCAAGAGGACAGCCAATCTAAATGCTATGACTCTAGTTGAGCTTATTGGAATTCTGCAATCCTGTGAAGTGGACATGCAACTGGATGAGAAGAAACAGTCACAGAATTCATTTGGATGTGCATTGAAAGTTTCAGCTCCAATGAATCCACCTCACTACTCTAGTCAAGCACAGTCTCAACCTCAATCTTATGCAAGCTATCATTCAGGAAGCTACCATTATGCAAATTGTTGACCACCAAATCAAATTTCTACTAGCTACAATTCAAATACTTACAATGGTTTTCCTGGTCAAAACAATGAAGCCAACATTCATCACACACCATCTGCAAATTCAGGAACTTCTAGAACAGGTGATAGAGAGACTCTCTACAAGGCTTTTTTAGCAAGTTATGAAGCTTTTGTTGCTGGTAGTCTTAATCAAGCAAAATTGGCAAGAGAAGACCTGGAACAGCTACATCCAGATGGCTTCAAAGAGATTGATCTTAAGTGGCAGATGGTTATGGTCAGTGTGAGGGAAAAAACATATTTTTTAAGAGGACTGGGAGAAATAACTTCAGGAAGGAAACTGGTGAGAAAATGGGGTTTGATAAATCAAAGGTGAAGTGTTATAATTGTGAGGACTATGGGCACTTTGCAAGGGAATGCAGGTCTCCAAGGAGGATGAACAACAAAAATGGCTATCAATGAAACAATCAACAAGCTGAAAAGAAGAAGATAACTGGACCTGAGATGAAAAATGGGAAAGAAGAGGCAAGTTCATGTGGGAAGGCTTTAATCAGCCTTGGTGAGTGGTACGAAGTTGCTAAGGAGGACTATAAGAACAACTTTGTGTCTGCATTAATGAGTAAGATTTCTTTTGTCACCACATATGAGGTACTTCCAAACACTTGCACTCTATCCTGTTTAAACAAAATTAAATATACAAGAGAACATAACCTCAGTTTAATTAAAGAAATTGATTTAATAAAGTTTCATCAAAGAGAATTTTTAAACAAAGAAAAGGTTTATAAAGAAAGAATAGACTCTTTGATGAATGATGTTGCTGCATATATGGGAAAACTGGGAAGGTTGGAAACTCAACATGAAAATTTGTTTGAAAGATTTCAAAAAGTGTCAAATGAGTTTAAAGAGTCAAAAATTCATGTTACGATATTCAACCAATCATCAAAGACTTTGAATGGAATCATTGAGCATCAAATGGTGCAAAAAGCAAAGGAAGGTATTAGATTCAATGCAGTACCTCCTCCATTCAATGACAACTACTCAGTTAAGCCTGAATTTACATCATTTAAGAGTGGTTTGCTTGTTGAAAATTGCTTTGATGACTCGTCTACTTTCAATGCTAAAATATAATTGCCTGAAACTTTTTCATATGTGAATAATGTGAATAATATGCCTGTTGTTCCTAGTCTAAATACATTTTATAATTTTGTAGCAGGTAGAAATTTAGATAGTTCAGGAGTAAAGGAAGGTGTTTGGGAAGGAAGTGTGGATGTTTGTAATAAAATAGATCTAATAGAAATAGAGTATAAGTATGTTGCACCTGTTCATGATTGTAAAAATGAAAGATGCTTTTTGTTTTATGATTTTTAAAGTGTCAAATGTTTCTGTGGATGAACTTGAACTGAATGAAATTCTGTTGAATACACCTATTACTGAATGTGTGAATGATTGTATTCCTGTTTGTGTGAATGAGTATGTGATTGAATGTGAGAATGTTAAAAAAGAAAAGGTCAAGATTAATAAATCAAAGAGAAAACAAAAATGTTTGACATGCAGAAAGAAACATAAAGTAGAAGAATGTTGGTTAAATTCTAAAAAGAAAAATGTTTCTGAATGTATGTTAACTTCTGAGAATTTGAAATTTGGAAGGATTTATTTTAGAAAATACATAGGTGAGAAAATGCAAAATTAAAAGATGTGAATGTTCTGAAACTTAGTAGAATTAATCTCAGATATTAAATGGTTCAAAGTTACCCAGGTTAAAATATTCTATATCCGAATTAAAAAAGTTTCAAATCTGGTGATGATATGTTTAAATCGGGTAAAATGAAAATTAAATCGGATAAACATATTTTTAAAAACAAGTGTGGTGAACAAATTTTTAATTCGGATAAACAGTTTTTTAATTCGGATAAAATTTTGAGTTCACAATTTAAATCGGATATGGATAAGTTTAATTCGGGTAATGACAAATTTAAATCGGATTATTCAACTTGGATTCCTGAGAGAAATATGCATGATCATTTCAAGGTTAACAAATTTAAAGGATTGTATTCAAAATTTACAAAAATACGGGTTCCAAAATCTTACTAAATCTGATATGTGCAAGGGCAGTCCACTAGTAGTTCAGAAGAAAACACATGGTTGGTTGATAGTGGTTGCTCAAAGACACATGACAGGGAATATAAAATTACTCCAAGATTTCATTGCTTTTATGGGAGGAAATGTATCATTTTGTGGAGATATGGGAGGTAATCACAGGTCAAGGAAAGGTGACAAATGGACCTTTGACTCTGGAAGAGGTCAACTTTGTTAAAGAATTAAACTATAACCTGCTTCCAGTGTCTTAGGTATGTGATAATGATTAACCACTGCTTTCACAAAAGAGTTTTTCTACATTCTTAAAAAGGAATATGTCATCCCAGATGATATGATTGTTTTGAGAAAACCAAGATGTTAAGACATGTATATTTTAGATATGAATAATGTTCAATCAACTGAATCTTCAAACTGTTTCATATCTAAAACTACTGGAAAAGAGTCTTATTTATGGCATAGAAGGCTTTTTCATGTCAACCTTAAAAACATGAATAAACTGGTCACAGATAATCTAGTTTCTGGATTACCTACAAATAATTTTCAATTACTTGACAATTGTAATTCATGCCTTAAAGGAAAACAGCATAAATCAAGTTTTAAACTAAAGACTGAAAATTCAGTAGATAATGTCCTTCACCTTCTACACATCGATCCATTTGGTCCAGTCAGTGTAAAGATTCTTGGCATGAAATCTTATTGTTTAGTTATCACTGATGACTATTCATGATTTTCATGGGTCTTTTTCGTGGGTCATAAAAGTGAAACATCATAGGTCGTTAAAGACTTTGTTATTCAAATTGAAAACTTGTGTGATAAAAAGTTAATATTATTAGGTGTGATAATGGCAAAGAATTTAAGAATGTCACCTTGAATGAGTTTTGTGCACTTAAGGGCATTTCTAGACAATATAGCTCCCCTATAACTCCTCAGCAAAATGGAGTTGCTGAGAGGAAAAATAGAACTTTAATTGAGGGAGCTAGGGCCAAGGTAAGTGCATCTTCATTACCTGCCACATTCTGGGCTGGAGCAATAAATACCATGTGTTATGTGCACAATAGGATTTATATAGGTAAGAGCTTAGGAAAAACTTCTTATGAGTTGTTTTCTGGGAGAAAGCCATTTATAGGATTCTTCAAAGATTTTGGTTTTCAATGTTCTATATTAAACATCAAAGACCACTTAGGAAAATTTGATCCTAAAATCGATGATGGTTACTTCCTTGGGTATTTTAGTGTCTCTAAAGCTTATAGGATTTATAACTGAAGAACTAGAACAATAGAAGAATCCATAAATGTGATATTCAATGAATGTACACCGAATGTTAGGAATTCAGGTGCTGAATGGTTGTTTGATTTAGATACATTTGTGAATTCCTTTAATTGTGTTTGTCCAGTTGTTTCAAATGAAGTGGAGGTATCAACAAGGAATGTAGCAAATGCTGAAGAAATTAATGATTTCGAACTAGGAAGACCAGCAAATGCAAGTGCAAGCCCTTCTACATTAAATCAAGATCACACCAGTTCATTAGAGGATACAACAATTGTAAGTGAAGATTTTGCAGAGAGTCAAACTGAAGCAGACATTCTTCAAGAAGAAGACATTCCAGTAAACTCTTAAGATCAAGACAATGTTGTACAAGCTCAAGAATTGCCTTCTGCGGTGAATCATGATAATTCGGGTGCACTACATTCTACTGAAGATATCTCTGATGCACAAGATGGTAATGATGTTAATTCTAGTGATCCACAAGTTAATTCGGGTGTTCAAGACCAAGTTGAAGAAAATTCGGGTGGATCACAAGATATTTCTGGTGCACAAATGGAGATAGAAGAAAACTCGGGTGACATTCAGAACAATTCGGGTGCAGAAGCTGAACATGAAAACAATTCTGGTGAAGAACTATTCAATTCTGGTGAACACACTGAAGCTCAATATGCTGAACAAAGCAATGCACAAAGCCATGAACAACCCAGTGAAGCAACTTCTGAATCCTTATTCTTTGATGAAATTGTCCCTAATCAGACAAATCTTATTACTAATATTAATGAGGAAATACATTCATTTTTTAAAAGTTCACAAGAATCATCCTTTAAGTAATATTATAGGAAATCTGCATGATGGGGTGAAAACTAGAAGTAGTACTGGCTTGGCTAATTTGTGTTTATTTTCTTTCTTTTTGTCCCAACTAGAGCCTAAGACTGTTTTTATTTCCTTGAGCATTAATAGTTGGGTAGAGGCTATACAAGAGGAGGTTTTACAGTGTAAGGTTCAGGAGGTAGGTACTTTAGTTGAGAGACCAGCTGATGTGAATGTGCTAGGTGTAAAATGGATATTTAAGGTGAAAAGAGATGATAGGGGAATTATAGTGAGGAATAAGGTAAGACTAGTAGTAAAAGGATATACTCAGGAAGAAGGAATAGGATATGATGATGTCTTTGCCCCAGTTGCTAAGATAGAGGCTATTAGATTGTGTCTAGCTTATGTTGCCTATAAAAATTTCAAGGTATATCAAATGGATGTTAAGTCAGCCTTTCTGTATGGAGTTCTTGAGGAAACAATATATGTTAGTCAGCCTCCTGTTTTCCTGGATCCTCAATTCCCTAATCATTTTGTCAAACTGGACAAGGCTTTGTATGGTTTACATCAAGCTCCTAGAGTTTCGTATGATACATTGTCCAAGTATTTAATTGATAATGGGTATCATAGAGGCACAATTGATAAAACCATGTTTATTAAGTCAGTTGGCCAAAAGTCTGTATTTGTTCAGATATAAGTTGATGATATCATTTTTGGCTCAACTAATGATGATTTATGTAAGGAATTTGAGTCAGTTATGAAATCTAAGTTTCAGATGAGCTCTATGGGTGAGATGTATTTCTTCTTAAGATTATAGGTTAAGCACTTAGAGAATGGCATTTATATCAATCAGTCAAAGTATGTTAACGATATGCACTTAAAAACGTCACTATTAAAAAAACAAAATGACCTGAAAATTAGACTTTTGTTATCTTCGCAAATGAGTTTAATCTCCAAATGAGTCGAATTACCCAAATGGGTTGAATGATCTGAATGGAAAATATTTTGGGAGGGTGTTTGTTTCCTGAAATTTAGAAAACATGAGTGAATTTGAATTGAATTCCTTTTCCATAACATGTTTGTTTAAAGTTTACGACGGAATTCAAATCCGTTGGAATCTAAATTTTTCTTTACTCACAAATTTGAGATTCCTTATGATAATGGAGAAGAATTGAGAAAATCGATCAAATGACATAATAATTATTATCGTTGAGATCGAACCATAAGTTGTTACCACAACATTCTTTTTATATTGTCCGAATGGCCGAACTTTAAACTATTACACTCCACATATATGTAACGAGATAAATGATAAATTACCATAAATCATTACCCCACTGTAAAGTGTTGATATAAAAACATTATATAAAACATAATTGATAATATGTATATGCTGCAAAATGAGCGTTGAAAGAAAAATTGAGAAGTATATTATATAATGGTTTCTATAATAAATTTGGAAATTTAAATATAGTTTTGCTTTTCTTTAAGTTATATGTTTTTATTTTATTTGAAAGAAAAAACCAAAAGAAAAAACTAAAATAAATAAGTTAATTAAAAAAGTATATATATATATATATATATATATATATATATATATATATATATATATATATATATATATATATATATATATATATATATATATATATGTATGTATATTTTTATTGTTATTTTTTCAAATCTAGTTTAATATTAAAAAGAGTAAAAATCAAGTTTTATAAATAATTTAAAAAAAAAAATTATAATCTTAACTATATTATAAAGCATTTCCTTCAAACCCTTAAACTCTTAAAATTTAAGTAATTGAAATTACTAATCTACCCCTTTATACCTTACACAAAATTTATCATTAAAAACACCTTATAATTAGTGGCATTTCCTTAATTACAACAATAACTAATAATAATAATAATAACTATCTTTAACTTTATCTTTATTAATATATAAAACATTTTAATTCTATATTAAAATTTTAAATTTTTAAAAAAAGTATAATTAGTAATATATCCCTTAATGAATATAACAAATAAATTAATCTTAATTTTCTTTAATTAATTGGATTACTAATTTCATAAAAAATATATACCCATTAAAAATAAAGGCAATTCAAATTAATTGATATAAAATTTGTATTCAAGTAACCATTATTTTATAACTTTAAACGTTATTTGATGGAGTAAAATTTTCTAATATTTGATTTATAATCTAAATTTTATAAAGTTAGTTGGCGGTGTTGTGATTCGTGTTGCTCTATAATTCTAGAAAGATAGTTATCATAAAAAGTTTATATATTCTTCTATTGGTCACCGATAACTCTTAATACCAATAAGCCAAGTATTATTATATTTGATACTTTTAAGGTTAATAAACCTCATGAAGATGGTTATCATTAGAAGTTTATATATTCTTCTATTGGTCACCGATAAGTCTTAATATCAATAAGCTGAACTATATTAGAAAACATTTTCTTCAAACTCTTAAACTCTTAAAATTTAAATTGAAATTACTAATCTACCCCTTTTATACCTTTCACAAAATCTATCATTTAAATCGCTTTACAATTAGTGACATTTCCTTAATTAAAATAATAACTAATAAATAATAATAACTATCTTTATATTTATCTTTATTAATATATAAAACATTTTCACTTTTTATTAAAATTTTAATTTTTTAAATAAAGTATAATTAGTAATATATCCCTTAATGAATATAACATATAAACTAATCTTAATTTCCTTTAATTAATTCGATTACCAATTTCATAAAAAATATATACCCATATAAAATAAAGGCAATTCAAATTAATTAATATAAAATTTGTATTCATGTAACCATTATTTTTTAACTTTAAACGTTATTTGATGGAGTATATTTTCAAATATTTGATTTATAATCTAAATTTTATAAAGTTAGTTGGAAATGTTGTGGTTCGTGTTGCTCTATAATTCTAGGAAGATGGTTATCATCAGAAGTTCATATATTCTTCTATTGGTCACCGATAAGTCTTAATACCAATAAGCTGAGTAGTATTACATTTGATACTTTTAAGGTTAATAAACCTTATGAAGATAGTTATCATCAGAAGTTTATATATTTTTCTATTGGTCGCCGATAAGTCTTAATACCAATAAGCTGAACTATATTAGAAAACATTTTCTTCAAACTCTTAAACTCTTAAAATTTAAGGAATTGAAATTACTAATCTACCCCTTTTATACCTTTCACAAAATTTATCATTTAAATCACTTTACAATTAGTAACATTTCCTTAATTACAATAATAACTAATAAATAATAATAATAACTATCTTTATCTTTATTTTTATTAATATATATAACATTTTCACTTTTTCTAAAAATTTTAAATTTTTATATATGTCACACCCCGCTAAAGCAGAAACACGGAATGTGAAGAGCAAAGAATCATTTCACGGGTTACACTAAAATCAACGGTTCAAGTCATTAAGATTAAAGTTGGAAAAGTACAACAAGTTCAAAGTTACAACCAAGATTCAAAGTTCAAGACCAAGATACATGATAAAATATTTTAATTAAAAATTCCCAAAATAAGGTCTCCTTCATGAGGTACACTTCACATAAAAGACTTGACCCGCCTGAGCAATGCACTTCATAACTTACGCTTAGTTCCTGAAACATGAGATATAATGTCAACTACGAAAATGTAGTGAGTGAGTTACAGTTTATAAGTTGACAAAAGATTTCAAGTAAAAGTTCGACAAGTATATATATAAGTACTAGGTTCCCAAAAGGAGTAAGCGAATGAGCAGTCGCATAAGATAGTTTATATACTGTCGTAATGGTTCAAATCAAGAATTTAGAGTTCGTAAGAGTTCGAGACAAGTTCAAAGGCTTAAAATTCAAGAATAGTTCAAAGTTCAAGATAAGTTCAAGTCGCGTAGCAAGCAGTAAAAGTGAAGTCGTTACCTCAGCGGTGGGTTAATCCACATGTGTAAGACAGTAAGTAAGCATATGCGTAAATAATAAAGACCTATGATCCTCGAGTTGTACCAACCACTAAGCTTAACATAACGTAAGATTTAGTTTTGCACACTAATCCGATTCTGGTCAAGTTCCAGCCCCTAGTTCTAGTCTAGAGTTCGAGTTCGCGAGAACTTAGTAATATGTACCCAGGTTGCTACCCTAAAGTAAGGAGTGACCGCTCCTAAGTATCGATACCCATATTTACTAACGGCTATTGTTAATAGTGTGTAGAGTTCAGTTCCAAGAAAAAGTTGCGGGGCATTTAGTTCGTTCCGTTCTAAAAATTGTTTGTTTGTACTTACGGCGTTTATATCCTCACCTAGGGTTTTGCTCCAAAATACAACCAAGATATCATTGTCTAATCATTTATTCCAAGAGGCAAACCTATTTAGTCTAAAGTAAGCCTATCCGAATAAATGATATTGTCTACGCATATTAGTTGTAAAGTTCCAAAAGTTCAAAGAGTTGCAAGTTCATAAAGTTTTTCCAAAAATAGATCAGATAGCTCAAAGGTTCATAAGGTTTCCAAAAATAGATCAAATAGCTCAAAAGTTCATAAGGTTTCCAAAAATAGATCAAATAGCTCAAAAGTTGTACGAATTCATAAAGGTAGTAAAGATTCAAAAGAATTTCAAAGACAAATAGTTCATAAGCAAAAGTATCGTCCACAAAAGTTTGATCTCATGTTTCCCCCAAAAAGAGTACTTAGAATGTAAAAGTAAGGAGGGGTGTAACTCACGGTTTGCGAAGATAACGGACTCAGGAATCGGTCGGAGCGGAAGCCGGAAATCACGGGTCGCCTAATAATACCAAGATAGTCCGATTATTATTATCTTATTATGTTATATACTTACGATAATATAAATAAGTTTTTAGTTAAACTGTAAGTGTCAAGGTTAAGTATTTACCAAAATAGTCCCAAAATAGTGAAAGTTACATTTTTGTCCAAAAGTCTAAAGTTAACGTTTTTGTGATTGCGATAGACATATTTTGGTTACTGAGGTAGTTTGGATTTTTCCTAATGAAATTTGGGTAGCGCTTCCGCGCCCAAATTTCATATCCAAAAATCCAAAATCACTTCCGCTCACAAATTACATATATCACAACCTCATATTTAAACAAGTTTATTTAAGTTCCAAAATTCCATTATAAGTCACCAATGTATATTTATTTTCCAACTCAGTCCCAAAATGATGTTTCACGAAAAGTCAGCAAGTCAAACATGTCCAAAACGTCTAAATAAAGTAATCGGGAAAAATTAGCCACGCCTGTGCGCCGTTGTGACCTCTAGGACGGCGCACAGAGCCATGTTTCAACCCCGCTGCGTCGTCCTGGTCACAGGGACGGCGCACGGGTCGCGTTTTCGGGATTTTTCGATCAAAACGATTATTTTGGTCACGGATTTCGACATGCATTCGGTCTAAAATTAATAAAATATCATTCTAACAGTTTCTAAAACGTTTTTATCCATAAAACATAGATCTAAGTAACATTTCGGTTGAAAATCGTTTTTGTACATAAAACGTTATAAATCTTTGTAAAAACTTATTTTGATTTCATAGATCATCCATGCAAGTTGGTATTTACATAAAAACAGTAATTCAAAAGAAATCTACCGGTGGAAATTGCTTGGATGATGATTTGGTGATGTTTGAGCTTCGAAAATCTTTACAAAAATGGTCCTTAGCCGAAATCTTTTGGTTCCTTTGGCTTCTTTGGATGATTCAAACGTTTTTGATGGATTAAAAATGGTATTTGGTGCTGGAAATCTTCTGTTCTTGGTATGTTTTTGAGAGAGTTTTGGAGAGAAATGTGTAGGTGTTTTATGTTTTAGTTTATAAAAATGAATGAATGAAAAGAAAATGAAATGATAATAAAGAAAAGCAATTAAGTGTTGTGTTGGTACTGCAAAAGCAGTAAATTATGACTAGAAACTGAGTTTAATTGGGTGGAAATGTGTAGGAAATCGACGCATGCAAGAAATTCAAATTCATTACCGAATTCGTCCTCCAGGAGGGCGCACGTGGCCTCTGTGCGTCGTCCTGGACCATTTTCGTAAAAAATTTTGCGTTTTGGCTGATTTTGTATAAGTGTTTCGTTAGACCTTTTCGTTAACTAAAGTTTTAATGTACGTTACATTATGAACTTAGGAAAGTTCATTAGGTGTTTTCTTGGCATTAGGACTTATATAAGTTGATTCCGGTTGTGATTCCGACACTAGTGCGTTTCCGGTAAAGGTTCAATTTAAAGACACAAAAGACAAAACGAGAGACATAGAACGTAAAGAACACCAGAAATTTGACGGTTGTCACATTCTCCCCGGGTTGAAAGGAATTTCGTCCCGAAATTTTAGTTCGTCCCATGGGGAAGAAGTGTCGTCGGATCATGGTGGATTCTCGTGACGAATTTCGGTCCCCGCGTCTTCACGCGGTTTTGGGACTGCGTCAGGGTTCCACCGAGCTTAGAGATGGGGACAAGATTCTGTCTAGGTTGTTTGACCTTGGAGTCCGTAATTCAAGAGGTTCATCAAGGAAATCGGGTTTGGCACCCGTCTTGACCTTGTCTAGAGGGATGACGAGGGTCTCATCCGATGAACACTTTTAGACGTGAGAAAGGTACGTATATGAATGTTTTAAGAGAACTGGAGAAGACAAAGGAAACGATTAATCGGACCGATATGTCTTAAGACTTAGATCGGACTGGTGTACCTCGGGCTCAGTTTGCCGCGTTTCCAGAAGTAGGCTATCCTTCCATGGCGATATCTTGGGAAGTACTCCAGTGCTATCCTAGGAATCGGGGGTCTTCCTTCTAGTTGGTTACGTAGCTCTTCCGACAGGTATGGGATGTTTCCAGTCTTTCGCGGGTGGAGATAGACGTCGGACCTTGCAAGTATCCGACCGTTAACTTCTAGTCAACAGGCGATGATCGATACTTGCGTTCTAGTAAAGATTTGAGAGTGCGCACTTAGTGCTGGCCTGGAGGCCATTGGCATAGGTGAACTCGACCAGAGGAAGGTGAGTAGTGAGGGGTTTTGAGGTCTAGTCGTGTCCCTAGCGATTCTCTGTAGGGCACTCCGAAGAGAGTGGGACGTAGATCGACTAATGGAGGGATGGGTTTTGGTATTCCGTCTTGACCTCGGAGTAAGTGAGGCACTCAGCTAGATACAAGGTAATATCCTTATGCATGTCCGGCCAGAAACAGTATTCTCGGGAATTCCTGTACGACAAGTCGGGTCTTGGCTGGGTGGAATAGCGAAATCAGTGGCCCTTTACGGGAATGGGTTTACGAAGACCTTCGGATTTCAGAACTCATGATCGGAGCTGAACGTAACGAGTTACGTTTAGCCGGAGTTCGAATTCCTTCACGGTTGGCTATAGGATTGGCAAAATGTTATTTTCTCGGGGCCAGAATTTGCACCTTGGGAATTCGGGGTACAATTCCTACTCTCGGGAGAGTTCTAGAGTGAGCTTGGGATGTTTCACATGATCTTCCTTGAGTAGGGGAGAGTGTTGACAAGGAGTGTGGTTATTAATCGTCTAAGTACGGCTCACACACTTTGTTCATTAAGTCCATGAATACCGTTAGTGTGTTGGTCAGGCCCACTGACAGAGGGGAAGGCTCGAATTGCTTGCATCGAGTTTGGGGATGCGGTTTTTGGTAATGATGGGTATATTGTCACGAACCTGGTGATAACCCGAGCGGGGGTCGATTTTTGAGAGATAAGTTGTATTATGCAACTACTCGAATGGGTTGTCGATCCTCGGGGAGGGTTATCGGTTCTTGACGGTTGGCTTGGTACGTTCATGACGCTCAGGGTACAAACGGAATGGTCCGGCTGCCTTTTGTTAGGGAAATTGGGGCTTCCCATGGAATTGGATTGGAGTGGGTAGGATTAGGGTCGGGAAGTTCCTACAGCAGCTTTGGCCGCCGTAGCATCTCGGGTGGGACTAGATGGTAGGGAGCCTTGGCTACTGGTGCTGTGCCAGGAACGAGGTTTATTCGGAATTTCCACTTGTCGATTTGGCGGTAGCCCGTGCAAATTCTCAGGAAGGCTCTGGATGATCCTTGACTACGGAATGTCTTGGACTCGGCTCTCCTTAGATTTACGTTCGACGTCGTGAGCGGGGGGGGGGGGGGGGGGGGGGGGGAGGGTGCGTCGTAGTCCTTCTCGAGATACTTGCGCATCTTCAAGGGATACACGCTGCGAAGTTGTCTTATAGGTTTGTCCTCCTGAACGACGGGGGTTTCAGTTTATGGATAGGGATACGGATGAGTTTGTCGGAACGGACGATCTGGGCTCAAAAATGGGGTGACCAGTCCATCCCAACGGTAGCGTCAAAGCTTGATGGTTCGATAGGGATTGGGTTCATGAGGGGTCAAATTTCTAAGAAGGCAAGGTTTCTTTCAGTTCCTGAATCACATAGTATGGAAGAAAGTAATCGTTTGAAAGAGAACGTACCGGTAACTGCATTGGTGTCCTGATGGGTCTCCTCGGCCGTGATTGCGAGAGCACTGAGAGTTTCTGTGGTATGCTCTAAAAGACAATCCCCACGGAGGTGCTGGTCGCTTCCACATTCGAGGCACCGCAGTCTTCTGTTTGCTTTTTCTGGACAGCACCAGGGGTAATGCCCTTCTGCATTGCAAAGTCTGCATACCGGGCATCTTCGAGCATGATGGAAGTGACACCTGCTGCACTTGGGGTCCAATCCAGAGTAGGTTCGGGGTGCGATTGGGGTTTCCTGGTTGTTGCTGATCCATGAGGGTTGGTGGTGAATCTTCCTTCTCTTACTCTCTCTTCGTTGGAAGAGGGCTGGAGGGGGAGGTAGGTGGTTGGTTCCAAAATCCTCGTCCTCGTCCTGCTTAGTTGGTACAAGAGGGAGAAGGGGTTCATTGATTCCGAAGATCCCTTGGTTGATTCCAGCGACGATCTGAGCGATCACGCTTGGGAGTACCGCTTGGAATTGCATAACGATCTGTTCGGCTATGCGATCGGCGCGACTTCTCTTGGGAGGCATGGTTCTACAAGAGAAAGAAGAAACTAATTTAGAACGCACAAATTGGAAATTACCACAGGAATTCAACTCAAGAGTTAACAATTTTTTAGTACACGATAGTAGTGAGAGTGGATAATTAGCACAAGTATGGTAACAATGGAAGTAAAAGAGTGTACAAGAAAGATAACAGTATACGCACGATGATGATTCAAGAATCAGTATTAACGTTTGACAATAATAAAATATTCACGCGATAAGACAAGTGTAATTAATAGAAGATAGAAATTTTCATTAATAATAGGAGGTTTTAGTACATAGAACAAAATACTGAAAGAATTACAATACAATACATAGAGAAATAATAGATAATAGCTTAAGTCGTGTACAATGGAAAAATTACGACTAGCTGCTATAGTACAGATACAAAGAAAGGTATGCCTAGTAACGCCCTTCGAAGAACATCTTGGTGGCGATAGCTACGACAAACGGCCCCATGATCAAGCAGGCTCTAGTGAGGCACTGCACTGTCCGAGCGGTGGCCTGAGCCGTTGCGATGATTCGCCGGGACTGTTGTGCCAACTCATTTGCAGCATCGGAGACTTCAAAGAGAAAAAGACCCTGCTCCTGGGCTTCCTCCGCGAGCCCCCGCACCTGACGGTGCACGTTGAGAAACGCATCTGGTGGAAGAGGCTGGTGAGTACGTGGCATCATGGGTCGGGAGGGTCCGGCCTCCTGGGCATGTCGCCTTTCTTCGATGAACTGACGATCCCACGCGTAGCGTTCTGAGATTGGAGTACGCAAAGCGGGATCGTAGGGATCCAAGAAAGACTGGGGAGGTGCGGGTCGGATCGGGCCCGACTGCTGATGCATAGGTGCTCTAGCGTTGGGTCCTCGGGGCGGTGGTGGTGCTGCAACGGGTACCAGCCTAGGAGGTGGGAGTACCGTCCTTGGGTTGGACCCATTACTGCTGCTAATGGTCCTGGATGTGTCTTCCGTTGGGTCAGTCGTCTGATGACGCTGACTCTCGGAAGCCGTGTGGCCCTCAGAGGGTTCGTGAGAGGGGGAGGCGGCTCGTGGGAGCGATCGAGTCTGGGATCGGGAGCGCGATGACTGAGACATGGCGTTTCTGCAAATAGAGAGTTACATAAGTACGGGGGAAACCAAGAATAGGAAAAACGTAAGTAAAATGCATGCACGGGTCAGTTATGTGAGTGTCGGGAATTGACAAGACCGGGAATTTTTCGACTCAAAACCGTTAGCGATAGCCATTGACTTTCCGTTCTTGCATAATTCATTTTGAACTATGCATGGTTGATCAAGTCACGCATAGTTGAGAAAGATAGTCATGCAATTGCGGAAAATAATGTTTTAAAGTTTGAACCCGAAAATGAATTTTCTGAAAAGCCTTCGTTATAGTTTTGGTTTCGAAAACTTTTTGAAAATTTTTAAAAACGTTTTCATTATAACTCGTGCTCTGATACCAGGTCTGTCACACCCCGCTAAAGCGGAAACACGGAATGTGAAGAGCAAAGAATCATTTCACGGGTTACACTAAAATCAACGGTTCAAGTCATTAAGATTAAAGTTGGAAAAGTACAACAAGTTCAAAGTTACAACCAAGATTCAAAGTTCAAGACCAAGATACATGATAAAATATTTTAATTAAAAATTCCCAAAATAAGGTCTTCTTCCCGAGGTACACTTCACATAAAAGACTTGACCAGCCTGAGCAATGCACTTCATAACTTACGCTTAGTTCCTGAAACATAAGATAAAGTGTCAACTACGAAAACGTAGTGAGTGAGTTACAGTTTATAAGTTGACAAAAGATTTCAAGTAAAAGTTCGATAAGTATATATATAAGTACTAGGTTTCCAAAAGGAGTAAGCGAATGAGCAGTCGCATAAGATAGTTTATACTGTCGTAATGGTTCAAATCAATAATTTAGAGTTCATAAGAGTTCGAGACAAGTTCAAAGGCTTAAAATTAAAGAATAGTTCAAAGTTCAAGATAAGTTCAAGTCGGATAGCAAGCAGTAAAAGTGTAGTCATTACCTCAGCGGTGGGTTAATCCACATGTGTAAGACAGTAAGTAAGCATATGCTTAAATAATAAAGACCTATGATCCTCGAGTTGTACCAACCACTAAGCTTAACATAACGTAAGATTTAGTTTTGCACACTAATCCGATTCTGGTCAAGTTCCAGCCCCTAGTTCTAGTCTAGAGTTCGAGTTCGCGAGAACTTAGTAATATGTACCCAGGTTGCTACCCTAAAGTAAGGAGTGACCGCTCCTAAGTATCGATACCCATATTTACTAACGGCTATTGTTAATAGTGTGTAGAGTTCAGTTCCAAGAAAAAGTTGCGGGGCATTTAGTTCGTTCCGTTCTAAAAATTGATTGTTTGTACTTACGGCGTTTATATCCTCACCTAGGGTTTTGCTCCAAAATACAACCAAGATATCATTGTCTAATCATTTATTCCAAGAGGCAAACCTATTTAGTCTAAAGTAAGCCGATCCGAATAAATGATATTGTCTACGCATATTAGTTGTAAAGTTCCAAAAGTTCAAAGAGTTGCAAGTTCATAAAGTTTTTCCAAAAATAGATCAGATAGCTCAAAGGTTCATAAGGTTTCCAAAAATAGATCAAATAGCTCAAAAGTTCATAAGGTTTCCAAAAATAGAACAAATAGCTCAAAAGTTGTACGAATTCATAAAGGTAGTAAAGATTCAAAAGAATTTCAAAGACAAATAGTTCATAAGCAAAAGTATCGTCCACAAAAGTTTGATCTCATGTTTCCCCCAAAAAGAGTACTTAGAATGTAAAAGTAAGGAGGGGTGTAACTCACGGTTTGCGAAGATAACGGACTCGGGAATCGGTCGGAGCGGAAGCCGGAAATCACGGGTCGCCTAATAATACCAAGATAGTCCGATTATTATTATCTTATTATGTTATATACTTACGATAATATAAATAAGTTTTTAGTTAAACTTTAAGTGTCAAGGTTAAGTATTTACCAAAATAGTCCCAAAATAGTGAAAGTTACATTTTTGTCCAAAAGTCTAAAGTTAACGTTTTTGTGATTGGGATAGACATATTTTGATTACTGAGGTGGTTTGGATTTTTCCTAATGAAATTTGGGCAGCGCTTCCGCGCCCAAATTTCATATCCAAAAATCCAAAATCACCTCTGCTCACAAATTACATATATCACAACCTCATATTTAAACAAGTTTATTTAAGTTCCAAAAGTCCATTATAAGTCACCAATGTATATTTATTTTCCAACTCAGTCCCAAAATGATGTTTCACGAAAGTCAGCAAGTCAAACATGTCCAAAACGTCTAAATAAAGTAATCGGGAAAAATTAGCCAGGCCTGTGCGCCGTTGTGACCTCTAGGACGGCGCACAGAGCAATGTTTCAACCCCGTTGCGTCGTCCTGGTCACAGGGACGGCGCACGGGTCGCGTTTTCGGGATTTTTCGATCAAAACGATTATTTTGGTCACGGATTTCGACATGCATTCGGTCTAAACTTAATAAAATATCATTCTAACAGTTTCTAAAACGTTTTTGTCCATAAAAACATAGATCTAAGTAACATTTCGGTTGAATATCGTTTTTGTACATAAAACGTTATAAATCTTTGTAAAAACTTATTTTGAATTCATAGATCATCCATGCAAGTTGTTATTTACATAAAAACAGTAATTCAAAAGAAATCTACCGGTGGAAATCGCTTGGATGATGATTTGGTGATGTTTGAGCTCCGAAAATCTTTACAAAAATGGTCCTTAGCCGAAATCTTTTGGTTCCTTTGGCTTGTTTGGATGATTCAAACGTTTTTGATGGATTAAAAATGGTATTTGGTGCTGGAAATCTTCTGTTCTTGGTGTGTTTTTGAGAGAGTTTTGGAGAGAAATATGTAGGTGTTTTTTGTTTTAGTTTATAAAAATAAATGAATGAAAAGAAAATGAAATGATAATAAAGAAAAGCAATTAAGTGTTGTGTTGGTACTGCAACAGCAGTAAATTATGACTAGAAACCGAGTTTAATTGGGTGGAAATATGTAGGAAATCGAGGCATGCAAGAAATTCAAATTCATTACCGAATTCGTCCTCCAGGAGGGCGCACATGGCCTCTGTGCGTCGTCCTGGACCATTTTCGTAAAAAATTTTGCGTTTTGGCTGATTTTGTACAAGTGTTTCGTTAGACCTTTTCGTTAACTAAACTTTTAAAGTACGTTACATTATGAACTTAGGAAAGTTCATTAGGTGTTTTCTTGGCATTACGACTTATATAAGTTGATTCCAGTTGTGATTCCGACACTAGTGCGTTTCCGATAAAGGTTCAATTTAAAGACACAAAAGACAAAACGAGAGACATAGAACGTAAAGAACACCAGAAATTTGACGGTTGTCAAATCAACTGATATAAAATTTGTATTCATGTAACCATTATTTGTTTTAACTTTAAACGTTATTTGATGGAGTAAATTTTCAAATATTTGATTTATAATCTAAATTTAATAAAGTTAATTGACAAGGTTGTGGTTCGCGTTGCTCTATAATTCTAGGAAGATGGTTATAATCAGAAGTTTATATATATATATTCTTCTACTAGTCACCGATAGGTCTTAATACCAATAAGCTGAGTAGTATTACATTTGATACTTTTAAGGTCAATAAACCTCAGGAAGATGGTTATCATCAGAAGTGTTTATATTCTTCTATTGGTCACCGATAAGTTTTAATACCAATAATCTTAACTATATTATAAAGCATTTTATTCAAACTCTTAAACTCTTAATATTTAAGTAATTTAAATTACTAATCTACCCCTTTTATACCTTTCATAAAATTTATCATTAAAAACATTTTACAATTAGTGACATTTCCTTAATTACGATAATAACTAATAAATAATAATAACTATCTTTATCTTTATCTTTATTAATATACATAACATTTTCACTTTTTATTAAATTTTTAAATTTTTAAATAAAGTATAATTAGTAATATATCCCTTAATGAATATAACATATAAACTAATCTTAATTTCCTTTAAATAATTCGATTACCAATTTCATAAAAAATATATACCCATATAAAATAAAGGCAATTCTAATTAACTGATATAAAATTTGTATTCACGTAACCATTATTTTTTAACTTTAAACGTTATTTGATGGAGTATATTTTCAAATATTTGATTTATAATCAAAATTTTATAAAGTTAGTTGGAAATGTTGTGATTCGTGTTGCTTTATAATTCTAGGAAGATGGTTATCATCAGAAGTTTATATATTCTTCTATTGGTCACCGATAAGTCTTAATACCAATAAGCTGAGTAGTATTACAGTTGATACTTTTAAGGTTAATAAACCTCATGAAGATGGTTATCATCAGAAGTGTTTATATTCTTCTATTGGTCACCGATAAGTCTTAATACCAATAAGCTGAACTATATTAGAAAACATTTTCTTCAAACTCTTAAACTCTTAAAATTTATGTAATTGAAATTACTAATCTACCCCTTTTATACCTTTCACAAAATTTATCATTTAAATCACTTTACAATTAGTGACATTTTCTTAATTACAATAATAACTAATAAATAATAATAACTATCTTTATCTTTATATTTATTAATATATATATATAACATTTTAACTTTTTAAAAAAAATTTAAATTTTTAAATAAAGTACAATTAGTAATATATTTCTTAATGAATATAACATATAAACTAATCTTAATTTTCTTTAATTAGTTCGATTACTAATTTCATAAAAAATAAATACCT
Source organism: Senecio squalidus (assembly GCA_910822075.1). Classification (NCBI taxonomy): domain Eukaryota; kingdom Viridiplantae; phylum Streptophyta; class Magnoliopsida; order Asterales; family Asteraceae; genus Senecio; species Senecio squalidus. The sequence goes on along the minus strand of CAJVGC010000590.1, from coordinate 59,654,190 downwards.
ATATAAAATAAAGGCAATTCAAATCAACTGATATAAAATTTGTATTCATGTAACTATTATTTTTAAAATATAAACGTTATTTGATGGAGTAAATTTTCAAATATTTGATTTATAATCTAAATTTTATAAAGTTAGTTGCCAAGGTTGTGGTTCGTGTTGCTCTATAATTCTACGGAGATGGTTATAATCAGAAGTTTATATATTCTTCTATTGGTCACCGATAGGTCTTAATACCAATAAGCTGAGTAGTATTACATTTGATACTTTTAAGGTCAATAAACCTCGGAAAGATGGTTATCATCATAAGTTTATATATTCTTCATTGGTCACCGATAAGTCTTAATACCAATAAGCTGAACTATATTAGAAAACATTTTCTTCAAACTCTTAAACTCTTAAAATTTATGTAATTGAAATTACTAATCTACCCTTTTTATACCTTTCACAAAATTTATCATTAAAAACACTTTACAATTAGTGACATTTCCTTAATTTTGATAATAACTAATAAATAAATAATAACTATATTTATCTTTATCTTTATTAATATATAAAAATTTTTCTCTTTTTATTAAAATTTTAAAATTTTAAATTAAGTATAATTAGTAACATATACATTAATGAATATAATATATAAACTAATCTTAATTTCCTTTAATTAATTCGATTAGTAATTTCATAAAAAATATATACCCATATAAAATAAAGGCAATTCAAATTAACTGATATAAAATTTGTATTCACGTAACCATTATTTTTAAACTTTAAACGTTATTTGATGGAGTATATTTTCAAATATTTAATTTATAATCTAAATTTTATAAGGTTAGTTGGCAATGTTGTGGTTTGTGTTGCTCTATAATTCTAGGAAGATGGTTATCATCAAAATTTTATATATTCTTCTATTGGTCATCGATAAGTCTTAATACCAATAAGTTAGGTAGTATTAACATTGATACTTTTAAGGTTAATAAACCTCATGAAGATGGTTATCATCAGAAGTTTATATATTCTTCTATTGGTCACCGATAAGTCTTAATACCAATAAACTGAGTGGTATTACATTTGATACTTTTAAGGTTAATAAACCTTGTTACCATATTGATTATCCTTCATTCCAACATTCGAATGTATGTGTTACCTAATGGATTCATGGAAACAGACTGAATTTGAATGTCTTAAATGAAAATATTTTTTTCGGTTGAAAAGCATAACGATAAACGATTAGAAATCGTTGTGTCTTAATGGATTTTTATTTGATAAGAGCCTTCAACACATTCTAGACCAGAAGATGCTCAACATGAGGCAAAGGAGATGGATCGAACTGCTGAGTGACTACGATTGCGAGATTAAGTACCACCCGGGTAAGGAAAACGTAGTAACAGACGCCCTGAGTCGGAAGGAAAGGGTAAGACCATCTCGGGATAGAGCATTAGGTATTCAGATTCAGGAAAATCTTCGAACGCAAATCGCCGAGGCTCAGCGAGAAGCGTTGAAACCTGAGAACCTAAAGGGCGAAACATTGCACAATCATGAGAAGGAGTTCGAACTCAAACCCGACGGAATCCATTATTTCAAGGGCCGAGCCTGGATTCCGAAATCTGAAGATCTTCGCAAGCTAATTTTGGATGAGGGTCAAATCTACATCAACGAAATCATTTCGCGCCACGAAACACTTCTCTCCATCATCTCCGACAGGGATAGTCGATTCACGTCCCGCTTTTGGAAGGCGCTTCAGAAATCGCTTGGGACGCGACTAGACCTTAGCACCGCTTACCACCCTCAGACCGACGGTCAAAGAGAAAGGACGATCCAAACACTTGAGGATATGCTTAGAGCATGCGTAGTTGACTTCGTAGGAAGTTGGGATACTCACCTTCCCCTGGTCGAGATTCCCTACAACAACAGCTACCATGCTAGCATCAAGTGCGCTCCGTTCGAGGCCTTATATGGACGTAAGTGTCGGTTTCCGCTTTGTTGGCTAGAAGCCGGCGATCGACAACTCACAAGGCTCGACATCGTCCTGGAAACCATCGACAAGATCACTACTATCAGAGAGCGACTGAAGACGTCCCGTACCCGGCAGAAGAGCTACGCGGATGACCGAAGGAAACCCCTCGAGTTCCAAGTTGGCGATCGTGTGCTTCTTAAAGTGTCGCCATGGAAGGGAGTAGTTCGCTTCGGGAAGCGCGGCAAGCTAAGCTCAAGGTATACCGGACCATTCGAAGTTATCGAGTGTATCGGCCCAGTAGCATATCGACTCCAACTCCCGCGAGTTCTTTCCAATGTTCATAACGTATTCCATGTCTCGCACTTGAAAATGTGCTTATCTGATGAGACCATCGTCATCCCACTCGACGAGGTCAAGATCGACAACAAGCTCAACTTTATCGAGGAACCGCTTGAAGTTGTGGACCGCGTGGTCAAACAACTCAGACAAAGCCGAGTTCCTATTGTCAAGGTTCGGTGGAACTCCCGACGTGGTCATGAATTCACATGGGAACGTGAGGACCAAATACGTCAAAAGTATCCGCATTTATTCAAATAAAATTCTACCTGATCGGACAAGTCAAATTTCAAGACGAAATTTCTTTCAACCCGGTGAGAATGTGACAACCGTCCAAATTCAGGTGATTCTCATTTACTATATCGGTTTAAATCTTTAGTTGCATCTTATAGAGATCGTATTGTTCTAGTTCGTACTTATTGTGTCTATTTTTGTGTCGGAATCAACTTATAAATCCTAACACCAAGAAACTATACAAAGAACTTGACTAAGTTCTTAACGGAAACTAATAAAATTCTAGTCCCCAACTAACAATAACGGAAAACTTAAAACGTCACCGAGCTGGGAAATGCCTTCCAGCGGACGGCTGAAAGCTGTCAGCCGGCGGCTAGATATGGCTAGCCGGCGGCTGAAAGCCGCTGACCAGCGAATTGATGACTCATAATTGCATGCAAGGTGAATGGCCAACTTCCCAACTCGGGGATTGGACCAACTCCTGGGCACAACACTTCCCTAGGGCAGTAATACCCCTTTCCCACACACCTCTTTTCAATTCACATTCACTTTTCAAACAAAACACACACACAGTTCCATTTTCTCTCTAATCTTTCAAGAACTCTCAAACTAAATCTAGTGACTTTCCCCCATAAACAGCAAGTAAATCACGAAATCGTCCATCAAAAACATACACAAAACGTCCTAAATCAAAAGGGTAACAAGGAGGAAGCTTGAAATAGGGTTTTTGAAGAAGTTCTTCCACCATCTTCAAGCTATTTCTCATCGAAACCGATCCATAACTTTTCCTTCGGTAAAACTCTTTTATTTTACTCTTATTTCATAAATCTTTACTTGCATGGACGATCCATAGACTGAAAAATGGTTTTTAATAAAAGTTTAAAACGTTTTCTTGCTTAAAATCGGGTTTAACATAAAGATCCTCATTTTGATGTAATAGATCAAAAAGAAACTGTGATTTTTACCCAAAAATGTATATATTTAATCAAAAACAGTTTGCATGTAAGAATCTATCACTAAAACGGGCTAAAAATCGATAAATACCGAAAAACACGAAACTGGCCGAAGGCCTCCAGCCGGCGGCTGAATATCTCTAGCCGCTGTCTGGATCTTGTTGTTCACCGAAAATGTCGTTTTGAGAACTTAAACGTTAAAATAGTGTCTAAATAATTTTACCATAGATTATAGACTTGGAAACTTACTGTTTTTATAAATAAATTTTTTTGGATGAGTTTGAGGATTAATAACACTTGTATTATTGAAAGTTATAGTTTGAAATGATTGTTAAATCGCGAAAGTGTTTTGAAAAATGGACTAAATTTTTATAGCGCCGAAGCGCTGCCCAAATTCCACCGTAAATTATGACCAAAACTCAGTAACTTAATATTTTTGTAACTTATACACATTGACCTTGGACATCGACCCTTTTTGGACATAATTGGACTAATCGGACATAAAAACACACTCGAACACGTATTAACTTATAACTTTTCCGTATTGAAACTTTTGGACAGAATTTAAAGTATAAAGATTCAAAATTTAAAAATGTTAAAATGGAACTTTAACATAACTTAAATCATACAATTTACACTTACACAATATTTCGGTATTTTAGGTCGTCTTTGATTCCCGACGCGTTCCGCTCCATTCTCGCTTACTCGAATCTTATCTCCGCAACCCGTGAGTTACAACCCCACTTTAGTTTATGTTTTAAATACTTATTTTGGGGGAAACATAAGATTTGTTTGTTTATGTAACTTTTATGAAACTTTGTGCAACTCGTATGAAAACTTGTGAAACTTTTGGAAACTTTATGAAACAGTTGGAAACTTATGAAACTTTTGGAAACTTTATGAAACTGTTGGAAACTTGTGAAACTTTTGGAAACTTGGTGAAACTTTGTGAAACTTATATGCGTAAAATATTTTAATGCCCTATTGGCTTACTGGCTTGTCCCCGTAACTCGGCTAAACTAAATTAAGGTTACTTGTATGCGAAACCAATCCTTGATGAGAATATAAACTCCGTAAGTGATTCCTACTACTTTTAGACAAAGAGTTCAAAGTACCCCGTGTTTAGTTCAAAATCATTATACACTATTAGTAATAGCCGTTAGTATTATGGGTATCGATACTTAGGAGAGGTCACTCCTTACTTGTGGTTCGCGACCTAAGTACATATTACTAAGATCAGATGAAACTCCATTTATTGTGCAACTTTGGGGCGTGTTCTGACCAGTCAATCGGTTTAGTGTAGACTTACGTTATATTAAGCCAAGTGATTGATACAAGATACTAATTTAGTTACTCACATATTATTTACGCATATACAATATTTTAGCGATTGATTCCGCTATAACTTTTATGTTACAAGTTCTACTCTACTTGCGTGTGTTCGAAAATTTTAAAGTTAATATATATGTTTTAGTGCCGCTTCGCTTTCTTTTCATTTATGATACTCTATACATATATATTTTAAACTTTGGAAACTTTTATCGAGAAACTCAAACTGTAACTCACTCACTACTTTATTGTAGTTGATACTTTATCTTATGTTTCAGGAAACTAAGTGTAAGAGTCGAAATGCATGGCATGGAAGGGTCGGTATGGTCACGTGAGGCGCAATTTGGGAAAGACCTTTTTAGTTTGGGAATTATGAAATTGAAACTTCGTACTATGTATTTGTATTAACATGTAAACTACTTGGTAGTTTTTGGATTATGAACAATTTTATTTTTAATCAATGACTCGAACCGTTTATTTTGTTATAACCCGTGTAATGATATTCCAGCTCTTCACATCTCGTGTTTCCGCTATAGCTGGGGTGTCACAGACTTGGTATCAGAGCACAGGTTATAGTGAAAACGGTTTTAAATATTTTTCAAAAATTTTCGAAACCAAACTATAACCAAGGATTTTTCGGAAAATCATTTATGGGTTCAAACCTTAGAAAATTAATTTCGCGATTGCATGATTGTTTTTAACTATGCATGGCCTGATCACCCATGCCTAGTTCAAAATGAATTATGCAAGGACGAAACGTAATTACTACTGTCAAACGGTTTTGAGTCGAAAATTCCCGGTCTTATTATTTCCCGATCTCACGTGACTGACCCATACATGCATTTCATTACACATTTTCCTTTAATATTACTTTGTTTCTCCGTACTTACGAAACTCCTTGTTCGCAGATCCGTCATGTCTCACTCGTCTCGTTCACGATCCCAATCACGTTCGCAACCGAGAGCCGCATCATCCCGCGAGGCTTCTGAGGGCCACACTGCCTCGAAAGCCTGTGCCACCAGACCACCGACCCCACGGAGGACACCTCCATGGCAGTGTCGAGCAGCATCGGTTCCAGCCCGAGGTCGGTACTACCACCACCTCCACCGGTACCTATTGCCGCACCACCCCAGTATCAGGGCCCGCGTACTCGGCTGACCGCCCGCAAACAGGTCATCCTTCCGGGCCGCTTTCCGGACAGGATGGCTGCACAGCAGGCCGGTCCGTCCAGACATGCACCTTCCCACCTTCCATTCGGGCACCCGCATCCCGAGGCTCCACGCACCTCCATGCTGGACCATTACACGTGGGAGCGACAGCTCGAACGTGAGGAGATGCTGCGGGCCCGTGACGCTGATGCAGCTAGGCAGAGGATGCCGCCTACCCTACAGCCCCCCCCCCCCCTGCTGCCGCTTTCTTGCACCTCCATCGCGAGGTAAGGGTACTTTCCGAGGAGGCTCAACAGCAAGGGCTTCTCCTCTGTGAGGTCTCCGATGCCGCGCACGGTTGTCGGAACAGGCGTTGCGACATCTCGCTGCAGCTCAGTCTACAGCCCGGACGGTGCAACGTCTGGTTGGAGTTTGCTTGGTTATGGGGACCCTTTTGGCGATTATTGTCGCGAAGATGTTTCTCGAGAAACGCCGCTAGTTTTCTCCTTTTATTATTGTATTGTAGGCTCGAGTTGTAAATTTTCCAGTGTACACAGCTCCGAGTTATTTCTATTTATTTCCTTCTTGTATTGTATTGTACTTCATTTCCTTTGAACCTTGTATTCGACATTATGATTATTAATGAATGAAATTTCTATCTTTATTATCTATTTTTGCTATTGTCCAATGAATCTTGTTCTATGGTTGAATTATTCTCTTGCGTGTGAATCTTTGTCGTATGAATTTCTTGAATCATTGTCGTGCGTGTACTAATTGATCTTTCTTAATGCTCTTGCGTATTCATTGGGTTATATTCTTATCATATTCCGTTCGTGCGTTCTAAACTGAATCTATTTGTCTGTTGTAGAATCATGGCACCTCGCTGGAACGCTAGTATCATTGCTGAACAGGTCGCTGCTCAGTTGAATGCAGCGATGCCCAACATGATCGCCCAGATCACTGCTGGGATCAATGAAAATGTCAACAACCATCACCAGCAGCAACAACAGCAACAACAACCGCAACAGCAGCAACAGCAGAACAACGACCAGAACCAGCAACCAAACCCGAATCCCCCTGCTTGCACCTACAAGAGCTTTATGGCCTGCAAACCCAAGGAATTCCATGGCACAACTGGTGTCGTAGGAATGGTGTCCTGGTTTGAGAGCATTGAGTCAGTACTGCACATCAGCAGGTGTGCTGAGGCTGACAAAGTGCAGTACGCCTCATGCGTACTACACGGTAAGGCCCCGACTTGGTGGAACAGCGTGGTCCGCAACAGAGGACGCGAGACCGCATATGCTCTCACATGGGATCAATTCAGGAGTACTTCCCCAAAGGGGAAATTAAGAAGCTCGAGGCAGAACTCTGGGATCACACGATGATCGGAAACGACATCGAAGGGTATACTACCCGGTTCCATGAGTTGGCTCGACTGGTCCCGAGGTTGGTAACTCCTGAGGAAAACAAAATCGACCGCTATGTCTCCGGTCTTGTTCCCGAGATCAGAGGAATGGTCATCGCAGCTGAACCTCAGACCCTCCAGAGTGCCATCATTCTAGCTCACCGCCTCACAAGCAATCTACTCACCGCTCCTGCATCCTCCAAGAAGGAGTCGGGTGAGAAAAGGAAATCTGACCAAACCCCTAGGAGAAGCGACCGCAACAAGAAGAAGAAGACAACCCGGAATTTCGCCGTAGCAGCTGTAGCACCACCACCGCCACCACCAACTGGAGCCCGATACACGGGGACGAACCCCAAGTGCAATAAGTGCAACTTCCACCACCACGGGAACTGCCCGGTATGCATGAAGTGCCAAAAGGTAGGGCACTTTGCTAGATATTGCACGGAGAGGGTAATTGTTCCAGGTCAGAAGCCGGTGTGCTTCGAGTGCGGGAGTGACCAGCACTTCCTGAACGCCTGTCCGAGACTCCAAAACGCCCAACCAAACCAAGGCGGGCGAGGTCGAGGACGTGCATTCGCACTCACAGCTGAGGAAGCCCAACAGGACCCGAACGCGGTGAACGGTACGTTTCCTGTTAATAAACACTATGTGTCACACCCCGCTAAAAGCGGAAACACGGAGCGTTCCAGTTATAATATCAAAGTCAAGATTACAACAATATAACCGATAAACAAATCATCAAATTAAATTGATCATGCCAAATGTTACAAAATACGTCAATAAGTCAAGGGCGGTAAGACGCCTAGTACAAATACAATTCCAAAAGAAATCAACAAAGGATCGTCATGGAAATTACAATAAACAATTCAAATTTCCCAAAAGCAAGCGATCCAAAAATAATCTATGGCATGATCACGGAAATCCTCAATTTCCTACAAAGCGTTAAAACGACATCAACAACATGTTGGTGAATTATTCGCAATTTCAAGTAAAAAGTGACCCATCGGTAAAATTTCAATAAACAACATCAGTTCAAAAACATATCTTGTTATACATCCAATTGGTGAAAGGTACTATGCCTAAGTAGTCATACATCTCGATCCTAAACCAATCAGTTTAATCCCCTATCCTAAGGTGCGTTAAACCAAAGGCAAACAGTTTAATCATACAGTTTAAAATGAAGGTCATAACATCCGCTCGTAGTAACAGCCTACAGAGGAATGCTGGTTAGGTACATAACCCAATACAGATCTATACATATGAACCACGGGCAAAAGCTTAACGAGTGTATTAGAGGGGAGCCACCATGGCTTAAACGCTTAAAACTAAGGCAGACCAAATTCACTGGGTAAACAAGATAATCAGTAATGTTTCCGCATTTATGCAGACAGTTTAAAAATACACAGACAGTTTAAAATACGCTTTACAGCCCAAAAGTATTTAAGAAAAGGGCTACGAATAACTCACAAAACAACTTCAGCAAATCTCGGGTAAGTACAATCACAGGATCACAATCCCACCGTCTAAGTGCCCTAAGATAGTAAATAATATAGTCTCAGTATCTCTAGAAGTACAGTTCGGTTTAGCCTTGTCGGTTGAGATTAATTTAATATAATATTCCAACGATTAATAAGTCGAATAAGGATGACGAATTAAGAAGACGATGTTCCGCGCCAGAAAAGGGCCGATCGGCAAGATATCGATCTTTCACGTCAACAGCGACCGTTGGAAGCAAATGATAACTCCGAGTCGAAAGGATTATTAATACAAATGTTCATTATGTCGACCAAAATTAAGATGTTGACTTATAGAAGTCAAAGGTCAATTATGTTGACTTATGAAAGTCAAATGTCAATCATGTTGACTTATGAGAGACAAACGTCAATTAAGTTGACTTATTAAAGTCAAAATCAATTTAAAAGTCCAATTGACACTTAGAATAATTTGAAGTGCTTTCATACCAAAATGTTTAGAGCAAAAAGCCTTTCAAAACCATTTTATAAAGCTTGTCGTAAAAACATATTTCGTTGAATTAAAACGATGATCAAATATGTGGCGAAGATTAATATGTCGCAAAAAGGTTGAAAATATCCGTTTTAGGTAATATTATGACATTTTTGATTGCGTTGGTGTCTTTGAGTCCAAAGACAATGTTATTGTAAAATATGTTACTTTTGTATATACTTTATTCGTATAAGTGTTTTAATGTCGTAAAAAGTCGTGAGATGAAATTTCGGCAGCGCTTCCGCGTTATAAAATATTCGTCCAAAATTTATGCACTTTCCCGCTTAACAACAATTGCATTTTAAACCATTATTCAATATACATAACACCATATCAAGTTTTATATAATACTTTAGTTAACTTATATATTCAATATTATTGTCCAACTTCAGTCCAATCAACTGAAATACGACGAGTGTTGGTCTAATAATTAACCTAACCGATTTCAAGGCTAAAACCGAATAATATATATAACGAAATCACAAGATTTACAAGAGTACCAAGTTATACCGCTAACACCCGCTTGATTGACAAGGATCTGGAACAATGACTTCAGTGGTGTAGTAATGAGAATATCAACACAAGACAACCACCGATAATTAGCAAAACGAAGATTTTTGAGTGAACAGAACAATCCAGCCGCCGGCTGGGACTATCCAGCCGTCGGGTGGAAGTCCACAGTTAGTTTCGTATTTTCGTTATTTTTGCGTTTTTAAGCATTTTCAAGAGTATTTTCGGTAGATTTCGACATGCAACTTAAAAACCTTAATTAACATCCATTTATTTCTTCAAATAACATCTTTTTATATCAAGATCTTTATGTAAAAATTCATAAAACTTATATTTTTAGATAAGTCACCATAAAACTTTTATAAAAACCTTTCTTTTATGTTAGATGATACATGCATGAAATAAAAATGTTAAAAGTAATTAAAATCAGTGAGTGAAAGTTATTATACCACAAGAATAGTGATAAGATGATGATCTAGCTTGATCTTGAAGAAGATTAAACCCGAAAAGGATGAAGAATCCCTGCCAGCTGCTGGCTGGTCGGCTGGCTCTGCAGACTCGTTTTTGACCGTGAAGGAGTTTCGTTCATCGAAAACTCCCGATTCTTTTTGCGTTGAACTTAGAATTGTTCATACTTTGATTTACTTTATATTAGGTTCATTTAATATTTTATTTTCACTTTCGATTTCGAGATTCGCACGATTTCGGTAAAGGAGTACACAAGAGCGAAAGCACGATATCTCGATGATAAGGGATCCGATAACCGACAAATTTGGCATAAACCTTCTAACTTATATTTATGAGAATACTAACTAATTGGCACTTAGATAAAATAATATTATTACGTCTCGAGGGACGAATCAGCAAATACAGAAAACCCGATACTCAATAACAGTAAATCGTGAGCAAAACAAAGCAAAATACAAGGGTCGAAATCAACTGCGAATAAAATATAAATAATGACGGTAACTCAAGTACCTCAAATTGACGGGACGTCACACTATGCATCAGTTTTGTTCGATTCAGGAGCTGAAAGAAGCTTTGTATCCTTAGAATTTAGACCCCTCATTAACTTAGGATCTAAAGTTCTTAAGGATAGCTTCACCATAGAGTACGCTAACGGTCAAGAGTTCGAAGCTAAGGATATAATTTTAGGATGTTCCATATGCCTATCTGATAAAACCTTCCCCATTGACTTAATTCCAATCGAGCTGAAAAGCTTTGATGTGATCGTCGGAATGGACTGCTATCTCGTTTCCGAGCCGAGATTGTCTGTTTCGACAAACTTATCTGCATCCCTCTCTTTGACACCAAAACTCTAGTTATTCAAGGAGACAAACCCGGATGACAACTCCGTATCGTGTCGTCCATGAAAATGCGCAAGTACCTCGAGAAGGACTGTGACGCATTCCTCACTCACGTTGTCGAACGTAAACCCAAGGAGATCCGTGTAGAAGATATCCCAGTAGTCAAGGATCACCCTGAAGTCTTTCCCGAAGATTTACCCGGGCTACCTCCGCATCGACAAGTGGAATTCCGGATAGACCTAGTTCCTGGTGCAGCCCCGGTCGCTAAGACACCGTATCGTCTAGCCCCGCCGGAAATGCAAGAGCTATCGAAACAGCTACAGGAACTCTTGGATCACGGTCTTATTCGTTCGAGCTCGTCCCCCTGGGGAGCCCCAATACTCTTCGTTAAAAAGAAAGAAGGAACCTTTCGTATGTGCATCGACTACCGTGAACTGAACAAGCTAACCGTCAAGAACCGATACCCACTCCCGAGGATCGATGACCTGTTCGACCAGTTTCAGGGTGCAACTCATTTCTCGAAAATCGACCTCCAATCGGGTTATCATCAGGTTCGTGTCAGTGAGACCGACATTCCTAAAACCGCTTTTCGCACTCGTTACGGTCATTACGAATTCCTTGTCATGCCATTTGGGTTAACCAACGCACCAGCGGTGTTCATGGACTTGATGAACAGGGTGTGTAGACCTTATTTAGACAATTTCGTGATCGTATTCATTGATGACATCCTTATCTACTCGAGAAACAAAGAGGATCACGCGAAACACCTGAAACTCATCTTAGAACTTCTCCGAGATCAAAAACTGTACGCCAAATTCTCGAAGTGTGAATTTTGGCTCCGGGAAGTACATTTCCTTGGTCATGTGGTCAACCAAGAAGGGATCCATGTAGATCCGGCTAAGATAGAAGCGACCGTGAAATGGCAATCCCCAACGACTCCTACGGAAATTCATCAATTCCTAGGGTTGGCCGGCTATTATCGAAGGTTCATCGAGAATTTCTCGAAGATCGCTAAGCCACTCACCGAGCTCACTCAGAAGGACAAGGATTTTGTTTGGGGTTCAAAGCAAGAGGAATCCTTCCAGAAACTTAAACACCAGCTCTGCCAAGCACCGATTTTGTCCCTACCGGAGGCTACGGATAACTTCGTGGTATTCTGCGATGCATCCCATCAAGGACTTAGGTGTGTCCTTATGCAGAAGGATAAAGTCATCGGCTACGCTTCAAGGCAACTCAAAGTGCACGAACAGAACTACACCACTCACGACCTAGAGCTGGGAGCCGTCGTATTTGCATTAAAGATCTGGAGACACTATTTGTATGGTACTAAGTGCACGGTTTTTACGGATCATAAGAGCCTTCAACACATTCTAGACCAGAAGATGCTCAACATGAGGCAAAGGAGATGGATCGAACTGCTGAGTGACTACGATTGCGAGATCAAGTACCACCCGGGTAAGGAAAAGGTAGTAGCAGACGCCCTTAGTAGTAAGGAAAGGGTAAGACCATCTCGGGTTAGAGCATTAGGTATTCAGATTCAGGCAAATCTTCGAACGCAAATCGCCGAGGCTCAGCGAGAAGCGTTGAAACCTGAGAACCTAAAGGGCGAAACATTGCACAATCATGAGAAGGAGTTCGAACTCAAACCCGACGGAATCCATTATTTCAAGGGCCGAGCCTGGATTCTGAAATCTGAAGATCTTCGCAAGCTAATTTTGGATGACGGTCACCGTTCCCGATACTCCATCCACCATGGGTCTGATAAGGTGTACAAGGACCTTCGGGAGTATTAGGTGGCCGGGCATGAAGAAGGATATCGCCTTGTACGTAGCCAAGTTTGTCACACCCCGCTAATAGCGGAAACACGGGATGTTCCAGTTATAATATCAAGAGTCAAGATTACAACAATATAACCGATAAATAATACATCAAATTTAAATAGATCATGCCAAATGTTACAAGTTACATCATAATGTCAAAGCGATATGGCGCCAAGTAGAAATACAATTTCCAAAAGAAATACAACGGATCGTCATGGAAATTACAATAAACAATTCAAATCCAAATTTCCTCAAAAGCAAGCGATCCGAAAATAAACTATGGCATGATCAATGGAAATCCTCAATTTCCTGCAAAGCGTTAAAACGACATCAACAATATGTTGGTGAATTATTCGCAAATTTAAGTAAAAAGTGACCCATCGACAAGTTTCAGTAAACAATGAAAGTTTAAAATCATATATCTTGTATTCATCCAAAAGTGAAAGGTACTATGCCTAAGTAGACATACATCTCGATCCTAACCAATCATTTTAATCCCCAATCCAATGGTGTGTCAAACCAAAGGCAATCAGCTTAATCATACAGTTAATAATAAGGTCAAACATCCGCTCGTAGTAACAGCCTACCGAGCAATGTGGGTTAGGTACATAACCCAATACATATCTATACATATGAACCACGGGCAAAAGCTTAACGAGTGTATTAGAGGGGATCCACCATGGCTTAGACACTTAAAACTAAGGCAGACCACATTCACTGGTAAACAAGATAATCAATTACATTCCGCATTATTGCAGACAGTTTAAAATACACAGACAGTTTAAAATACGCTTTACAGCCCAAAAGTATTTAAGACAAGGGCTACGAATAACTCACAAAAAAACTCCAGCAAATCTCGGGTAAATACAATCACGGGACCACAATTCCACCATCTAAGTGCCCTAAAACAGTGAATAATATAGTCTCAGTATCTCTATAAGTATAGTTCGGTTTAGCCTTGTCGGTTGAGATTAAATTAATATAATATTCCAACGATTAATAAGTCGAATAAGGATGACGGATTAAGAAGACGATGTTCCGCGCCAGAAAAAGGGTTGATCGGCAAGATATCGATCTTTCACGTCAACAGTGACCGTTTGTAACAAGTGATAACTCCGAGTCGAAAAGAATATTAATACCGATGTTCATTATATTGACCAAGATCAAAGATGTTGACTTTATAAAAGTCAAATGTCAATTAGGTTGACTTATAAAAGTCAAAGTCAATTTAAAAGTCCAATTTGACACTTTGAATAATTTGAAGTCTTTTCATACAAAAATATTTAGAGTAAAATACCCTTCAAAACCATTTATGAAGTTTGCCATAAAACATATTTCGTTGAATTAAAACGAGGTTCAACAATTTGTGGCGAAGTTTGATATCGCGAAGAGGTTTAAATGTCCGTTTTAAGTAATATTATGACATCTTTGATTGCGTTGGCGTCTTTGAGTCCAAAGAAGATGTTATTGTAAAATATGTTACTTTTGTATACAATTTATTTATATAAGTGTTTTAATGTCGCAAAGTCGTGAGTTGAAATCTCAGCAGCGCTTCCGCGTCATAAAATATTCGTCCAAATTTCATACACTTTCCCGCTTAACAACAATTGCATTTTTAAACCTTTCTCATAATACATAATACAATAATAAGTTAATTATGATACTTTCGGTTAGATTACATTTTAACATATTTCGTCCATTCTCAATCCAAATCCGACAATACATTAAGTGTTGGTCTAATATTTACTCCTAACCGTTTGCAAGGCTAAAGCCGAATAACGATGGATAATGAAAATGAGGAATTTGAGAGAAAACGATTGTTACCGTTAGCACCCGCTAGAGTATTCAAGAAAAGAATCCGGAACCAAAGACCTCGGTGGCGTGGTGCTGAGGACAATCCCTCCTCCAAAACACAATACACTCACCGTTAATAAAGGTTCACAATATAACGAGCTTAAGGTGCAAATTTAACGGATTTACAAAATTTCCAGAATCTGGTCCACGACCGCCTCGCGGTGGAGTCACCGTGGCGCGGTGGTATGTTCACCACGACCGCCTCGCGGTGGTGTCACCGTGGCACGGTGGTATGTTCACCACGACCGCCTCGCGGTGGTGTCACCGTGGCGCGGTGGGGGATAGAAACCCCAATTTTACAAAAAACGTTTTGTGTTGGAAAATCATCTTTTGATGTAATAGATTTAAACATGCAAGTTATGGAATCATCAAAACACTTTCAAACAACCATAATATTTTCACCATTTAAATCAAAGATCTATGTACATATTTGTAAAACTTGATTTCAATGATTTTTACCCATCAAATTTTATAAAACTCATTTCTATGTAGTTAGATAATACATGCAATTGATAAATCATATTCAAAATAGTGAGGATAGGTTATAATACCTCAAAGAAAATGAAGATGTGATGATCTAAAATAACTTGATGAAATTTCTTGAAGCATGATGGTGATTTTGACCCAAAATGAAAGAAATAGATGTAGACAACCAAAGGGATGAACAACTCTTGCTTCCCTTGATGAGAATGTCGATTTATTGTGATGAAATTTGTGGTTTATAAGTTGGGATTTACATCCACAAAAAGTGTGTTGAGAGGGTTTGTGTGAAGAAATTGTGTAAGTAAAATGATCTCCAAGTGAGTTTTTGTGAAAACATTTTGATGTTAGAATGGTTCTAACTTTATATACAAGGCTTAAGATGACTCATGCTTTGCAATATTGAGCTCTTGCCACGTTTTTAAGTATGTATCAAATGTACATTACATGCAAGGTGTGACTCACCACTCAACAAAATAAGCTGTCCAGGGGGTGGACCGCGTCGCACCCAGCCCAGTGCGGCGCGCCCATTCCATTTCCTGGATTTTTACGTTTTTCGTTCTCGTTGTTGTTACGTACATGCTTTGTTTAGGGTTCCCGATTGTTTTACAAATGAACTTAGGAAAGTTCATTATAAGTATTATTAGTATTATGATTCATTAAATGATAAATTTTAAGTTTTGGATTCGAGAAACGCACGATTTCGGTAAAAGATAAAACAAGCGCAAAAGCACGATATCTCAAGTATAAAGGATCCGTTAACCGACAAAGTGCCTTACTTGCTCGAAGGTCAAGGCGGAGTATCAGAAACCCTCAGGACTACTACAACAACCGGAGATTCCTATGTGGAAGTGGAAAAAAATCTCCATGGATTTCATTACCAAGTTGCCCCGGACGGCAAAGGGTAACGACACAATTTGGGTAATTGTGGACCGATTAACAAAGTCTGCTCATTTCCTACCGGTACGAGAGACCCACTCGATGGAGAAATTCGCTGAAATCTACATCAACGAAATCATTTCGCGCCACGAAACACCTCTCTCCATCATCTCCGACAGGGATAGTCGATTCACGTCTCGCTTTTGGAACGCGCTTCAGAAATCGCTTGGGACGCGACTAGACCTTAGCACCGCTTACCACCCTCAGACCGACGGTCAAAGCGAAAGGTCGATCCAGACGCTTGAGGATATGCTTAGAGCATGCGTAGTTGACTTCGGAGGAAGTTGGGATACTCACCTTCCCCTGGTCGAGTTTTCCTACAACAACAGCTACCATGCTAGCATCAAGTGCGCTCCGTTCGAGGGCTTATATGGAAGTAAGTGTCGGTCGCCGATTTGTTGGCTAGAAGTCGGCGATCGACAACTCACAAGGCTCGACATCGTCCAGGAAACCATCGACAAGATCACTACTATCAGAGAGCGACTGAAGACGTCTCGTACCCGGCAGAAGAGCTACGCCGATAACCGAAGGAAACCCCTCGAGTTCCAAGTTGGAGATCGTGTGCTTCTTAAAGTGTCGCCATGGAAGAGAGTAGTTCGCTTCGGGAAGCGCGACAAGCTAAGCCCAAGGTATACCGGACCATTCGAAGTTATCGAGTGTATCGGCCTAGTAGCATATCGACTCCAACTCCCGCAAGTTCTTTCCAATGTTCATAACGTATTCCGTGTCTCGCACTTGAAAAAGTGCTTATCTGATGAGACCATCGTCATCCCACTCGATGAGGTCAAGATCGACAACAAGCTCAACTTTATCGAGGAACCGCTTGAAGTTGTGGACCGTGAGGTCAAACAACTCAGACAAAGCCGAGTTCCTATTGTCAAGGTTCCTTGGAACTCCCGACGTGGTCATGAATTCACATGGGAACGTGAGGACCAAATACATCAAAAGTATTCGCATTTATTCAAAGAAACTTCTACCTGATGGGACGAGTCAAATTTCGGGACGAAATTTCTTTCAACCCGGGGAGAATTTGACAACCGTCCAAAATTCAGGTGATTCTCATTTACTATATCGGTTCAAATCTTTAGTTGCATCTTATCGAGATCGTATTGTTCTAGTTCGTACTTATTGTGTCTATTTTTGTGTCGGAATCAACTTATAAATCCTAACACCAAGAAACTATACAAAGAACTTGACTAAGTTCTTAACGGAAACTAATAAAATTCTAGTCCCCAACTAACAATAACGGAAAACTTAAAACGTCACCGAGCTGGGAAATGCCTTCCAGCGGACGGCTGAAAGCTGTCAGCCAGCGGCTGAAGCCCAGCCGGCGGCTAGATATGGCTAGCCGACGGCTGAAAGCCGCTGACCAGCGAATTGATGACTCATAATTTCATGCAAGGTGAATGGCCAACTTCCCAACTCGGGGATTGGACCAACTACTGGCCACAACACTTCCCTAGGGCAGTAATACCCCTTTCCCTCACACCTCTTTTCAATTCACATTCACTTTTCAAACAAAACACACACACACTTCCATTTTCTCTCTAATCTTTCAAGAACTCTCAAACTAAATCCAGTGACTTTCCCCCATAAACAGCAAGTAAAACACGAAATCGTCCATCAAAAACACACACAAAACGTCCTAAATCAAAAGGGTAACAAGAAGTTCTTGAAGAAGTTCTTCCACCATCTTGAAGCTATTTCTCATCCAAACCGATCCATAACTTTTCCTTCGGTAAAACTCTTCTATTTTACTCTTATTTCATAAATCTTTACTTGCATGGACGATCCATAGACTGAAAAATGGTTTTTTATAAAAGTTCAAAACGTTTTCTTGCTTAAAAACGGATTTAACACAAACATCCTCATTTTGATGTAATAGATCTAAAAAAAACTGTGATTTTTACCCAAAAATGTATATATTTAATCAAAAACAGTTTGCATGTAAGAATCTATCACTAAAACGGGCTAAAAATCGATAAATACCGAAAAACACGAAATTGGCCGAAGGCCTCCAGCCAGCGGCTGAGGTCCAGCCGGCGGCTGAATATCTCCAGCCGCTGTCTGGATCTTGCTGTTCACCGAAAATGTCGTTTTGAGAATTTAAACGTTAAAATAGTGTCCAAATAATTTTACCACAGATTATAGACTTGGAAACTTACTGTTTTTATAAATAAAATTGCTTGGATGAGTTTGAGGATTAAAAACACTTGTATTAATGAAAGTTATAGTTTGAAATGATTGTTAAAGCGGGAAAGTGTTTTGAAAAATGGACTAAATTTTTATAGCGCCGAAGCGCTGCCCAAATTCCACTGTAAATTATGACCAAAACTCAGTAACTTAATATTTTGTAACTTATACACTTTGACCTTGGACATCGACCCTTTTTGGACATAATTGGACTTATCGGACATAAAAACGCACTCGAACAAGTATTAACTTATAACTTTTCCGTATTGAAACTTTTGGACAGAATTTAAAGTATAAAGATTCAAAATTTAAAAATGTTAAAATGGAACTTTAACATAACTTAAATCATACAATTTATACTTACACAATATTTCGGTATTTTAGGTCGTCTTTGATTCCCGACGCGTTCCGCTCCATTCTCGCTTACTCGAATCTTATCTCCGCAACCCGTGAGTTACAACCCCACTTTAGTTTATGTTTTAAATACTTATTTTGGGGGAAACATAAGATTTGTTTGTTTATGTAACTTTTATGAACCTTTGTGCAACTCGTATGAAAACTTGTGAAACTTTTGGAAGCTTTATGAAACTGTTAGAAACTTACGAAACTTTTGGAAACTTTATGAAACTGTTGGAAACTTGTGAAACTTTTGGAAACTTGGTGAAACTTTGTGAAACTTATATGCGTAAAATATGTTAATGCCCTATTGGCTTACTGGCTTGCCCCCGTTACTCGGCTAAACTAAATTAAGGTTATTTGTATGCGAAACCAATCCTTGATGAGAATATAAACTCCGTAAGTGCTTACTACTAGTTTTAGACAAGGAGTTCAAAGTGCCCCGTTTTTAGTTCAGAATCATTATACACTATTAGCAATAGCCGTTAGTATTATGGGTATCGATACTTAGGAGAGGTCACTCCTTACTTATGGTTTGCGACCTAAGTACATATTACTAAGATCAGATGAAACTTCATTTATTGTGAAACTTTGGGGCGTGTTCTGACCAGACAATCGGTTTAGTGTAGACGTACGTTATATTAAGCCAAGTGATTGATACAAGATACTAATTTAGTTACTCACATATTATTTACGCATATACAATATTTTAGCGATTGATTCCGCTATAACTTTTATGTTACAAGTTCTACTCTACTTGCGTGTGTTCGAAACTTTTAAAGTTAATATATATGTTTTAGCGCCGCTTCGCTTTCTTTTCATTTATGATACTCTATACATATATATTTTAAACTTTGGAAACTTTTATCGAGAAACTAAAACTGTAACTCACTCACTACTTTATTGTAGTTGACACTTTATCTTATGTTTCAGGAAACTAAGTGTAAGAGTCGAAATGCATGGCATGGAAGGGTCGGTATGGTCACGTGAGGCGCAATTTGGGAAATACCTTTTTAGTTTGAGAATTATGAATTTGAAACTTCGTACTATGTATTTGTATTAACATTTAAACTACTTGGTTGTTTTTGGATTGTGAATAATTTTATTTTTAATCAATGACTCGAAACGTTTATTTTGTTATAACCCGTGTAATGATATTCCAGCTCTTCACATCTCGTGTTTCCGCTATAGCGGGGTGTGAGACTTTTAAGGTTAATAAACCTTGTTACCATATTGATTATCCTTCATTACAACATTCGAAAATATGTATTACCTAATTGATTCATGGAAACAGACTGAATTTGAATGTCTTGAATGAAAATATTTTTTTCGGCTTGAAAAGCAGAACAACAAACGATTAGAAAGCGTGGTGTCTGAATGGATTTTTATTTGTTGTTGCATCGTTGAAGGAAAATTAGTTTTTGTTTATAGAAAACATGGGTTTATACGGGAATACTATTCAGAAAATATATTTAATTCTCTTTTTGACCGAACGTGAAATTATTAGACGTCACTATTAAAAAAACAAAATGACCTGAAAATTAGACTTTTGTTATGTTCGCAGATGAGCTTAATCTTCAAATGAGTCGAATTACCCAAATGGGTTGAATGATCTGAACGAAAAATATTTTGCGAGAGTGTTTGTTTCACGAAATCTAGAAAACATGAGTGAATTTGAATTGAATTCCTTTTCCATAACATGTTTGTTTAAACTTTATGACGAAATTCAAACCCGTTGGAATCTAAATTTTTCTTTACTTACAAATTTGAGATTCCCGATGGTATTGGAGAAGAATTGAGAAAATCGATCATATGACATAATAATTATTATCGTTGAGGTCGAACCATAAGTTGTTACCACAACATTCTTTTTATATTGTCCGAATGCCCGAACTTTAAACTATTACACTCCACATATATATAACGAGATAAATGATAAATTACCATAAATCATTACCCCACTGTAAGTTGTTGAATATGATTTTTTTCATTCGTTCCATTGCGCGAGTACCATACTAGTATATAAAAAGTATATTCGATTTAAAATAGTATTTAAATATTTACTAAAGTCAAAAAGTTAAAATAGTATTTAAAATATAATGACTAAAAATAATATAGTTAATAAGGATTTTATATAAAATCATCATTTTGATTTAAAATTTTAAAATTATTTTAATGATTCACACATTTTGAAATACCTTAAAAATAATATTACATATTGAAAATTAATTACCAATATCAAATATCCGACATAACGGTTATGTTGAATGCACATAACAAATTCAATAAAAATAACAAATCACATCTCAAACCAAGAAGGCATAACCTTGTATTTACAAAACTGTTGTTAGAATTGAGCAAAATATACACTACATACACATGGGAAGGGGATGTCTAACTAGTCAAGCATAAAAGTTACATGCCCAAAATCCAATTTTTTTTTCCGGCAAAATACATGGCATATATTTTTAACTTAAGGGGTTAGTATTGCTATTTTAGTAAACGAATGGGGTGGGAATGAATGAAAACAGAATTATACTTGCCTCATGTCCTACTGTTATGCAAATTATTAGTAACTTGCAAAATAAGGGTGTTTCTTTTTTGGGTATTTTAGTGGGTTTGGTCACAAGAAAGCATAGGATTCAGTCACACATATGATAAGTATAGCAAGGACAATTTACGAGTCTTGATCTTCTTTGGCACTAAGATGGGACTGGGATGATGAATGAGGTTTGAAGATAATAGGTGCACCATATTGGGGATAGAGTAGCATCAAAACCGTTGGTGCATGTTGATACTTTGGAGACAATCGAAAGGAAAATCTTTGTAATATAATCGCAAGTGTCAATTTGGCTTGTAACATAGCTAGATTTTGTCCAATGCACGTACGAACACCAATCCCAAAAGGTATGAATGATACAGGATGGTTAGCCGCACGGGCTACACCATGTATGAAGCGTGCCGGGTTGAACTCATTAGCATCGTTACCCCAAATGGTTTGATCATGATGAACGGCTAAGATTGGTATAAGTAGCTCGGTACCACGTGGGACCTTACATCCTCCCAATTGAACATCCGCCTTTGCTCTTCGAATTGACGCAACAATAGGAGGGTACAATCTCAAGGACTCATTGAGAATCATGGTCAGCTGCACATGGGATCACTAGTTTTTTTAGAAATCGAAATAAGGGGTAAAATGGTAATTTCAGTGTTAAGAACTAGAAGACAAAACATGATTTTAGTACGTACCGTCTTAAGTTTAGAAACATCATCTTTGGTGGGGATGTCACGTGGTCCGCACACCTTCAGGACCTCATCATGTGCTATGACCTGCCACTGTGGGTGCATCGCTAGCAATACAGTTGTCCACGTCAGCAAGTTGGATGTAGTTTGTTCTCCGGCGAAGAAGAAGCTTTTGCACTCCTCGGCAATGTCATGTGTTGTGATTGCTGCGGATTCATTGGTTGTACTCGCTTGGATCATAAGTCCAAGCAAATCCTTTGGTCCGTTTTCCATTCCTCCTTCTTTATCCCAATTTTTCCTTCTTCTTTCAATTACCCTCATTAAACATTTCTTGATTTCCCTCTCTAATCTCCAAGATTCTCGATTTCGACTTGTTGGTAAAAACCTAATTAATGAATTATTACGCTAGTTAGTTGGTTGGTTAGTTAGTACTAAAACGGGTGACACCCTGGTATTGATATTCTTATTTTAAAAAAGAATAAGAGATTGCGACATGTACCTAAACCCGGGGATTGTGACCTTTTGAAACGCTTCAGAAGCCAAGACCATTTGTCGTGCTTGTAATTTGAAAATGTGTTTTCCATCTTCGTAACTAGTACCAAATGCGGTCCTTGTCACGGTCTCCTCGGTTAAATTTTGATACCATTGGGATACCTCAATCTCCACTTCATCAGAATTAGACATGTCCAACCATTTTCCCAACATTCTCACCACGCTACTAGTGGCCATGGGTACTAGCAACTACAATAATATAATACATTGTTACTTTATTAATCTACTCAATTAAATAAATAAGTAACTTATTGTGGTTAATTAATAAAGTAAAAGTATGGTTACTTTGAGATTCTCCATGTGAAAAGTGGGAGTGATGATTTTTCTATGCAGAGCCCATTTTTCACCTTTAAGACTAAGTAGACCATCACCTTCAAGTTGTTTGATAAGAGGGTGAGCCTCATTTTTCTCATAGAATTCTGATTTTGAGCTAAATATTTCTCGAATAAGGTCCGGTTCCGCAACGGTTAATCGAACTGTTGGACCAAACCATACTAAAAATGTTGGACCTGCAAAAGTAATTATTTTTTACATTATTTATCTATCTATCTATTTATCAATGGTAGTAAATGACATAGAGCTAGAAGTGGTAAGCATAAGTTAAACAAAAAAAGGGTGATGAGCAGGAAACAACACATGAGCCACCAATTTCATCAAAGTTTAAAACTTGTACCCCTAGAGAGAGAAAGAAATGACAAGTCAAGGAGTATGGCACTATAAAACAGAAATAAGTTCATTATCAAAAGCTAAGCTTCCCACAAAGATCTAAAAGAATTATAAGGACATAAAGGGAACAGAAAAGGAAATGATAACTCCATCACTTTATATTTAAAAACTTTTAAAAATTTATAATATCCTCAATAAATACATAATACCCCCACCCCCATTGACATCTTCTTTTTATATATGTATATACTACATAATAATAATAATAATAATTCACCACCCCATTAACATTTTCTTTTTTTATATGTATACATACATAAGTGTATATATATATTATATATATATATATAATATATATATATATATATATATATATATATATATATATATATATATATATATATATATATATATATATATATAAAGAGAGAAAGAAGATGAATATGATTGAAATAACATATATGATCCAAGCCAAAGAGATGGTCTAAAAACTCCACCTCCATATGTAGTAATGAATGCTATCTGTAAAATATATATATATATATATATATATATATATATATATATATATATATATATATATATATATTTTTTAAGAAATACTAACATCCTCACATGAAAGACATTTCAAAATTCAAAGACATAAAAAGAAAAAAAGATAAACAATTTCATGTGTATCTAACCTCAAAATTATGAGAAATTTAAAAAAAAAATATGTCTTTAATGTACAAAATGATGTAAAAGATTTCTTTTTCAATTATAATAAACTTTATATATTAAGAACGTAAGAATTTACAAAATGGGAGAAGCCAAGCAGGCAACAAACTCCTTTTTAGATTACAAAACCAATACGTTAGAAATTTCAAAATGATTTAAAAGATGTGAAGAAAGATTACCATAGATTTTCTTCCAATGATGGTAAAAAGAGAGAACTCTAGGAAGGATATTGTGAGAAAAAGGCATGGGTTTAGAAGAAGCTTGAAGCATTAAAGTGACGAGCTCTTTAGCATTTCCAATAAAGAAGCAATAAGGAGGTCCCCTTATGCCTTGTTTCGCAAAATGCTCTTCAATTTTTCTTGGTTTCCACCATAACAACATAAAAATCTTCAAACCAAATACAATCACTATCAACAAAATCAACACTACTTTTAACCACCATTTTAACATATCTTCTTCCATTTAGAGAGAGAGAGAGAGAGAGAGAGAGAGAGAGAGAGAGAGAAGGTGTCTCTTATCTTCTTCTTTGGTTATTTATGTTTGTAAGTACTTGACAGTGGTGTGTTCTCCTTTTTAAATGCCACCAACAAGTTTACAAAGAGAGAGAGAGAGAAATAAATTGTCAATTGTGTGTTGTTTGGCAACGCCAACGGCGTAGGGGCCGCCATTGGAAATTTGGAATTATAAGGGTCAACGAATGATAATTTTATTTTACTAAATTATTTCTTAAGGACAATATTACCCTTGTCTTTTCTAACTACGACTTTTTTTTCAAGGATCTTCATATTGAATCTTTAGATGGCCTTTTCTTCCCACTTTCTAATATTATTATTGTATAACAAAAAGTTGTAACGTTGATTGTGGACAAAGAAATTTATACTAATATTAATATTAATATTAATTTCGATGAACACGTAAAGTCTAAACTTATATGTTAATTTATCTATAAGTAGATTATTGTCCCGCGATAGCGAGGAAAAAAAAAATAAAAATTTAATCATAAACTTTATGTTTATGTAGATTTTAATTTATTATAAGAAAATAATGTTATACGTACAATATATATATATATATATATATATATATATATATATATATATATATATATATATATATATATATATATATATATATATATATATATATATATATATATATATATATATATATATAGGGACTGGTTCATGCGAGAACTCCTATTTCTGCGAGAACTACGAGAACTCTTAAAAAAAGTGTCAATTAACATGTAATTATGTCCATTAACATATAAAAACTATTCAATGTTAAATATCTAGTAAAAATATAAATGAAAAATTAAAAAAATTATATGAAATCACGCGTATTTAGAATTGTTCACATGTGAACATTTTTTTTTCAAAAAATGAGTTCATATATGATCGAAATTTTTTTACGTTATTTTTTACGATTTTTTTTTAGTTTTTTACTTTTATATTTACTTGATTATTAATTTCCAAAAGAGTTTGCATGTGAATGAACAAAGTGAGACGTGATTCAACACTTTTTGTAAGAGTTCTCGCAGTTCTCGCAAAAAAATGAGTTCTCGCATGAACCATTCACTATATATATATATATATATATATATATATATATATATATATATATATATATATATATATATATATATATATATATATATATATATATATATATATATATATATATATATATATATATATATATATTTTGGTTTATACATATGTTGTTTATAATTATAATAAATTTAACACATTTACTTTTATATACATGTTTTGATATTTTGTATTAGAAGATTTTAGAATAATAATAAGGTAAATGATAGTCTAAATTGAACGATTCTATAAATAAATTATAATTATGTTTTCTATTTTAGTAGAGATGGAATGAAAGAGAGAATGTAATTATGTATTGTAAAAAGGTGTAAAATGAAAATAATCTTTGATGACATCATCAATCTGATCTAACGGTTGACATCAAAGAAGTTAACCCATCCAATGGACCTTATTTTGTCATGTGGCATTTAAGGCATCTCTTTTATTTTATATTAAAGATGTATCTATATTTTCTATAATATATATGAAAGTTGAGTTTTATAAATTTTTTTAGCAATATACTCCTTCCATGCCACATTTCACTTCAAATGTTCATATTTTAATTTTACATTTTTTTTTCTCAACTTTAATATTAAATATCTTTTTTTTTTTGTGTTACATGATTTTTGATGAAAAATATAAGATTGAATTTGATATTTTTAAAAGTTGAGTTTTGTATAGTATACATAAAAGTTTAATAAAGATTGAGTTTTGTAATAAATTTTAATAAATTGTAATAAATTGAGTTTTGTAATAAATTGTAATAATTAATTTTAATAAAGATTGAGTTTTCTATAATGTACATAAAAGTTGAGTTTTGTAATAAATTGTAATAATAAATTTGAATAAAGATTGAGTTTTGTAATAAATTTTAGTAGTAAATTTATAATAATAGTTTATCATAAATAGGGTGGGTATCATTTAATAAGATTATAAATTTGAGACTAAGGGGTCTTTTGTTTTTTCTGAATACTTAAGTCTGAAATCTGAAAACCAGTTCTGAATGATAAGAGGCAGTGTTTGAAACTTGAAAGCATAACCATTAAGACTATTTGAAAAATAGTCTGAATATATATATATATATATATATATATATATATATATATATATATATATATATATATATATATATATATATATATATATATATTTTCTTCTCTTTTGGTTTCTTTTATCATTTTTAATGATATTAAACTAGCTAAATTGCATAAAAACAATAACATTAAATTAAATTATGATTTTAAAAAAGAAAAAAACATAAACTATCATTAAAAATGTTATTTCTCATTAGGAAATACAAAAATGATCAAAATTCAGTTATGCCGCTTGTTAAAAAAGAATGATAGATAAATATAAACCAAAGTAATATTAATTCTTATTTTATTGAAATAATAGTTAAAAAATAGACAACACAATAAGCCTGGAAGTTAGTTTTTAATAAGAGGGATTAAGATTTAAAATTTGTCTTATCAAATAGGAGGATAATCAGAGATATTTAGATCTTATCAAAAAAAAATTTCAAAACATCTTAATTAGAATTGCACTTAATGAATAATACAAATATGTCATTTTAAGATCTTAATGAGAAAAACAAACGAGGCCTAAATGAACCAATCACCACCTTTAAATTTAAAAATTCACTTTAATTTTTTTTTATTTAAAGGTAATTATCCCAAAAACCGTAAATATATTAAACGAATAAATTACACTATTAAAACGATTATTATTTACTCTTTCTATAAAGCACCCACCCGATATAATAGCGACGAAATTTTTTTTCTGGTTTTCTTTATGGGTTTTTCAAATTTTTTTATACTTATAAAATTATATTTTTATCACATTTGATATTAGTATATATATATATATATATATATATATATATATATATATATATATATATATATATATATATATATATATATATATATATATATGGGCTTAGCTTGGCTACGTTACCATGTAGCTAACATGGCTACATTATCACTATAAAAATTAATGATTTTATTGGAAATAAAAGTAAAGTATGAATTATTCAAATTTAAAAGCATTCAAGTTAGGGAGTTTTTATTCACGAAATGCAGGGGGTTTGGCTACATTGTGATGTAGCTAACATTTACCCTATATATATATATATATATATATATATATATATATATATATATATATATATATATATATATATATATATATATATATATATATATATATATATATATGGTGAGTTTCAAAAGGGATCCCTAATTCTCTAGAGATCAATGAATCCATTTCTTAGCCATACATTTTTCCCTTAATATTTTTTTTTGTCATTTTTTTTTGTTTTTTAATTCGGTTTTTTTTTTTTTTGTTATGTTTTACTTAACTTCTTTTTTTTTCAAAATCACATGTGATTTTTTTGTAAAAAATTGAAATCACATGTGATTTTCAAAAACCAAAGTTTATAAATTTTATAGTCACACTTGAAAAAATTGTTTTCTCGAAAATCACATGTGATTTTATAAGCAAAATAGTTTGTAGGTTAAAAATCACATGTGATTTTGGTAAAAATAATCAATAATTTTTTAAAATCAAACATGATTTTACCCATAAAAGATTTGTAGATTGAAAATCACATGTGATTTTTAAAAGTAAGGTTGAAAATCAAATGTGATTTTCGGAAGAAAAAAAAATAAAAAAAAATAACAAAAAAAGGTAAAAGAAAAAAGTAAAAAAAGATTTTAGAAAAAAAGAAAAAAAAAAAAAAGAACAAAGATATAAGTAAAAATGGATGGTTAGGAAGGGTTTCCTGGATCTCTAGAGAATTAGGGATCCCTTTTGAAACCCAATCTATATATATATATATATATATATATATATATATATATATATATATATATATATATATATGGATCCCTTTTGAAACCCAATCTATATATATATATATATATATATATATATATATATATATATATATATATATATATATATATATATATATATATATATATATATATATATATATATATATATATATATATCCCTAAAAGGGCCTAAGCCCCGGCAAAATGAAATAAATAAAATAAAATGTTTATAGATCACGATGTGCAAAAACGCACATGAAAGATTCAACCCTACTAAAAACTTAATAAGGCTAAACTCACAACCAGACTCAACCGAGCCAAAAATCATTAAAGCTCACTACTCAACCTAAACTAGACACAATAAAACTCAACCTTTTAAGTCTTCGCCATTGATCCGCCATTTATCCAACATAGTCCCCGCGTCTTGATACTTTTGTGTATCCAATGTCACTAGCTTTGTTCTAATTATATTAAAAATAGTGGTAAACAACACCTCCGTGGTCCTCGCACCATTTTGGAACAAACGATTGTTTCTTTCCTGCCATACAAAGTAAACAGTAGCCGCAAAATCTAAACGACTAACTAATCCCCAAGTGTTTTTATGAGTAGATAGTGGTTTTAAAAACACCATAATATCCCACAATTTATGAATTCTTTGCGGAATTCTAACCAGATCTCCAAATTTACCCCATAGCTCCTTCGTATATCGACATTCAAAGAACAAGTGGTCATACGAATCCGGTTACAAATTATAAAAAACATAATTTACACACTTAATCTTTCTAGAAATATCCCATTTCCTGCAACCTGTCTCGCGTCTTCAATTTGTTTAACATTAATAACCGGGTAATAAAAGAGTGCCTCGGAATACCTTTTGAGAACCAAACCACGTCACACCATTCTACTTTATTCGCACGAGGACGTAACCAGACTCAACCGAGCCAAAAATCATTAAAGCTCACTACTCAACCTAAACTAGACACAATAAAACTCAACCTTTTAAGTCTTCGCCATTGATCCGCCATTTATCCAACATAGTCCCCGCGTCTTGAAACTTTTGTGTATCCAATGTCACTAGCTTTGTTCTAATTATATTAAAAATCGGGTTCATCAACTTCATCATGTATGTACTTATGCATTAGCCGATTCATTGTTTGTTATATATACATGATTATAACCTGATTTTGTGTTTTTTTGGTTTTGGTGACCACGATTTGGTATATGGCAGCTCCTAGTGTCATCTTCGTTGTTTGGTTTGCTTGAAACGACATTCGTAAACTCTTGGAATCAAACCGTTGCAAATCGTGGTATAAAAATCCTAATTTCATATTCTTTCTTATTCGTTATCGTACATTCATGTTGTGAATCATTTTGAATTGAGTCAAACCTGTTTATACCTCATGCAAATTTTATTGATCGTCACCTAATTCGTGTCTATATGTTTGTTATCTTAATCGGTAGAAAACTCTAAGATATTGAGAATATATATAACGTTTTGGACATATTGTGAATTTATATCTTGGTCTGTCTTTATCAGTGTATATCTATGTATTAGAATTGATTTAGAGTCTGTGATCTAAACGAACATTATAGACCTTGGAATCTAGTTTTCATAAACGTAAGACTCGTTGTCTAATTCTTCGTAGAACTTTCTAAAAGTGTAAAATACTAACAGAGGGTGTAATCTGAATTTTTGGAACACCTTACTAGGTTTTGGTAATTGAAATTGTGTAACCATTTAGACAATCTTAAACATATTTTGAATGGATTAATACTGGCATATAACTGGTCTAAACGTCTTAGAAATGGTTAACTTGTTTACATTTAAAATGTACCACCCAAAACATACTACACACCATTTTTTTTTATTTTTTTTTTAAACATACAATACATTTAACTAACGTTCTAAGGTGTTACTACTTCATCTCTCTAGTTAACGGTAAATGTCCGTTAACATCTTATTTTACAAATTTGAGCGAAAGCTCTTACAAAAATATTTTTAACAATTAACTTTACATTACGGTCCCCTTCCCTTCTTCTTTAGCTTGCCTTGCCCCAAATCTCGATTACCTAAAAAACATACAATTAACATAATATATTAGCGTTAAACTAGTGAATATATCTTACAATTATGTTAATCATATGTAACACGACTACTTTAAAATCTTTTCTTTATTTCTTTCTTTCCCAACAATTAAATGTCGTATCTAACACTTCTTTTCTTTCTTTCCCGACAATTAAAGGTCGTACTTACTTCTTTTCTTTCCCGACAATCGATGTCGTATCTAACACTTATACATACCCTCACGGTATGTAAATTTGATGCTACTTCTTCCCGACGAATGAAAGTCGACTTCTTTTCTTTCCCGACAATTTAATGTCGTATCTAACCATTCTTTTTCTCATAACAATTTATAATATACATCATACACATAAACAAAATTAAAACTACTAAAAACTACTAAAAAACTGGTCTGGAGAACAACTACGACGCATTGGACGAAATTTCAAACAAAACGAACCATCCTGACCACCCACTGCGACGCAGTGGTGACTCAAAATGTTTGTTTTGGTTCTCTTGCTACTTTCTACGCTTACACCTTCTTACCTTTCTTTTCGTTAACCGTTTCTTCATACATTAACAATTATCTTACCAACCTTTAAAAGGTTATATTGAACATTAAATTAAGACATAAAGACACTATATAAAATCTTCATATACTCACCTCGAAGTCGGATTAAGTCTACAACATACAAGGCTCGTCCCTTTTACTTTTTTTCTCCAAATCCGCGTTTTTACAACCAAATCACAAATCTTTCTTTCAATATATCTTACATACATATAAATACATGCATTAACCTCATTACAACTCTTTCTAACGCCTCCTAACTCTTTCTAACTCTTTCTAACACTTTTGACAAATTCTACCCAACTTGCCACTCCTAGGGTCTTTTGACCCATTCAACTCTCTAATGCACAAACAAACATTTTAACTCTTTATACACATTACACCAATCATAAATAACACATTGCAAATAAGTTTTTCTTCCCTCTAACCATTTCTTACCCATTTTCCATCTCTTCACGGGTCACATGACCCGTTTGGCAACTAGTATAACATACTTAACATCATTTCATCCAAACACAATTTCGAGTACATTTAGCTTATCTTTTCTGTCGTAAACATGATAATAATCATTCTTAACATAATTCTTTCATTCTAAAACATTCTCACAATAACAAACACTTCCACATAACAATTCATCTTTTCACCCCTATTAGCTAAAACATGAAATCTAACAAAATATCATATAAATTAATCTTTCAATCATCTAAGCCTTTGCATAAATTATTAACATTAAAATAACATATAAACAAAGCTTAATTCTAACAATTCTTCAACTTTCATGATTATCCCCAAATAATCAAATATCTAATTTAACCAAATTAAGCATTTTTATCTTCAAATTAAACATCTAAATGATGTTATAATACATAATACAAACTCAATTTCATCAAATAACTTAAAGTATATGATCATACCTTCTTTTTCTTCCATTAGAACCAAAAATAGGGTTCTTAAACCCTTAATCTTCACTTTAATTGATGAATTACACTACTAAATAGGTTCAATTTGATATTTTCTCCTTCTTTGATTTCTTCTCCCAAACCGACATACACATACATACTCTCAAGAGATCTGCAATTGACACCTCACAATCCACCTCATATTCAATTTCCAAAATTACACTTTTAGGCCCTCATCTTTCAAACTTGCTTAACTTACTTACTTAACTAACATAGTTAACAATTTAAATCCTTTCTAACCAAAGTTAACTATTTTTCTTAGCCATCTAGTCCTTCTCCATTTCAAATTTCTATATAAGACTAAAACATAACATATACTTGTAAAATATTCTATTTCCAAAACTAGGATGTTACAAATCTTCCCTTCTTCTCAACGATTTCGTCCCCGAAATCTATTCTTCGAACAATCAATGATAAAACTTACTCCTTTCACTCTCCGGATCCTAAGTGAAATCCGATCCTTTTATAGTTCCAATTAATCTTAACGACATTGATTTACTTATTCTAAAGTTGCTTCACTTTTCGGTTAAAATAACTATCACTTTTTCAACATAAATCAAATTTTCATCAATGTCTATATTCATATACTATTTCGAATAACTCTAACTAATAAACAATTTTCTAATTCTTAAAACAAAATTTCTAAACGGTCCAATCAACCTTGGACTAAAATTTTCTCTCTATCTAAATCATATTACCCATTGCCGTAAAGAAACTTCTAACACCTCTTCTCTAATCCACTTTATAAATGAAAACAACATTACCTTTTCAAATGCTTGGCTAATTTCATTAGCCATCATTGCTAAACATCCAATTTTATTTCACCTTCTTTATAACGACTACTTCTTCACTCTCAAATTCTACTAATAAGAAAAACATACATTTAACAACATATA
>CAJVGC010000590.1:59483072-59621142 GCA_910822075.1 Senecio squalidus | reverse complement strand
GGTCTCGACGGAGTGCGTGATACTCGGCAGGGGAGAACCTCTAACTAGGCGTCATCATCGGAGGTCGAGACGGTCCTGCGCCGTCGGGACGCTCCATATGGTAGCCCTAAATTCGCTCCCATTGGTAGCTCTCCATGGTCGACGTACGCGATGCCGCGTAT
Source organism: Senecio squalidus (assembly GCA_910822075.1). Lineage (NCBI taxonomy): Eukaryota > Viridiplantae > Streptophyta > Magnoliopsida > Asterales > Asteraceae > Senecio > Senecio squalidus. Next base: position 59,620,981 of record CAJVGC010000590.1, on the reverse strand, counting down.
GGGTCCTCTGGGTGCAGCAGCATCTGAGGAGGCGTGGCTCTAGCGGGGTTGGGATTCGTCTCTCCGATCATGCGATCCGGAAAGCGAACGGGAAGGATGACCTGCTTGCGAGCTGTCAGTCTAACATGTGGCCCTCGCTGTTGCGGCGCTGCAACGGGCATCGGTGGGGGGGGCGAGTAGCACAATCCTTGGGCTGGACGTGCCATAGCTACTGGTGAACGCCATCGAACACCCCGCTAAAGCGGAAACACAGGGTGCGAAGAGCATCGATATCATAACACGATTCATAGAAAATTTAAACGGTTTCAAGTCATTTAAAATACGTATTAAAACGTTTACATATTCAAGATAACCAAGTATTTAACGTTTCATCACAAATAAAATTCATATAGTTTGATCCTTATACTGCGTTTCCTGAAACATGGTACACGTGACTTGCCTGACCCGTCCAATTGCTATGCACTTTGATCCTTATATTGCGTTTCCTGAAACATGAGAAAAATTTCAACTACAACAATTAGTGAGTGAGTTTTCAATTTTCTAGTCCTCGACTAAAAATGATTTCGACAAGCATATAAGTGTTAAAAGTAAACCGCATTAAACCCGACCGTGAATTGGCCCCTTACTTCGCACTATCTACGAAGCGATTTTGACTAGCATATGTGCTTAGGTAGCCACCTAAGTAAGGAACGGTCATTTCCTAAGTATCGATACCCATAATTCTACATGGCTAAGCAAGCTAATAGTGTGTAAATGAAACCGGGCACTTATTTTGAAAACTGGTAATAGGCACTTAAGTCTCGTTATATTCCTATCAAGAGTTTACGGAGATGCCAACCCGTGACATTTAAGACAACAACCAATCATTTGAAATCATAGTAATGATAATTGAAAACATACGCACATAAAGTATGAAAACCATTTAATTTCTCATGTTTCCCCCAAAAAGTATGAAAATAATAGAAGTAAAAGGGGATGTAACTCACGGTTTGCAAAAGAAGAAATGTGTACGGAAGTGAACTCGGAACGGGTCAGAATCAAATAAGGCCTATAACATACCAAGTTTCGAGTAAGTGATATAATTTATTAAATTATGAACTTGTTAGTGAACGAAAAATACTTAAGTTTTAAAGATTATGTTAAGGTCTAACGAAAATCGGGCAGCGCTTCCGCGCTATACTTTTTAAATCCAAGTTTTCAAAACTTTTCCGCTTACAATTTTTATAACAACATTCAATTTATTTCACCAACATAATATCATGTTTGTAATTCAAATTAATCACCTTAAACCCAAGTATTTGTTCATTACAGTTTCACATATTCAGTTTCTGGTTAAATAAGCTTAAGGTCATGATTTTCAACGTTTTTAAACGATTTTTGAAAGCTGTCAGCAGCCAGGTGCGCATGGTGAAGGAGGGCGGCGCCCCTGTTTGAAGTTTCTTCCAAAAACCATTTCCGTGGTAAAAATAGTCGTTTTAATGGTAGAGTTTTAACATGCGACTGCTATAAACTTCAAAATACATATTTCTAACAGTTTATGTAAGCTTTTTAACCACAAAAATGAGGATCTATGTAGTAATTTATAAAAACCCGTTTTTGTATATAAATCGTTATGAAACCTCATGAAAACTTGTTTTTAGGTGTTTGATCTAACATGCAATGAGTTTTATGAGTAATAACAGTAAATGGAAGAGTTTTTACCGGAGAGAATTTCTTTGATGGTGATTTGTTGGAGATTTATGCTTCAAAAATGTAGAAAACGTTTATGCAACCCAAAAACGTGAAACCCCTTGCTACCCTTGCTACCCTTTCTTACTAGAACGATTTCTATGGAGTGGTTATGGTGATTTTTACTGCCAAGGTGACTGGAACTTATGGAGCTTTAGAGAGAAATGTATGAAGTGTGTGTATTGAGTGCGTGTTTGTGTTTGTAAGTTGTGAAAGAGAAATGAGAGATATGGAGGTAAGTGAATGCATTCTCTGGACCATAGAGAGGTCAAAGCGACATTGGAAAGGTTTGAGCTTCATGTTACATGCACAAATGAGTCACCAAGGCACTAAATTTTTTTGATCTGCTATGGAGGGCGCCACCCTAAAAAGTTAGGGTTGCGCACCGCACAGTTTTTCAGCGTTTTTCATTATCGTTATCGTTAAGCATTTTCGTTAGTTGAAAGTTTACGATTTGTTATTAAATGAACTTAGGCAAGTTCATTATGTTTTTTCTTGGTATTAGGGTTCATTTATTGATTCCGATTAGATTCTGACACAAACACGTTTACGATAAAAGTATATTTAACAGCAAAAACAGATATCTCGAGGATATAAAATACGGAATTCACCTGAAATTTAAACAGATGTCACAAGTAGGACCCTCAAATTCACCAATAGTAAAAACAACTAGTTTGTCTTTAGTTTTTTCTTCAGCTGCCTTTCTTTGTTTAGCCACAGCTGCAGCTATTTGTTCTTTCCTCATCGCCTCAGCTTTCAATCTTTCCTGTTTTGCTTTCTCCTCCTTCATCCTTTCCAGCTCAGAAGCCAGAGTAGCATCATCTTCAATTAATGGAAGTACTGGTGGATCACCAGTAGGAAGATCAACTTTTGCATCACCAGTTTTAACTAGTGAATCACCAGTATTAACTTCCTCTTCTTTATCACCAGTAGTAACTGGTGGATCATCACTAGTAGTAAGTGGTGGATCCTCACCAGTAGTAACATCTTCTTTCTGCTTTTCTTCTTCCTTTTCCTTTTCTTCTTCTTTTTATTTTTCTTCTTTCTTTTCAGACTGAACATGTTTATTTAAGAGTTCATCTACCTTTTCCCTAGCTTGTTTCACTTCTGCTTCAGTTTCCCCCATATTCATAATAATATCATGTATTTCTTGATCTTCAGTGGTCCATTCAGAATTTATTGAGAAAGCAGTATAAGGAACATAAGTAATGTTTGCATGTGCTTCCTATTCAGCTTCAGGCATTTTCTCACCACCACCTTCTTCCATATCAATGGTCACCGTTATTATTTCACTATCTTCATGGTCAGGCCATTCAAAGTCAGCATAATTAACAACCCTTTCCTCTTTGTCAGGCTTCCTTTCACCAATTTCCTTCTCTACTTCCATATCAATATCCCCAGTTTCTTTCTCAATATTGACAATATGAACCTCTTTCTCTGCATGTTCTTCATTTAAAGAAACCATTATCTCTATCTTTTCTTCATTCAAAGGAACCTCCATTTCTACCTCTTCTTCATTTTCTGTTCCTCCCTATCAGCTGCCTTTTCCGATTTCTCCCCCATATTGGCAGCATTCTCATCATGCTTGCTAGAGGAACTTGATCTTGAATATGAAGGAGTGGGCACTTTGGACTGTGCACCACCCTTCTTCCCACCTTTCTTTCCAATCTTTAGAAGCTTTTTCACAGACATCATGTACAACTTTACCTCTTTCAGCAGTTTTGACACCAATTTCTTGAGTCTTTTAATCTCCTCAGCTTGCACATCCACCTTCTCAGTAAACTTTAGGCAAATTTCCGTTATTTCCAGGTTTGAGTAGTTAAAACTATCCTCTCAAGCCTTTTGTTGAGTACCAACATGAGGCAGATCCTTAGATTATTTTGTGGGTACCTCCTGCCTAGCAGGAGCATCACCCTCCAACTTGGTCTCTTGGTGCCTGGGTGGTGTTGATAATGATTCCAGGGAATCATCATCGTTAAGAGTTGCCGTTGATTGGGTCTTAGTGCCTTTCTTACTGTCATGTGCACCACGAGGTGGAGAAGCAATAGTATGAGCCTTTTTAACATGGTGTCCCCCTCCTTATGGACCACCTTCTTAACAGGTTTGGTAACAGGTTTAAATGTTTTTGTTTTAGGTCCAAGAGGTGAAGGACCCCTCGTGGCCTTGGGGGCGTACTCCTTCTGAGGTGTACTCTGTGTTGAGGGAGATGGTGCATCATTGGCACTATTTTGTTGTTCTATGATAGGATCAGATGTGGAAAGAGATGGTGTGGGTTGGGACTCAAGTGGGTTACTTGGTCCTTCACCAGTTGAAGCAGGGACAACCACCATTGTTGAGAACAATGGTGTCACCTTTCCAGAAAATTTATTAACAGTCCTCCTCATATTTGAAAAAGTTTTCTTGGAACGAGCATCCATGAGGAGGACTTCACCCTCAGTGGACAGATTATCATGCTCTTTGTTCAGAATGATTTGTAAAAATCGTGGATACATTAAAAACTTGTTTTCAACATGAGAAAGATTCCACTTCAGGTCAGTAAAAATCATGTTTGAAAATTTGTACACCCTGCTAGTAGCTAGACACTCCATAGCAGTAGCTATGGTTTTGTTGAACTCATTCGAGGTGTACCTCTTTTTGGATATACATTGTTGTAAAACATGTACAAAGTACCTCCATTGGGGAGAGAGAAGCGCCTTTTGAAATGTAAATTTGGATAGGCTTCCCTCATACCCCATTCTTTCAAAAATCCCAAAAAGTTCGTTATTAGGAATGGATGTAATACCTATTTCATATTGAAGTTCAAGATGAGAACGAATGGTAGATTCAGTTACAAACAGTTCCTTCTTTTCTATTGAAGCCCTAATGCGCACATGGCCATTAACATTCTCAAGTATCGTCGAGTTCTAGAACTCACGGATGTGCTTTTCATTAACCTCTGGGTTGACCGTTAAAGCATAACGAATATATGATCAGCGTTGAAAATTTATTATTAGGTGAAAATCAGCAGCCTCTTTGTGTAGAGATAAATCAGCGACAATGTTCTGAGAGACTCCGAAAGCTAGTTCTTGTTGATTCTCCATTGAAAGGATTGATGATTTTCAGAGTGATTAAGCGCGGTAGAAAATCGATTAGGTTTCGGTGAAGTTGAAAGGGTTTCTTTAGAGATAGGTTTCTTTCGACAGGGGTTGTCTAATTAGAAGAAGCGAAATTTAAATTTGAAAGGAATTTAATATGCCAATTGACTCTTCAATTTATATTAAATTAGTCCCTGCAGTAGGGCCACAAACAACTTTTCCCGGGCAGTAGAAACTTCCGCCAGTAATAACAGCTGGCACTAGTAACCGCTACCAGTAGAAAACATTTGTAGTACCTGTTTTAAAAATACTGACCAGTAGAAACTGGTACTAGTATAAATGCTAACAATATAAACTTGACCAGTAATAACCACCAGTATAAATACTAGAGTTAATGACTACCAGTATTATTGACACAAATAGCACATACCAGTATTACGTTCGAACAGTAGAAACTACCAGTACTAACTTTTCAAACACAAAAGATATCTCATGATTTATCAAACTCGTCAATTTAAAAGCAAATTTTTAAGCTGGATTAATCATTCCGATACTGTTGATCAAAAATGTGAATATGCTCACGTCAAATGCTTTCGTGAACAGATCTGCAAATTGATTGTCAATATGTACTTTGACAACCTGAATAAGTTTCTTTTCATTGCAGTCTCTTATAAAATGCGAACGAATTTCGATTTGTTTGGTTTTAGAGTGTTTGACAGGAAATTAGTCGTGATCCAATAAAAATAGGAGTGTGTAAGAAAGAGATACCATAGTCCATCATTTGATTCTGAGTCCACAACACTTGTGCGCAGCAGCTTGATGCAGCAACATATTCTGCTTCCGTTGATGAAGTGGACACATTATTTTGCTTCTTGCATTGCCCGGAAATTAGTCGTGATCCAAAGAATTGACATCCTCCTGACGTTGATTTTCTGTCCAAGTTGACTATCTGTGTATGATGTGAGCTCAAAGGGAGAATCTTGTGGATACCACAAGCCCATATTTGGCTTACCCTTCAAATATGTGAAGATTCTCTTCACTGTAGTCAAATGTGATATCTTGGGACGAGTATGATAACGTGCACACACACACACACACACGCTATACATGTTGTCTGGACGAGACGCAGTTATGTACATTAATGATCCAATCATTGACCTGTAGAGATGCTCATCCACATCCTCCCCCTCAGATTTGGCCTCTAGATGCTTGTGGGTTTCTACTGGTGTACTTGGATGTTTGGCATCCCGAAAGCCAAATTTTTCAAGAATGTCTTTGACATACTTCGCATGATGAATAAAAATACTAGTAGAACTCTGCTTCATTTGTAGACCTAGGAAGAAATTCAGATCCCCCATAGAACCTATCTTAAACTTCTTATGCATGATTTACTCAAATTCTCTACACAACCTGTCATTGGTAGAGCCAAAGATAATGTCGTTGACGTAGATTTGCACCATCATAATATCACTACCAACCGTCTTGATAAAAAGCGTCTTGTCAATAACACCCCTCTTGAATTAATGATTAAGTAGGTAGACAGAAAATGTATCATACCAAGCTCGTGGAGCTTGATGAAGACCATACAAAGCTTTATCCAATCTGTATACCATATCTGAATGTCCAGGATCTTCAAAACCTGGAGGTTGACAAACATACACTTCCTCTTAAACTTTGCCATAGAGGAAGGCATTCTTGACGTCCATTTGGTACACCTTAAAACCTTTAAAGGAAGCAAACGCCAAAAAGATTCCCATAGCTTCGATTCGCGAGCAAAGACCTCATCAAAGTCAACTCCTTCCTCATGTGTGTAGCCCTGTGCTACCAACCGTGCTTTGTTCTTGATTACAATGCCCCTTTCATCTGTTTTGTTCTTGAAGATCCACTTTGTACCAATCACTCTTTTTCCTCGAGGAAGCATAACAAGTGTCCAAACTTCTTGTAACCTGAACTGTAGTAACTCCTTTTGCATTGCTTCGGCCCAACTGGGGTCTCTTATGGTCTGCTCTATCTTCTTTTGGAGTTAATTGAGAGAGGAAACATACAAACAGACACTCATTTAAACTTTTGTGAAGCTGTTTCCTTGTTTGTATTGTTGAGTGTACATCACTAATAATTTGTTCCAACGAATGATTCTTGTTGATTCTCTGTGTTTGATATGGATCTTTAGTGATTTCCTCATCCAATTTTGAATCATTATGCCCAGGAAGATTATTGGGATGAGATTATGGAGATGGAAAAATCTCTTCTAGTTGAGATGGAAAAGTTTCTTCTGGATTAATACTGGTATTGAGGTCATCGTCTTCTGTAAGTGGAACCTCATCGTCTTTGGTAGTGCTCGATTCACCATCATCAGCATTGAAATCGACATTGCTTGCCGTGTCAAACATGTTGGGCTGAGTTACTCCTGGAGGATCAATGGTGATGTTTGGAAAGTAAATGAATTGATCATGTTGAGCAGATGGAGCAGTAGAATGTGGTTGACTAGTTTTAATTGTGGAGCCAATAGAAACTTAATGACCCGTATTAACTGGAGGAACAATTTTAACTGAGTCACTAGTATTAACTGTTGGATGACTCATATTAACTAGTTGACCAGTTTTAACTGGGGCACCAGTATTAACCTTTGGACCAGTTTGAACTGATTGATCAGTATTAACTGGTTCCCCCGTATTAACAGGTTCACCAGTATTAACAAAATCACCCATATTAACACCACTTCCAGATTCGCTGTTCCTTTGACCTATAAAATAAGAATTTAAAGATTTAGTTAGTTCGTCAATATTGAATAACCAATCTGGGCCTTCTCCTGTAGCATTCAGATTCTTCTCGTTAAACGTCACATTTGTGCTTTCCTCCACAACTTTTTTCTTGATATTGTAAAGTCCGAACGCTTTGCTTTGAGTTGAGTATCCGACGAAGAAACCCTCAGTGACTTTGCTATCAAATTTCCCCAGATATTCTTTGGTATTTAAGATTGTACAAGAACACCTAAATGGTTTAAAGAAGCTTATGAATGGCTCTCACTAATGAAATTGCTCATAAGGGATCTTTGTTTGAGATTTGACAGTTAATACCCCGTTCTGGACATAGCAGGCAGTGTTCACAACTTCTGCACGGAATGTAATGGGAAGTATGGAGTCTGCAAGCATGGACCTTGCTGCTTCTATAAGAGTTCTTTTTCTTCGTTCTGCCACTCCGTTTTGTTGAGGAGTCCTTGGAGCACTGTACTGACGTTCAATTCCCTTTGCTGTGCAAAAATCATCCATCTCTTGATTCTTGGACTCAGTTCCATTGTCACAGCGAATGATCTTCACCTTCTTCTCTGCCTTGTTCTCAATTCTTGTTATGAAAGATCGTAAATGATCACCTGTTTCTCCTTTTGTACCAAGAAAGAAAACCCATGTATATCTTGTAAAGTCATCAGTAACTAAACAGTAATACTTCTTTCCTAGGCTCATAACATGTGTTGGACCAAAAGATCCATGTGCAGTAAGTGTAAACTTGACAGATTTGAGTTGGTCTCTTTGATTATATGAGATGATTTATGTTGTTTACCCTTGAGACATGCAACACAGTGATCATTGCATGTAAATTCCTTTTGTGGTAACCCTCTGACCAATCCATTTTTAACCAATTTGTTCATGTTTTTGAAATTCATATGGCATATTTTTCTGTGCCATAGAGATGATTCATCAATTGACGCTTTGGAAATAAAAAATATTTCTTTAGTTTCAAAATTATTATGACCCATGTCTAAACAATAAACATTCTCTTTCCTAGGTGGTGTTAGTAGAATCATACTTTCGTCAACTACCCCAAACTTAGGATCAAGAATGATACACTCGGTTTTAGTGCAAAGCACTTTGTTATCTTGATCACAAAATTGAGAGACACTAACCAGATTATAATTTAATTCTTGAACAAAGAAAACGTTATCAAATGTAATTGTACCATTACTTATTGTACCCTTTCCTGTAATTCGTCCACCTCTTGGATTTCCTCCAAATGCAACATAGCCTCCATCATATTCAACATAATCTTTGAGCTTCAGCTTGTTGCCTGTCCTGTTCCTGCTGCAGCCACTGTCTACATGCCACGTATCTCCTTTCTTGACACTTGGCTTGCTCTGCACATGAATAAGAGGTTAGTTTCTTTTAGGAACCCAAGCCAAAATAGTCTTGGGTTTTCCTTTTTCATTGACATAATCAAAATGTTTGAAATGGTATGCATGTTTCTTTGATTGTGCATCTGAAGAGTTACTACAGTTCGTATTACTACTGGTGGCTTTCCTGTAGTTTCTACTGGTAGAGTTTCTACTAGTAGAGTTTCTAATGGTGGTTCTCCAGTAGTTTCTACTAGTAGTAGTATTTTAATGAAAATTAAGTTTTTGCTTCTTTTCATGCACGTTCTTTTTGCTCACTAATTTCTGAGCTGGCCTACCAAATCTAGGTATTGTGTTCATGTTGGAATTGTTAGAGCTCTTTCTATTAAATCCAATTCCATTATGGTAATTTGTATTATAGAAACAGTCCTTAGTTAGGTGATTTGTCTTTCCATACACATCACAGCTTTTAAAAACGTTTTGACCTTGTTGTTGAGTGATCTTTTGATTCCAGTTTCTCACATTTCCCCTCACAGTTGATGAACTTCCCTTTTGACACATGCAGTTGTATATTTTCACCTGTTGACCAATGTAGTGCCAGTTTCTTTCTCTATAAAATTGTTGTCTGTGTTTTAATATTTTTATGAAAAAGTGGGACCTTGACTAGAATCAGAATCACTTGATTTCTCCTGTTGGACAGGTTGTTCATTTATTTTTTCATTGATTCTAGTTTTCGTTAAAAGGATTTTACTTTTCATTGGGTCAGCTTTAGCATGTGTATTGAACTCAATTTCTTCCTCGCTAAGTTCTTCACTAGACTCTACCTTAGGAGGAATATAATTGTTGTTATATGGTGGTGACACACTATTGTACCCAATCCCATTCCTTGTGTTCCCATGCACTTGAGACTTAAGAATTTGATGAACTGTTTTTGAAACATTTTCATATTTCTTAATACTGATCATTTTCAATTTTAATCTCCTCTACCTGTTATTCTGATTTGATTACCTTAGCTAGAGCATTGTCTCTTTCCCATTTAACAATTGCTAAGTCCTCTTCATATTTTGACTCATTCTTAACATAAGCTTTCACTTGTTATTCATAACTAGCAATTATTTTAGACAACTCTCTTCTCTTATCTTCTAAATTATGTAGTGACTCACAAACCAGTTTATTATGTTCTCTATAATCCCTAACTTGTTTAATGCATGCAGGAGTACAAAGTTCAGAAAGTACCTCAGTTGGAATGTCATATTTAATTGTATCTGCCATGAGAACTTGATTTGTGATCTCTTTATTTTGCTTGAAAGCTCTAGTAAAAACCCAATCCATCCTGAGTAACCAAAGCAATTGAATTGGATGTTCTCCCTAGATAATTTTTGTTTGGTCGTGCTGAGTTGTGCTGAGGTGGCTGCTTTTGTGTATCATCTTGACTTTCTGTACATTCCCTGCAAAAGTGTCCTAGTTTCTTGCAGTCAAAGCACCTCACTTTACTCTTATCAAAGCCAATATTATCTCTTATTCTAACTACAAAGTTGTTCCTTCTCGGCCTTTGAATAAACCGTCTTGTTCTCACACTTAGCATAGCGAACTGCCACTTTAAATCCATCTCCTCCAGATCATCAGGATTTACTTGCTCCAAGTCTTCAATTACTAGTCCAAAATTTCCATGACTAGAGAAGAAAGCTTCCCTAACTCTTTAATCATTCCGGTTCCTTTTGATTCCTTAGATATGAACCAATTTCAGATGGAGTACCAGCAGTAGAAACAAAAGTTGAATTCTGTGTTGAGTAACTTGTTGGTCTTTTAATTTCAGGTTCAAACACACGTAGCTCATTGTATAGATCGTCAATCTCCATAGTGTCAAGAGTGTTTCCTTGTCTATAACTGACTGTGTACATCGTCCATTCTTCTCCCAATGCTCTAAGAAACTTTCTATTGATGTCATCTTGAGCAGTATTAACTCCCATGCTAGATAGTTCACCAATCAGTTTGTTTAATCTGTCAAAAGTTTGAGATAATGTATCACCCTTCACAACCGTGAAGTTCTCAAACTGATTCTTTAACAGATCTTTTTGATTCCTCCTTGTGCTTGTCGTTCCACCAAATCTTTTCTCTAAGGCCTCCCATAACAGTTTGGCATCAGTATAGTTTCTAAACTGATGTTGATACTCATTAGGAATAGCAATAAGCAAGGTACTGAAGGCTTGACATTCGTTATGAGTATCTCTTCTTTCTTGCTCAGTTACTGGTTGAGATGAACCTTCTGCTCCTTTGTTCTTGAGATCTGGTCCAGGTAATGGAACAAATTTGCACCATTCTTTATCAAATTTCCACGTGTGTTTGATTCAAATGGAACAATATTCGTTGCAATTTGGCGCGGTCTTAAACGTTTTGTTTAGAGTTTTATAATGGTATTAAGATTATGGTTAAAAAAAAGTTTATTTCAATGTTGGTAGTGATATCCGGAAGTTAATTTGGAGGTTAAAATTGATTCTGGGATAATTAAATTGTATTTATGATGATCATAATTCTAACCGATAGACATAAATCCTAAATTTTACTACATACCGGGCACTTAGGGTTTCTAAAGTATTTAGAGAAAATATTTAACCGACATAAGCTAAAATAAACTATTATTAAAATATTTGAGGCTAAAGAGGCTGACAATGGCATAACTGAAATCATTACCTAGAATTTTCTGTGTTGTTACAGTTGGTTATTTTGTTTGAACATATTGCTTGTAGTGTTTGACGGATTCGTGTCCATTTGAATCAATTTGAGTTCATTCGAATACATGAATTTAAGTCTATTCGAACCAAATTTACATCTACACGAATACATATATTGTGTTGTGTTGTAGTTAACGGATTCTGGAATTTTTACAAATAGTATAAAAGGATCAACGAGAATCAATAATCATGAAGTTAAGGGATCAAACGTCAGTTGGATCCGATACTTACGAACAATGGAAAACAAAATTTATGGATTTTATCGAGAGACAAGAATTGGGAGAACAAATGATAGAAGTAATCGAAAGTGGTCCAAAGAAGATTATAGTGAAGATAATCAATGAAGATGTATCGGAAAGTGATGGTACAACCGAGAAGATTTTCACTCAAATGACAAATGATGAAAAGAAATATCACGTAGCAAATCGACTAGCACGTTCACACATCATGAATGCCATTCCTAATGACATTTTCATGAATATTGATAGTAACAAAACCGCAAAGGAAATGTTTGATGAACTCACTAAGGAATTACAACGAAGCAAATCCGGTCAAAGTATCAAGATGATAGGTGTTATGTATAAGTTTGAAGAATTTAGAGCACAAGATGGTGAAATGCTTGAGCAAACATACAATCGTTTTTGTGGTTTACTCAATGAATTGAGGAAAAATGGGTTTTGTAAGACTTATCTTGAAGAAAATGTTAAGTTCATGAACACTCTAAAGCCGGTTTGGAAAAGATTTACATTTAACCTCAACCAAAACATCAACATTCAAACAACTCCAGTTCACGATGTATTTGAATGCCTCATGCAAAATGAAGAAGAAGTTATGGAACTTGTCGAAGAATTGAAGATTAATTCAAAGAAAGAAAATGATTAGTTAGCTCTTGTGTTGAACAAGATTGAGGAAATATCAAAGAAATCTTCAAAGAATGAAAAACGTCCCAATCAAAGGCGTGTCTTCATAACATTCAACCTTCTTCCAAATACTCTGTAACTTTTCCAGATGACGAAATGGAGGACAATCAAACACCTAACCTTGATAGTGAAGATTTTGAAGAAGAAATTTCTCAAATGATTGATTTTCTTTCGAACATGGTTCAAAAGAAGAAGTTTGGTAGATCCAATGGTCAAAGGTTTCAATCATCTCAAAGATCATACAACAACAACAACAATTATCGTGGTCGTTCTTCATACAACAATAAATCACCATATAACAATCAAGCTCCTCACAATCAAGGTCAACAATCAAACACTCATGCATCATTTCCACAAAAGACTACTCATGATGATTCAAACAAAGAGATAATCAAGGAAAGGAATTCGGTTATTTAATTCAAGTGTATGGAGCCGGCGCATTTTTCAAGAGATTGAAAGGTGAAGAATTGTGAAGAACTCGAAATTTTATCTGGAGAAGAAAAAGGTCAAGCTTTTCTAACCGAGGATGCAAATTGGATGGGAGATTCCCATAACGAGGAACAAGAAAGTGCTCACTTTTCTCACATGTCATTGATGTCCGATGCCGACTTTGAGGAATCGGACAAGGACGAGGTATATCAATACGTTTATGATCCTGTTAGAATGGAGACGTGCATTTTTCAAATAAAACTGATTGTGTCAAAACTTCGTACTAAACGTGAAATAATCAAACATCTTGAAATAAACTTTCTAAACTTAATGAAAAGAATCAAAAATACCTTTCAGAATTTTCAAGCATGAATTGTCGAATAAAACAACTTGCGGACGAAGTTTTGAGTCAAAAAGTGAATGAGAAAAACATGAATGATAGTTTGTGAGAAAATATAAAATGTCCAAAGTTGATAAATGATAGTAGCTTCCACCAAAGTGAAGTTTAACGTTTTCCAAAGAAAATTTGGAATTATGTTCAAAATCGAAGGATTTAGAGCTAGAGTTTGTTAAAAGTGGTCAAACGGATCAAACAATTCCTCTAAACATGACCAAAACAATTAAAGTTTTACATAAAAAAGATGGTCTTGGATTTGATGAAAACACATTTGTTGAAAATCCAGATTTCTTAAACGAGCCATATGAAAGTGTTGCTCCCTCTACGATTTTGATTTCATCAAATTAGGAGAAAACATTGATAGGCTAGTTTTTGTCAATGCTTCAAATGAAGAAATTTTGGAAGGAAAATCTGGTGAGGATGCAAAGGGAAAACGGGAAGACAAATGTCAAACACGTTTTGAATATTTTGAAACAAATCACAAATATTTTGAACAAGATTCTCCTAGAACATCTAAACCTCAACCACAAGATTGGAAACCAACAAATGCAATTCCCACATTTTCTACAGAACAAAAAGTAAATGCAAACTCTTCGAAAGTGTTATATTATACACAAACGTTGATTCTAGAAAAACATCTAGAACAGTTGCAAACTTAAATTTTTGACATGAAAATTTCAAATGAACTAGAAAGAACCATTTTTCCTGAAAAATACAAATCTCATTTTGAAAGAATTGAATTGCAAAATTTTCAACTTGAAAAGAAAGCAAACACGAATGTGAAATTGCTAGCAAATGAGAAAATTGAGTATGGGAAATTATGAGAAAGGTTTTTCATTCTCCAATAACATGTCAAATCTCTTTCTAATGTGTATTCTTCAACAAAATCACATGTCACAAGAACTCAATTTGATCAAAAAGTAATGTTCTATCAAAAAGCGTTGAATGGAAAGGAACAAACCAATGATCTTTTGAAAAAACGGATTGATTTGCTTAATGTGTAAAAACCAAGTGTTTCTAATAACAAAACGTTTAAGACATCATCTCCAAAGATTAATTCAAAGGAAAAATAAATAGAAAATGTTCTCTTAAAAGTTCACTCAAAACAAAAGATTCGGTGATGTCAAATTTTACAAGTCAATCTACAAACAAAAATATCACTTTTCAAGAAGTAAAGAACACACAAGACATTAATGAATTAGCAAGAAGACTTGATTTTAATTCAAAATACATGGATTAATGGTTAGTTTCGGATGAAACTTTTGATACTTCGTTTGATCATTTCCTTAAGCCAAAGAAGAATGTGACTACCAAAGATGCAAAGCAATCTAAGGTAGTTACACCATCCAAAGTGAATACTAATAAATTTTCTAGTGTTTTAGTGCAAAGGAAAGAAAGTGTAAATAGAATTCGGAAAGCAGAGAGTGAAGTGAAAGATGTGAATGGTAAAGGGTTGGAGAAAAAGAATGTGTCTAAAATTGAGAATACAATTTGTAATAAAGGTGTAAGTTTTGTGATAAAGATCTTGAAGTGAATTTTCGATCAACGATGTGTGTGGTTCATGAATATAATGCAAAGAATTTGATAATGGGATCAAGAAAGAAAAATCTTTACACAAACAATATGAAGCAATTCAAAACCGATAAAACTGTGTGTCTTCTATCTCAAGCCGATTCTCAGGATACATGGTTATGGCATCGTCTTCTTTCTTACTTGAATTTCAACAACATCACGACACTTGCGGTTAAAGGTTTAGTCACCGGACTTCCTAAGCTCAAGTTTGTTAAATATCAACTTTGTGATGCATGTGAAAAAGGAAAATTGAAAAAAAACATATCATTCTTCAAAGCAAGCTTGGGATACAACACATGTCCTTCAACTAATCCATTTGGATTTGTGCGGACCAATGCAAGTGGAGAGTCGAAGTAAGAAGAAATATATTCCTTTGATAGATGATTATTACCCTCGCTTCACTTGGGTGTATTTTCTTCATTCAAAGTCGGAAAATTCCGAAATTGTGATTACTTTCATCAAGAATACCCAATTACATGCTCAACATTGTGTAAGGATCATTCGCTTAGATAATCGAATGGAGTTTAAAAATCAAATTCTCAATGATTTTATATTAAAAGTGGGAATCACACATCAATATTCGGCGGCTCGAACTCCTCAACAAAATGGAGTCATTGAAAGGCGTAATCGGACACTAGGGGAAGTAGTAAGAACAAGTTTTCCTATTCAAAATTACCTTTTTCATTTTGGGCCGAAGCAATCTTAACCGCATGCTTTACTCAAAATTGTTCAACAATCAACAAACGATTATTCATCACACCGTATGAAATAATTAATGTTCGTCCTCCTAATCTCAAATTTCTACATTTTTTTGGATGCAAGTGTTTTGTGTTGAATGACAAAGATCAATTGCGAAAATTTGATGATAAGGCGGATGAAGCAGTGTTTGTAGGATATTCTACGGAATCGAAGGTGTTTCATGTTTACAACATTAGGACAAGGGTTATTGTGGAAAGTGTCAACGTTTTGTTTGATGACTTTGTGTAGGTGCATTTCGTTTGTTACTAGATTCGTATGTAATTAACGTTTATTCTAATATCAGTCTTTATATTGTTTGTTTGAATATTAATATTGAATGTTTTGATTAATTATATGCTTGAACGTTTACGTTGTTATGAATTAATCAAATATGTGTTTTGTGATATTTTAATAATATTCAGATTCATTCGCACGGATGAGGATGATATCTGTGCGTATGAAAGTTCCATTCGCACGAATGAGTGAATTAAACAGTTTGTTTATTAATATGTTTCATTCGTACGGACAAGATTATATCCGTACGGATAGAAAGTTAGGGCATGTTCATTCGTACGAATGAGATCACATCCGTACGGATGAATATCTGGGCCTATATATACCCAACGAGTTTCTGTTCCGCGGGTAAGTTTTGCTAGGGTTTATTGTGCGTCGAACTGCTGCTGCTGCTCGTATTCTTAGTATTCCAAAGTGATAATCAAGTATAACAATCATCCGAATAGTCTTCCTTAGGTCCGATCTTATCAACAATCGTTGGTTTGATTCCGTTTCCGAAGGTTAAATATTCACTAGATAGTCGATAGCTTATTTTCGCTAGGTTATTGGTATAACGTTGAGTTCTTAAGATCACACACCCCCAACAAAGTGGTATCAGAGCGTTGATTGTAGAAATCAACGTTCTTCTAGTGATTCCTTTAAGATTTTTCGGTTTTGATTGAAACTTACGTTTGGAATTTTATGTTCAAAAGGTTGTTTTTGTTGTCTTAAAACGTTTCTGGGTTGTTTAGGTTAAGTTCTGGGCAGATAGGAAGCGTTTTGGTTTAGAAAATCGAGTTGTAGATCGAATTTTAGCAAAACCCTAAAGTTTCCGCGGCGCATACGAACGAAGTTCTTGAAAAGTTCTCATCCGCACGAATAGGAATTCATCCGTGCGGATCTAGGATTCATTCGTGCGAATCTAGAATTTTTGCTTAAAACGTTTAACTTTTAGTTCATCCGTACGAATAGGTTTCCTCCGTACGAATAGGAACTCATCCGTGCACATCAGTTTGTTCATCCGTGCGAATAACTCATTCGTATAGAGTTTTAGGTTATCCGTCTCGTTCGTACGAATCACTCTCATTCGTACGTATCAAGTATCTCATCCGTATGAGTCAAAGCAGTTCATCCGCACGAAGCAGTTCAAATTGAATTTTCACTTTTTAAAATGGAATGCGCTATGGCTAGTACCAATTCTAAAATGTCGGAAATGTTAATTAATGATGCTGAAACTGGATGTATAAACAAGGTCCCAAAACTAATTTCAATGGATGACTACCCACACTGGAAACCTCGATTTGAAATTCATATCAACGGATTGGACTCAAAAATGTGGGATATGATTGAAAATGGATATACTGAACCTATTGGTGAAGATGGAGATCTCATTCCCATTCACAGATATACCGAGGAACAAAGGAAGAGTTATGATATTGAGAAAAAGGCTTATTCTTATTTATGTCAGGCAATTCCTAGATCTGTGTTTCATCAGTACAAGACATACAAGTTATCGAAACAACTGTGGGATGCTTTTGAATTAGACTGTGAGGGAAACAACAAGTTGAAGTCGATGAAGGGAAGAGCACTGAAAAAGGAGTTTGATAATTTTACTTGCTTACATGGAGAATCATTGTTCGACCTTATCAGACGTTTTCAACATCTGATTAGTGAGATGCACGGATATTCAGTGGTTACAACTGGTCCAGAACGAGTAGAATGTTTTGCTGATGCTTTACCAGACAGCTGGAATGGGTATATTGAGATGTTAAAGGAAAGTGGTTATCTTGCTCGCACTACTTTAAATGATCTATTTACCAAGCTGAGAGAAAAGGAGCAGGATGACAAGTTTCGTGCTCAGAGAAAGGGACACACTCAAGATCCTTCGTTATACTACGCTGATCCCACTCCAGCCACTCCTACTCATGCTCCACTGAAGACAGCTTTTTCTGCTAACACCTCGAGTAATTCAGGAAATTCTGGGTGTTCCAAATCAAGCTCTAGTCAAGGGACTCCGGCTCAAAAGTCTCCAGCTCAAACTACTTCTGAATCAGTTGCTACAAGTTTGAAGATCGAGCACTTTCATAAAGGAAATGTGGATGGTGTAAACGAAGATATGGCTATGTTGACTACCTTAGTTGCTTCCTATGATAACTTGTTGCAGGGTAAAATTGGAAACATAAACTTAACTGGTGAAGATTACGAGCAGATTGATCGTGATGAGATGGAACGAATCGACATTATGTGGGGTTTCGCTAATCTTGTTAGGAGGGCAAAAGAGTACGTGAAAAGGACTGGTAACACAATCGGCGCCAACAAGGAGACTAAGTATGGTTTCGATATGTCTGCCATTACTTGTCACAACTGTGGAGAAAATGGTCACTTTACTCGTCAATGTGAGAAGCCAAAACGACCAAGGACTGTTCAGAATCCTTTCAGAGATCAGCAAAATAGGAGTGTGAACAGAAATGCTCTTGAGGTGAACAAGAATACTGCTATGGTGACAACTGGCACAAATATCTCTACTGGTACAGAAAATTCAGATGTTAAGGCTCTAGTTTTTCAATCTGACGAAGGTTTGGACTGGCAATTTCAAATTGATAACAATCAGTCCGATGCTGAAGTTAACATTGTGAAAATATTGAATCTCAACGAAGAAAGTGACGGGGAAGAGTCTATTACATCTGAAGAGTCATCTGAGGAATCTTCAGCAGAATCAGAAGCACCAGAGACAAAAAGGGAGTTTGCAATGATGGCAGGTACTGCAGAGTCTTCAAAGGTACAATCTGAGACTAATATCACTTCTTGTTCTAGGTGTTTTGTTTTAGACGAACGAGTGAATGAGCTTAGAAAAGAAAATAACAATCTTGTTGAGGACCTACGTAAAAATAAGATTGTTAAAGGAAATGAAAAATTGTTTTCAGAAAAGAACAAACTTTTGGCAAAACAAGTCAGTGATTTGGAAATAGCATTGTTAAACAAACAGGACTCCATTAACAAATATTTAAAAGATATTGATGCCCTTAAACGTGAAAATGCTTCTATAAAAATCAGTTTTGAAACTTTAAATCAACAGGTTAGAAGTTATTCCACCGCATCATACCTATTAGATCATATTTTGAAAGAAAAACGTCCTGAGAATGGGGAAGGGAAACCAAGGGTTGACTATAAAACGTGTCCACCTCCAATCTTTAACAAATTGATTAAGGCCCCAAAGGAGGAGGAAGGGGACACTGAATTTATTCTTCAACAACCAGACCCAGTGGTTAAAACACCTATTGTCAATCACCAACATAATTCAAATGCTCAAAGTGCTAAAACCGAAAAATTAAAGGAAACGGTATTGGTAGAAGATTGGGTTTCCGACTCAGATGAGGAAGAAAAGGGTTCGGGTTTGGGTCGTCAGTTACCGAATAAAACTTCGAGTAAATCTAAACAAGTTAGAAATTTGAAAAGACCTGACTTTAAGGGACCAAAATTTGTGAAAGCCGGAGAATCATCAGTGGAGGTTGAGAAAAAGGAAAAATTCATTCCACCTCATCTGAGAAACACAAACACCAACCCCCAGAAGCCACAAAATGTTCAACAACATAATGGCTTCATGCGTCCTAATGCTATGTTCTCCAAACCTCTTACACATAAACGGAGAATGACGCGAAGTTCTCAAAACCTTAACGAATGGAGAACTTGTTTTGATTGTGGGGAGATAGGCCATGTTAACTATAATTGTCCTAATTTGAAACAAAGGCTTAGGAACAGTTTTGACCAACATAAAATGTCTACTGGAAATCGTCAATAGCTTTAGTAGTTGTTAGTTAAATTTTCTTAGTTTTATTTTTATTTTCTTCTTTTTAGTTTTATAAAATTTCGAAAAATACAAAAAGATTTTTATTTTTAGAATTTTAGGGGGAGAAATAACTTAAAAAAAAAAAAAAAAAAAAAAAAAAAAAAAAAAAAAAAAAAAACGGGGAAGTGAGGAAATACTGAACTAAACTGAACATGAAATTGTCAAAAAGTATGCTGAATGAAACAATTACTCATGTCAGTTGTAGGATATATTGGTAGGCTTATCTCACTGAAACTTGACGAAAATAAATCATTTTAAAATGGTTGTCGCAGATATCAAATTTAATTTGAATCGTTATGGATAAGTCTCAAAGACTGTCGAAATGATATCTGGAGATCAATAACAATTGAGAACACTGTAAATAGCACACAACAGTCGAAATTAAATTGTTAAAATATTATGATTAGCTTTTGTCTTGTAGTGTTTGTGGCTTTTCGCTGGATCAGTTCGAAAATAGTAAATATTAGGCGTAATATCAGAAAATAAATACAGTATGTCAGTATATATTGAAGCAATTAAGGGCCATTCTAGTGATTTTGGGATAACATTCTTGAATGATTTGATCAAGATCAATGAATTTGAAGAAATTATGTGAATACCAAAATAGACACAGTCTATTCAAGATCAAATACAAAGTAAGAGATAAGTAAACAACTTCAAAAATACCTTGATGGATGAACAGAAATATAAGGTCGAAAGAAGATCATATTTCGAGCATTCCAAATAAAGGGTGAGGAAGTACTTAAAAACTTCAAAAATACCTTGATGGATGAACATAGTTATAAGGTCGAAAGAATGATCATAACTCGAGCATTCCAAATAAAGGGTGACGAAGCGCTTATTCTCTGAATGGTGTAAATTAAACGTTTTTACGATCAAGAATCACTGGTCCTTATTGCCTGTGCAGTGGATGTCATACTGACATACGAAATAAATATTATGATATTACGTTTGGTATTTATGAAGATAGAAATGAAAAGGCTGAAAAGTTAAGAGGACAAATACACAAACATACGTACAATTCTAATTATGATATAATTCTGATGACTGTTAAAATTCAAAAGGTGTGTTGATATCTATGTTCAAAATATTGGAAGATCTTATCGAGATAACCATTTTGAAAGAAAAATGTCAAGTGAATGTTTGTTTAAGTTTAAGAGGACAAATATACCAATAATCGTCAATTGATATGTTAATAGTTACTACGAAAAATGAATGACAATGTTATGTTTCAGTATCAGTCTGATCCCTATTCGAAAAGATTCTCACAAAAAGAATCTGAAATTTTCAGTTTATGTAGTTGTTAGTTAAACTTTTAAACTTTCAGTAGTTTGTCGTAGTTAAAATTTCCTTTGATTTACCAAAAACAGAAAAATACAAAAAGATTTTTAATTTTAGTTTTCTTTATTTTTCATTTTGTTAGTTTTACGGTTGCTTGTCGTGACTTGAGACCTAAATGTGAAACCGAGATTAATGTTAAATTCGTAGAATGTCTCTAGGTCATGATTGTTGATGAAGTTTTAGTTAGAATCTTTCAAAATTATGTTTCATTGAGCTAAACGTTTATTCTTTTGTTGGATTGATAATTGTTATGTGTTTAACGTTTACTGGATGTTTGAGTTTTGAAGATAAGTGAAATTTATGAAGTTTATGAGTTCTACAACACGTTCGTACGGAGGTAAATTACATACGCACGAATAAAAAATTCATCCCCACGAATCAGAGGGAAGGTATTGTTTAGGCTGAAAATTCTCCTCCGTGCGAATTTAGTCACAATCGTGCGAATGTCTTTCACATTCGTACGAATGAGAAACGGGTATATATATGTTTCATATCCGTCTGCGCTGTTCACTTTCATACCACATTCGTCCGAAAGAGAGAGAAAAATTTCATTAATTTCTAAAAGTGTTAGACAAAGTTTTTGAATCCCAGTTTATTGTGTAAAATTGAATTCCGAATCCAACCGTACTAACCACGTAAGTTATAACGACCGTTTCAGGGTTTAATCATTGATTTCTAAGATCTAATAAACTTTAATCAATCGGTCAACTAGATATGGTTGTAATGGAAAACTGGGTTAGGGGTTTAGTTAATCGGGGTATAAGGAACGTTTTGATGTAATTTTTGTGACCTAAAACTGTTTGTTTAGAAATCTAGGTTTTGGAAAAACCAACTGTTCCAATGAACTCCATCCGCACGAATGTGATTTCATCCGTGCGGATATGATCATCATTCGTACGAATGTTCAAGTCATACGTACGAATGTACAAAATGTAATACGTTTGGTTTGATTAGTTCATCCGTACGGATACATGCTGATCCGTGCGGATGAAAGTGTTTATTCGTACGGATGTCCAGAACAGAAACATTAAAAGTTTGAATTTTATTCTAACTGTTTTGCTTTCGAATGTTTATATTTCTGTTTGCAGGAAAATGGCTGAAATCCCCGTTTCTAATGTTGATGCAACTGTGGCACAATCCTCTCAATCTCAAAGTGCTGGCTTGATCGTTGGTACGAAGAACAATATGTGCGCTTATCTAAACGAGGAGACCCGTAATGCCACACATTTTGCTGTAATCATCCAATTCTTGAAGCGATCAAGAATCTTCAAGGCTATCACTACAGAGCGTGTGCCTTATTTGACTCATGTATCAGCTTTCTGGGAAAATGTTGAAGTTGTACGTGCAGATGGAAAGGTTCAAATCCACAGTTCCGTTCTCGGGAGTGATGTCGTGATTGATGAACACGTTATCCGAGAAGTTATTGGCTTTGAGGATTCAGTGGAGATGCCTACGTTGCTGAACAAGTATCTAGTCAGAGGGTTGCTCCTGAGGGGGAAGTACGATGGTGATATTGAAAAAGGAGTGATCACGAAGTCGGGGTTCAGCATACAATACAAGTATCTGTGTCATGTGTTGCAGCACTGTCTGAGTCCTCGAAAGGCTGGACATGACGAAATGCGAGAGACTATTCAGAGCGCGTTTGCTGCATTGGTGCTGAACATTCCGTTTAACTTTTCGGGAATGATTTTGCAGCACATGACGGAGAATTTGGAGATGAAGAAGCAGAAGTATTTAATGTATGCTAGATTTGTCCAAATGATCCTGGATGTGAAGATTCCAAACTTGCCAAAGAATGATGATGATGCAATCAAGCTAGACGTGATGAATGATGCAACTATGGTACGTATGCGTTCATACAAAGGCAAGGATGTGAAGCCTACGGAGAAAAGATTGATTGGGCATCTTGCTAATCCAGAGTATGTCTGTCCTGGTGGTAAGAAATGGCGACACGAGGACAGTGAATCAGATACTGAGGATATAGTTGTGCCTCAAGGAGCTGATTCCGATGAGGAGGTTATTCCGGTTGAATCTCCTGTTACCGGTACATCGTCATCTCAAGTTGAGTTACGAGACGAAGACGATGTTGTTTTGAGTACTGAGGAGATTCCTTCATTAAAGAAAAGAAAAGCTGCTTCTGCAGGTAGATCGTTGGGTGATATTATCAAGACAAGGGAGAAATCTTCAAAACGTTTTAAGCTGGTGAAACGTACTGATCTTATTCCAAAGACAACTGCCAGCACAGAAGTTCCATTTCCTCCTCCTACGGTCTCTCAGTCACAGCAAGGTCCCCAACAAAATGAACCTATCATGACGACTGCTACCATAACAACAACTGCTGGTGGATCATCATCGTCAATGCAGATTCCTGATTCTGCTCAGCTCTCTATTTTGAATTCTATGTTATTGAGTGTTTTAGCTAAACAGCAGCTACAGGATGAAGAAATTAACAGACTGAATGCTTTGGTGGCAAAAGGGGAAGCAGAACCAGCTGAAATGTCGAAGAAGATAGAGGATCAAAATCGTTTGATTGATTCGCAGAAGCTGTTGATTGAGGATTGCTCCAACAAGAACAAGGAATTGGTACCTATTACCGAGAAGATCAAGAAGTTGGAGGATGCTACCAATCTGATACAAGACAGTATGATTGCAGGTGATGATGGAATATTCAGACTCAAAGGACCAGTCGATGCATCTGCTGACCCGTCTGGTGAAGGAAGTGAAAACACGGAGTCTGATGAAGATGGTAAAGAACATACGAGTGAATCGCAACATGATATTACTCCTATTTCACACAAAAAGTCCAATTTAACTCACATTTTGGATATGCAGGGGGTAATACAGTTTAGCTTTGAGAATGACAGAGAAGAAGGAGAGATAATACATTGTCTGTCCAAAGAACAGATTGCAGAATTTTTTGAGATGAATCCTGATGAAGTTATTTCTGACGAATCTGCATCTGCTTCTGACGTAAATCCTCCCGATTCTGACAATGATGATGATGAGATAGAGTTTGAGCCGAATGTTGATTCAACAGAGCCTATCTATCAGTCGAACAATTTCCAGGATCTTCCTGATGACGATGCAATGTTTAATGTCAATGATGAAGATCTTAATCGGAAGTTAGAGAAACATCCAGCGGCCAGTCAAGCTACACCAAGTCAAGAAGAATTGAATGTTAAGAAGGCTGAATGGCGTCAGGCAGTGAAAGGATGTATTCGCCCGCCTCAACAAGTTGTTCAACCAGAGTATACGAAGTTTTACTCCTTGAAGGGTGCTAAGACAGAAGGTCAGATAATCAGTTGGGCATACTTAGATGACTTGAATGTTTATGCAATCAAGCGAGAACGGGGCATAGATTATTTTAAACGCGCTCACGATTTGAAGACGTTGCCATATTTTGATATGTTGCAGTTGGCTCGTCTTAAGTTACTGTACATTGAGAAAGATGATAAAGCAACTTGGTTGGAAAAACAGCTTAACTATGAGTTCAAGACATCGTGGAAATACCTAAGGCCACAGTATCCAAAGATTACCTACTCCAAAGATCGGAAGAATCGGAGAACGGGTAAAGCTTTGAAGCACGTAATGTATAAAGCGCCACGGGTTATGGAGAAGATTCCACTACGCCAAATGAAAGCCGGTTTCCATCGGAGATTCAAATGGTGGTATTATGATGATCGAACCATAGAAGCTGTGATTGTGATGGAGCGTAAAGGTGTTTGGGAAACACTGAGAATTTTTGATCCGATGTGGATTAGAAATTTCTCTGATGATGATATTTTTTGTCTGTTTGAATGTCCTATATTCTTTGATGTCAAGGATATGGATCAAGCGATGCGTTTCAACAAGATTGTACGTGTATGTTTCGCTTACAAGATCCACGCTTAAGAGGGCAGATCGAAGACGTGTTTTGGGCAGCAGCAGAGATTTTTGAAGACTGAAGACATAGAATCTAGTTCCTAGGGGGAGTTTGTAGGTGCATTTCGTTAGTTACTAGATTCGTATGTAATTAACGTTTATTCTAATATCAGTCTTTATATTGTTTGTTTGAATATTAATATTGAATGTTTTGATTAATTATATGCTTGAACGTTTACGTTGTTATGAATTAATCAAATATGTGTTTTGTGATATTTTAATAATATTCAGATTCATTCGCACGGATGAGGATGATATCTGTGCGTATGAAAGTTCCATTCGCAAGAATGAGTGAATTAAACAGTTTGTTTATTAATATGTTTCATTCGTACGGACAAGATTATATCCGTACGGATAGAAAGTTAGGGCATGTTCATTCGTACGGATGAGATCACATCCGTACGGATGAATATCTGGGCCTATATATACCCAACGAGTTTCTGTTCCGCGGGTTAGTTTTGCTAGGGTTTATTGTGCGTCGAACTGCTGCTGCTGCTCGTATTCTTAGTATTCCAAAGTGATAATCAAGTATAACAATCATCCGAATAGTCTTCCTTACGTCCGATCTTATCAACAATCGTTGGTTTGATTCCGTTTCCGAAGGTTAAATATTCACTAGATAACCGATAGCTTATTTCCGCTAGGTTATTGGTATAACGTTGAGTTCTTAAGATCACACACCCCCAACACTTTGATACAATGACATCGGATTACTTCAAATCGGAAAACAAGTCACATATTTCTCAACCAATTTTAGACAATTTCTTTTACACATTGTATTTATTCAATGATGAAAATTTACGCCATTTAACAACTTCTAGCCCAAATGAAACAATCATTCTAAATGAACAACCCGAACCCTAAAATAGTGAACAATACGAACCCACGTGATGAACCTGAAACCTCAAACAATGATGAACGCGAATCATCACACAATGATGAACCCAAAACCCAAACATCAAATGCCAAAACAATCAATGATGAAGATGACACCGAAGCAACTTCAAATCCACAACCAAATGACACAACAACCATGAACAATCCAAATGATCAACTAACATCATCTTCCACTCAACGTGTCAAATTTTGGACAAAAGCCCATCCTCTTAATCAAATCATTAGTGATGTTAATGAACGTGTTCGTATTCGCAAAGCTTCGACAAATGAATGTCTTTTCTCAATCTTCATAAGTCGAACCCTCAACACGTGATGAACCCGAAACCTCAAACAATGATGAACACGAATCATCACACAATGATGAAAGCGAATCATCACACAATGATGAACCCGAAACTCAAACATAAAATTCCACAACAATCAATGATGAAGATGACACCGAAGCAACTTCAAATCCTTAACCAAATGACACAACAACTACGAACAATCCAAATGATCAACTAACATCATCTTCTACTCAACGTGTCAAATGTTGGACAAAATCCCATCCTCTTAATCAAATCATTAATGATGTTAATGAACGTGTTTGTACTCGCAAAGCTATGACAAATGAATGTCTTTTCTCAATCTTCATAAGCTTCATTGAACCAAAAGCACTAGCCGAAGCTTTTGATGATCCAAATTGGATCGATTCAAGAGGAATTAAATCAATTCAAGCGGTTAGATGTTTGGGAAAAGGAATCTCGACCAAAGGATCGTTCGATTGAAGGGGTCAAATGGATTAACAAGAATAAAAAGGATGAAAATGGAGTTGTGGTGCGGAATAACTCACGACTAGTGGCTAAAGGGTATTCGCAACAAGAAGGTATTTATTATGATGAGACGTTTTCTCTGGTTGCTAGGATTGAGACGATTCGAATGTTTCTTGCGCATGTGGAAACAAAGGATTTCATAGTTTATCAATTGGATGTCAAGACCACATTTTTCAATGGTGATGTCAAAGAAGAAGTCTATGTTGAACAACCAGAAGGATTTGTTGACCTACATCGTCCATATGATGTTTACAAACTTAAGAAGGCATTGTATAGTTGGAAACAACCTCCTCTTGCATGGTATTAAAAACTATCATGTTTTCTCTTAGATGCAGGTTTTACTCGAGCTTCTATAGATACTACACTTTTTAGTCTTAAAAACGGTCAAGATGAAAATTTTGTTCAAATCTATGTCGATGACATCATTTTCGGGTCACCTAGAAAAAATTTATGCAAACCATTCTGTGCTTTAATGTCAATATGTTTTGAAATGAGCATGATGGGAGAAATGTCATTCTTTTTGGGCTTACAAGTAAAAATATTACCGGATGGTATTTTCAATAATCAATCCAAATATATTTTTGAAATGCTTAAAAAGTATAAAATCCTTAATTGTTCTCTAATGTCCACACCAATGGCTCCTCGAAGAAACTTACATGATGATCCAACGAGTCAATCAACATATGTGACTTTGTATCGAGGAATGATTGGTTCTTTGATGTATTTTACATCGAGTCGTCCGATTATTATGTTTCCTACTTGTATGTGTGCTCGATATCAATCAAACCCAAAACTATCTCATTTTTTGGCTGTAAAAAGAATTTTTCAATACTTAAAAGGTACTAGTTATTTGTGTATGTCGTATCCAAAGAACACGAGATTTGATTTTATTGCTTATTCTGACGCGGACCATGGAGGATGTAATTTAGACAGGAAAAGAATTTCAGGAGGCCCTCATTTTCTAGGAAGCAAGCTTATAAGTTGGACTTCGAAGAAGCAGAATTGTGTTTCCATTTCAACGGTAGAAGCTGAATATCTGGCAGCAGCAGTGTGTCTTTCACAAGTGCTATGGATACGCACACAACTTCGGGATTATGGTTATGAAGCGGATATAATTCCAATTTATTGTGAGTCAACAAGTGCAATCTCGATTTTTTGCAAATCCGTTCTAACATTCTCGCACTAAACATATTGATATTCGTTATCATTTCTTAAAAGATAACATTGAAAAAGGAATAACTGATTTACATTTTGTTGAAAACGATTTTCAAATTTCCGATATTTTCACGAAAGCCTTTGGGTAAAATTGATTTGAATTTCTTACCTTCAAGCTCGGCATGTTAAATCTAAAACATTAAATCAGTTACTTCAAGTTGTAGTTTAGTCGTTTCTTTTAGTTATTTTTTACTTGTGTATATGTATTTAGTTACTCATATCATCTATTAAGGGGGAATCGTCATTTGAGGGGGAATTCCAAATTGAGGGGGAATCATACTTTCAGGGGAAATACTTAAAAAATTGCATGACAATTTTGTGTATATGTTTGTGATTATGTTTTTACCTGTTTGTGATTACATGTACATATTTTTAATGTTTTCGTGGGGGAATAAAGGTTAATATAGAGAGACTTTTGCGAAAACATCAAAAGGAAATAAAAATTTGAACATTTTTGAAATAAATAACATGTAAAATCATTATTTGAAAGACTTGAGGGTGAAGACTGTAAATTTGAATATGGGTATCCACAGATAACTCATTGGGTATTCGGATCCTATATATAGTGAAAAACGACTTAAATCTTCATAACACGTTTTTTTACTTCAAAATTCACTCCCAATCTCTCTGGGTAAAACGAGTTTTCTGAGGAACTTAAAGCTTTTTACGGATCTAGAACGACTTTTTCACGAAGAACACTTGAGTTTAGGTAAATATTTCTTTTAATTGTTCTTCTGGTTCTTTATGTTTCTTTATAAAATCTGTATGATTAGGATAATCATGTGTGTTAATCATGTTATTGTGAGAAACTTTTTAGGATTTTATGTTGTGTTAGTATATTTTGAACTGATTCTAATAGGATTGCTTATCGTGGTTATGGTTCATTCTATTATCTTGATGTTCTTTAGACTGAGGGTTCTAAACATACTAATAGGGTTATTCGATCAGGATTATAGAGAACACAAATAGGATTAGATTAGCATATTTTCTAGTGTTGATTCAATCAGTTTTTAAACCTAAGCGAATAGTGTAATTCGAATACTTTTTGTTCTTACACAAATAAGGTGAATAAGAATACAAGTGTATAAACGAACACGTTGTAATTTGTCGTCAACACCAAAGTTGTTCAAGAGTGCAATCGAACAATTTTCTTAAACTACACGAATAAGATCATTCGACCAGACATGAGTTTTAGATCAAAGTGTTCATTCGAATAAGTTTTTAACCTACACGAATAACATCATTCGACCAAACATGAGTTTTTAGACCAAGTGCTAATTCGAATAGTTTTTTAACAGACACGGATAACTTTATTCAAACAGACATAAGTTTTTAGACCAAGTGTTCCTTAGAATAAGTTTTTACTCTAAACGATTAAAAATGTTCGACTGACATTTTATAGTACACCAATAAGGGTTCATTAGAATACACTTATTTGATCAAAACTATTATTTTCGAAAACGTTTTCTCAAAATACTATCACGCATGATTCAAAACGATTTTTCACTTCGACTTCCAATCACGACGGATTAGGACTCGGTCTTAATGAGAATTGAGATTAAACGAAATGGTATATATATATATATATATATATATATATATATATATATATATATATATATATATATATATATATATATATATATATATATATATATATATATATATATATATATATATTTTTTTTTTTTGATTCATTACGGATGAATTTTAGTAGAGGATCTCGAGTATCGAGTAGAACTAGTTCATTCGTTTTGTGTGCATTTAATATGTCTAGATCTCGTTAATTTTACCAAACTTGAAGTGTGTCGAATATTGTTTTGCGAACTAGAATGGATGTATTTTTAGTAGCGGATTCTCGAGATATCGACTAGAACTAGTACATTCATGCAATTTTTTCTTAAGCGTATATTCATTGTTACTTCATGATAAATCAAAGACTTTCAAAAAATCAAAGCTTAAAAAATGTGGATGACGGGTTTATTTTCCTTAATATTGAGTTCATCACATGAAATGTGAAATAGTAGCAAATCTTTTGAACTACGACTAGAACTTGCACATTGTTATATTGTTAGATGTGTTTTTGTAGCAAACCTTCGGGTCACGACTAGAACTAGCACATTTATCTTTGTCGAGATGTGTTTAAGTAGCATATTAAATTGATCACGAGTAGAACTAATCACATTTTACGATACCAATGAAAATATTTGGTAAAACATTTACGTTCAAAGTGTGATTCAAATGATAAAATCTTTTTAACAAAAATCACACTTTCAAAAGTTTTTGATTTACTCTAATGGTTTATTGTGTTTTCAAATATTAAATGGCGCCCAAAGAAAACCGTTAAGACAGATTCGCAAATTCAAGAATTTCATCAAGTAAAACGGTTTACCGGACCAGTTCCTCGACGAATGTTTTCTCCGGCATTTCCTAGCGAAAATTATATTTTTACGACTCGTTTATGGCTTGATATGGTGCCAAACAACATGACGATTGATGTTGATGCTTATCAATGTCCGTTCCCTATTTTTTTCGTAATCATTAAGTATCATCCATGGGGAATATTTCTAGCAAATCAGCCACAAGTGTCGAGACTCTATCTTCAGCATATGTGGCATCACATGAAAAATCAAGAAGCCGATAATTTTGATCCTGAGGAACTAGTTGACGAAACAGTGATTTGTAAGTTTCAAGTATGTCATCTCGAGTTGACAGTTGATGAGCTTCGTAAAGTTCTATATTTACCTTCATATTATGAGTATAAGCCTATTCCGCAAAAAGAAGAAGATTTATCTCCTTATATTCATAAATTGTGATATCAAGGAGAATTAACATCATTAAAGTTGGATTGGGATTTTATTCCACAACATTGGCAATTTCTTCTTCAAATGATGGTTCATAATCTTACTCCGAAGGAACGATGAAAGGATTATGCGAATAGAATAACAATTATCACGTGGATGTGGTTCATATATTAAACGAAATACAACATTGCTCGCATTATTTTTGATGATTTACGGGAGTGTATTACACGACGTGATAAGTACTTTGCTCAAGAGAGGAAGAAATATGAAGCGTTGATGAATCCTCCGAAGAAAGTCCTCAAGAAATGAAAGAGGGAAATCAAGAAACCCTACATTCCATATCAACGGGTTTTTCAAACAATTGTAGAAAGGGTTCTTCGTGATTCTCCAGGTGACTTGAATCGACGAATTGGGGATCATATGTATCCGAAGTTCTTTACTACAGTTTTTTGTATGCGCCAATTTGCACGGAGGAAGAAGGAATGTCGATTCCTTATCACTTACTTGATCATATTCCTAATGGATATTCTCTCCTAATAGCCTATAGGAATTCGTTAGCTCGTAAGGATCGATCATACCCGATTGTTCCTTCCCAACGAGCAATAGCGCCTAACCAAAGTGAGGGTATAGATTTAGGTGAGAGTAATGATGATGATGATGTTGATTTGGGAGGAAAGAATGATGATGATGTTGATTTGGGAGGAAAGAATGATGATGATGATGATGATACTAATGATGGTAATGATGATTTGGGTGGAAAGAATTATGGTTGTACAAACACAAGTAAACACTCTGGTACTAGTACTTGCGAGTCCTTCGGGCACAAATGAGGGAGGATTTGAAAAACGAAGCGAGTAAGGGTGAGAGTAAAAAGAGTGGGGAAAAAAAGAAAATAAAAAGAGCCCTATCCAATCCTAGGACAAGAGACGGGGGCACCAAGTCTTCTACTCTATGTCGTTTGTCGACAAAGAGTATTGAAAAAGACTTCGATTTCCCACCGACACAAACGGTGGAAACCTCTCTTCACCACTCCTTTTCCCCACTGGGTAATGTTTCAATAATAACGGGATGAAACCCATGTTTACTAACTTCCACTCATTTGGAGCAAGATGTTATTGAAAAAGAGAATCAAGATCCCCGACTCTCGACCTCTTTTGAACACGAGTCATCGAGTCCTCACTTAGAAATCATACCTAGGAGCTCACCGGGAACTAGTAATCTTCGTGACATTAGCGGAACGGACGTAGGACGTTCATTAATTTAACCCTTTCAAGGATTGTCCGGAAATCGTGCCTCCGTCAACACTATGCTTCCAGGTTCGTGAAATGATGCCTTTGTGTCATCACTTGATACGGTAACGAGTAATCTTAGTGATCTCGGTTTTGAGTCATGGATGATCCATCTTGCTCGAAAGGCTATACCTTACCCTAGTCCTAACACGGAAAACAAGAAGGTGGAAGAACTTGATCCGGTGAAAAGAATACGATATCATTTGGATATGATTGAAATGAGAATAAAATTAAAGATAGTTAACCTCCGATTGATGATCGAGTGAATCGCGAACTTCATCCCATTCCAGAGTTGTTTCAAATTTTACCACCACATTCTACAACTTCACGATCTGAAACATATTCAAAGAAGAAAAGAAAAGTCAAGCGAAAATTGCCAACCATCGTTGAAACACCGGAAACTGAAGAAGAAACTCCATTAAGTCAAACCGAACTCCTACTGAAACCAATGGATCCGAGATCGGATTATGAAGTGGTTAAGGAATTCTTGACGACTCTTCCCGGAGGATTACTAAGGAAACTTTGCTTGAAAACATTCTCTTCGGGACGTTATGATTATGGATGCGATTTCTCTTGATCATGATTTTGCTCCAACAGGTTTAGAAGATTTGATTGGTCGTGACAAGGAGGAAATTCTCACAGTACATACCAAGTATATATCTTTGAAATCTTATTGCCGTTCTCAAGAAGATGGTGCTAATAAACGTCAACATTCGGATGATGATCCTGATGATCAACCGAATGAGGGTTTGGAGATGATTAAAGGGTCGTGATCTAGTGAAAAAGGGAATAGAAGGTGGTAAATTTGGTTGAAAATGAGGAATTGATTGATGAAGAAATTGAAATGGAACTCCCGCTGTTGAATCAAAATGAAGAAACTAATGTGGAACTTGGGGTTGAAAAAGTGAATGAAAATAAGGTCGGGAAAGAAAATCGAAGCATAGAAACGTTGTATCGGAATGTATTTCAAGATGATAAAAATGAAGATCTTCAACCTTGGTTTAGAAGAATAGTTTGTGAAAAACATCGTGAGCTATGGGGTTATGGATCGGATGAAGACGCGGATTTGAGACCAAAGAAGTATGATTGGGAAGACATAGTAAGACATAGTAAGATATTGTAAGACAACAAGATGAATATGACCTTCGAGATTGAGATAGGAAAATAAAAAGATCAAAGCTTCAAGAAATGCATAAGGAACTCTACAAATATGCCTTAACAAATGAGTTCGGAAAACCAAAATACAAAGATATTGATCTTGAAGAACAGAAAAGTATTCGTAAACGGATCAATCAACCGTCCGAAGAGAAAACTTTGTGGAAAGACTTCAAACATTTTATTCATTTCAATAAACAAGAAGCTTCTAAAGTCTACTCATTACATGGAATAAAAAAAAAGTGGTCAAGATCGCTTCAAAATGGCACAACGGGATCAAATATCCAACGTTTATTGTTGAAAGGAATGGCGGAAAGATATACGATTTTACAGAAGTCGACTTCAAAGATCTTAATCCAAAAGATATCGAATGGTTCTTCACACAAGTGAAGCTTTGGGATAAGAAGAAACCGGTGGATAGATTTTCCGAATCAAGAATCAAACGGTTCATGGAAGGAAAGGTCAAAGAAGCTACATACTTTGATTTTCAAATTTCTCTTGAAAATGGTAAAGGCAAAGGGAACTTAATTGAAACAAAACGAGTTTGTGATGTGAAGCATTTGAGAAAGTGGGCAATAGTGAATGTTGGCAACAAAGGAGTAATCTACACTACTCCAATTGGAGTGATAATGTCGTAATGCTTTTCAAAAAAGTTCATCATTATTCAACCGGCACACTACGCTTAGTTCTCAAGGAAATTCAAATTATTATCAAGAATGGAGATGAAAGCGCAAACTCTGATAATCGTGCTAAGTGGATAGTGGAAAGAAAATAATATGAGTTTGGGAGAGATGCAATTAAAACTTGTCTATCAAATAGACGTGTTATTCAAAGATAGGAGATGTGCTTTAAGATTCGGGATGACAAATATTCAATCTATGCAATGATTAAAGCACGAAGACGCGATGAAATGCAACAAAAAATGGATGAATGTGCCAAATTGTATCCCGAACACAAAGAAAAGGTGATGTCAACAAAACAAGCTCAAGATCAATCATCTCAAGATCAAGAACCTCCAACTCAAAATTGAGGAAAAAGAAGCTAGCATAGACTTTTTCATTGTATTGTAATTTCTTTTCTAGAAATGTTATTAGAGGGGAAAATTGTAAGAGTTGTTAATATGGTTTCTAGAGCTTTATATGCATTGTAAAGAATGTTATCCCCTTGCCTATAAATAGGAAAGGGTTGTGATGTAATAATATGAGTTTTGGTTGATTCTCATACCTATCAGAGATTGTAGTGAGAAATAAGGTTAGCATTGTAGTCAAGGATACACTCAGGAAAAAGGAATAGACTATGATTAGGTCTTTTCCCTTGTAGTTAGAATTGAGGATATTAGATTGTTTTCGGCATATGTGTTGGAACAGATAAGATTGATGTTGAAGCTTCAAAATATCTTAATCACTGTGTATAGTGTTAGTGAACATTGTTCATCACCCGAACTAAATCTTAGATAATAATATCAGGCAGACTTTAGGTTGGGTGAACTAACTCTTCACCAGAGTTATGTTAAAGTTAACCCGAACTAAAGTTAACTGATGATCTAATTATTAGTTCACCCGAAGTGTTTTTAAATAAACATAAGGGTGTTTGTAATGTAATAGTTAGTTAGCTTAGCCTATAAATAGTGGTGAGAGAAGAGCAGAAAGTGTGAGTTTATGAATCATTTACTTTGTAACAAACTTTCCCGCCATTTAAGGCTTTGAAAATAATATATTCGTTGGTTGAATTCCTTGTTCTAAATTCAGTTAGTTTGATCACTAATTTGTTATTCCACGACCTATTATTTTACTTACATAGAGTGTTATAGCTTTAAGGATTGCTAAGACCTGACAAGTGGTATCAGAGCTGGAAATAAAATCAAATTTGATTCAGCTTAAGCTACATTCGAAGTGTTTGGAAAAGCTATAAGGATTAGAGCATTACGATCAACGATTATTCCGAATTTCACAAGTTTAAAATTTGGCGGTAAAAGTTGTTTTTGAGGAATTTTGGTTGAATAATCAATTTTAAGTGATTATGTGCGTTAAGGAGTATTGATAAGTTTGATACAAATTTGATTGAATTAGCAACAGTTCGGTATTACCTAGTTCATCCGAATTAAAAAGTGTTAATCCGAGTTAAAATCAATCATCATGTCTGTAGTTACTATGAATGCTCCAAC
Source organism: Senecio squalidus (assembly GCA_910822075.1). NCBI lineage: Eukaryota > Viridiplantae > Streptophyta > Magnoliopsida > Asterales > Asteraceae > Senecio > Senecio squalidus. The sequence goes on along the minus strand of CAJVGC010000590.1, from coordinate 59,585,568 downwards.
AGTGAACTATGATAACGAGACAGGTTCTGGTGGTAAACCTCTGAAATTCTTACCTGGATCAGACATTATGATGTCGAAGCTACGGTTTAAAGCCTTTGTGTATTATAGTGATCGACAGATTTTGAACTCATTTGTCAACGGACCTCATCGCCTTTTGATACAGGAAACTAGAGGAACTGGAATGATAGATGTAGATCAAGAGAGGTACACTAAAGATGACAATAAGCTGATTGATAGGGATTTCAGAGCACTGGGAGCTGTTATACTTGCTTTGCCTACTGATATTTACAACAACTTCAAGGATTGTGTCTCTGCTAAGGAATTGATAGATGCAATGGAGTCGAGGTATGAAGGTAGACTGGAATTGAAGGAGAGCAAGAGAGATATGCTGAAGAAACTGTATGAAGCTTTTAAAATGTTAGGGGTGAGAATTTGTGTGAGCAAATTAGTAGATATACATTGCTGGTTAGTGATTTGAAGAGCTCAGGGGTGGTAATGAAAGACAGTGGTATTTGCAAGAAGCTGTTAGGGTCACTCCCTTTGAAATGGTTGTTCAAGTGATGATTATTAAGAGAACAACAAATCTGAATGCTATGACTTTGGTGGAGCTGATTGGAAAACTGGAGTCCTATGAAGTTGACATGCAAATTGATGAGAAGAAACAAACTAGAAACTCATCTGGATGTGCTTTGAAGGCTCAAGATCCTATGACTCCACCTCATTATTCAAGTCAAGCTCAATCTCAACCTCAGTCATATGCAAGCTATAACTCTGGAAGTTGTTGTCCAAAAAATCAAACATTTGCTGGTTATAACTCAAGTGCATATGGTGGTTTTTCTGGTCAGAATGTTGAATCAAGCATGCATCATTCACCTTCTACAAACTCTGGAGCAAATGGAATGGGAGATAAGGAGGTTCTGTGTAGGGCATTTGTGGCAAGTTATGAAACCTTTGTTGTTGGAAGCTTGAACCAAGATGAAATTGCAAGAGAAGACCTGGAACAACTCCATCCTGATGATTTGGAAGAAATTGACCTGAAGTGGCAGATGGCAATGGTGAGTGTTAGAGCAAACAGGTTCTTCAAGAAGACTTGAAGAAACAACTTTAGAAAGGAAATGATTCAACTGTGAAGATTATGGACATTTTGCTAGAGAGTGCAGGGCATGAAGGAGGATGAACAACAACAATTACCAGAGAAACAACTATCAAACAAAAGAGAAACAGAGGAAGCTGACTCAAGCTGACTGGTGTTGTGTGAAGAATGCAAAAGAAGAGGGTAGCTCTAGTGGAAAGGCACTAATTCCCTTTGGGGAATGGGATGAAGTTCATGAAGATGCGTTTAAGAACAAATCAATCTATTCTCGAATGAGTAAGATTAGTTCACTTACCACTGATGAGGTACTTTCTAAAACTTGTTCCCTTGCTTGCTTAAATACTGTGAAATACACTAGAGAACACAATCTGAGCTTAATAAAAGAAATTGATTTAATTAAATTTCATCAAAGAGAATTTATGAAAACTGAAAAGATATATATAAAAAAAATTGATTCTTTGATGAATGATGTTGTTGTATGTAAGGGCAAACTTGGAAGGTTGTAAACTCAATATGAAAACCAATTTGAAAGTTTTCAAAAAGTAACAACTGAATATAATGATTCAAAAATTCATGTTGAGAAGTTCACTCTGTCTTCCAAAACTTTGAATGGGATTATAGAACATCAACTTTTGCATAAAGCAAAGGCAAGTATTGGATTTAATCAGTACCTCCTCCATTCAATGAGAATTACTCAGTTAAGCCTGAATTTAAATCGATTTAAATCTTTTAAGAGTGGTTTATCTGTTGAAAATTGTTTTGATGATGTTTCTGCATTGAATTGTAATGTAGAATTGAATGAAACTTGCTCTTATTTGAATAATTTGGTTAATTTGACTGTTGTTCCTAGTCTAAATAAATCTTTTAATTTTGAAGTAAGTCAAACATTAGAGAGTTCAAGTAATCATGAAGATCTATGTGAAGAAAATTGTGTTTAACTTTGTAATAATGTAGAAATTATTGATATTGAGGATGAATAATATGTTTAACATGTGCATAACTTCTTGCATGAGAAATCTTATATGTTGAACATGTGCATAACTGCTTGCATGAGAAATGTTATATGTTGCATGATTTGAATTTGTCTAAATTTTCTGTTAATGAATTGGTTTTAAATGAACTTGTTGTGAATGATTCTATGATTAAATGTGTGAATGATTCTATGATTGAATGTGAAATTGTTAAACCAGAAAAAGTCAAGTCTAGGAAGTCAAAATGTAAACAAAAGTGTATGACATGCAAAAAGAAACACAAATCAGAAGAATGTTGGATGAAATCTAAAGCTAAATGTGTTTCTGAATGTGTGTCAAAATCTGAGAAATTGAAATTTGGTAGAATAAATTTTGAAAATTTCATGATTAATTATGAAAAGTCAAAGAATGTGAATTTGATGAAATTTGGTAAAATTAATCCTGAAATGTTAAATGGCTTGAAATTACCCAAGTTAAAATATTCTCTATCCGAGTTAAAAAGGTTGAAAATTGATGATAATATGTTTGAATCGGGTAAAATGAAAATTAAATCTGGTAAACATGTTTTCAAGAATAACTTTGGTGAACAAAATTTTAATTCGAAAGAAAAATATGTTTAAGTCAGATGAAATTTTGAATTCACAATTTAACTCGGGTGTAGAAATTTTTAATTCGGGTGATGAAAAATTTAATTCGGATTATAAAACTTATATTCCAGAAAGAAAAATGCATAATCATTTCAAGTTTAACAAGTTTAAAAGATTGAATTCCAACTTTACAAAAACTTGGATACATAAATTTCATTGAACAATGATTATGTGCAGGAGCAATCCACTGGTTCAGAAGAAAATATATGGGTGGTAGATAGTGGATGCTCAAGACATATGACTGGGAATATCAAGTTGCTTCAGAATTTTATTGCATTCATTGGCGGAAATGTTTCTTTTGGAGGAGATATGGGAGGCAAAATTATAAGACAAGGAAAGGTGTCTAATGGCCCATTGACTCTGGAGCAGGTTAATTTTGTGAAAGAACAGAACAATAACTTGCTTTCAGTTTCTCAGGTATGCGACAATGAGTACACTACTGCTTTCACTTCATATTGTTTATATTCTTAAACGTGTATATGTCATACCACAAGACATGATTGTTTTGAAAACACCAAGATATGAGGACATGTATATTTAGATATGAACAATGTTCAATCTACCGAATCTTCAAACTGTCATGTCAACCTTAAAAGCATGAATAAATTGGTCACAGATAATCTAGTTTCTGAGTTACCTAAAAGGAATTTTCAATTACTTGACCATTATATTTCATGTTTAAAAGGAAAACAACCTAATTCAAGTTTTAAACTTAAGACTCAAAATTCAGTTGATATTGTCCTTCACCTTCTAGACATGGATCTATTTGGTACAGTCAGTGTAAAAAGTCTTGGCATGAAATCTTATTGTTTAGTTATCACTGATGAGCACTCAAGATTTTCATGAGTCTTTTTCCTTGCTCATAAAAGTGACACATCTGAAATTATAAAAGACTTTGTTATTCAAATTCAAAATTTATGTGATAAAAAGGTTAAAGTCATTAGATGTGATAATGTAACTGAGTTTAAGAATGTCACCATGAATGACTTTGTACACTTAAGGGTATATATAGACAATATAGCTCACCCAGAACACCTTAACAAAATGGAGTTGCAGAGAGGAAAAATAGAACATTAATTGAGGGAGCTAGGGTCACGTTAAGTGCATCTTCATTACCTGTTACCTTTTGGGCAGAAGCAGTGAATACCATGTGTTATGTGAACAATAGGATTCATATTGTTAAGATCTTAGGAAAGACTTCATATGAATTGTTCTTAGGAAGAAAGCTTTTCATTGTCAGTGTTCTATCTTAAACAACAAATCAGTGTTTGTTATAATCTATGTTGATGATATCATTTTTGGCTCAACTAATGATGCTCTATGCAAAATTTCAAATGAGCTCGATGGGAGAGATGTCTTTCTTTCTAGGATTACAGGTTAATCAGTTGGATAATGGCCTTTTTATCAATCAGTCTAAGTATGTCAAAGATATGTTAGTTAAGTTTGGATATACTGATTGTAAATCTGCTTCCACTCCCGTTGACACTAGGGCCAAATGGAATCCTGATTTAGATGGTGAGAGTGTTGATCAACAATTATGTAGTTCTATAATAGGTTCGTTGATGTATCTTACTGCTAGTAGACCTGATATTATGTTTGGAGTTTGTCTTTGTGCTAGATTTCAGGCTGCTCCTAAAGTTTTCCATTTTATTGTTGTTAAGAGAATATTTAGATATCTTAAGGGACAACCTTCTTTAGGCCTTTGGTATCCTAATAATTCTAGTTTTGACTTTGATGCCTACACTGACAGTGATTATGGAGGTTGCAACTTGAATAGGAAATCTACAATAGGTCGGTGCCAGTTTTTAGGAAGTAGGGTAGAGTCTCGGCAATGCAAGAAACATACCCCTGTTTCTCAGTCCTCTGCTGAAGCAGAATACATTGGTGCTGGTTCTTTTCCTTCCCTGGTTTTATCGATTCAGAATCAGATCCTAGACTATGGCCTTAACTTTATGAAAACTCCTATTCACATAGACAATAATGTTGCCATGTTCATTACTAAGAAACATGTACAACATTCCAAGAAAAAACATATTGAGATTAGACACCATTTCATAAGAGAGTTTTTTGAAAAAATTTGATTCACTTGCTAAAGATTCACACATACCTCCAATTAGCATACCTTTACACAAAGGCATTTGATGTATCAAGATTTAATTATCTTGTTCAGGTTTTTGGTCTAATGAATTTGATTGACTGTTTCTTCAAAATAGTTTTGTACATATCTTTTTGCTTTTTGTTTGGTATTGTTTTTTTAAGTCGGATAGAATTTTTTTTAAGTCAGGTAGTATTTCTTTTAAATCTGGTAGTGTTTCTTAAGTCGGGTAAAACATTTTTAAGTCTGGTAGTGGTCTATATAGATAATATCCAAAAATATGTGTTTTCTGTGTGTATAGATAAAATCCAAAATTTTGTGTTTTTTGTTTGTATAGATAAAATCCAAAAAAATATGTATTTTTAGTATATATATATATATATATATATATATATATATATATATATATATATATATATATATATATATATATATATATATATATATATAGGAAGGATTGTGGGAATGCCATGTGGCAATTTAGAAATTTCCTTTTTTAATAAAAAAAATATTTTTAATAAAAAAAATATTTTTAATAGAAATAAAAATTAATAAAAAAATAAATTCTGGGGAAAAAAAAAAATTGGCTCGAAAAAAGTTATGCACGAAAAAATTGGCAAACCTGATACACAAGAATTCATTTTTTCAACAACTGATGTACGAAAAATATATTTTAAAAGAACTTGTGCACCAAAATCAGTTTATTTGTAAAATGAAGCACTAAAATTGTCATTGTTTATAAAATGATGCACCAAAAATCACTTTTTTAGTTGGTGCATCAATTTTTCGTGTGCATAAGTTCAAAACTTGTGCACGAAAATGATTACGTTATCGGAAAAAATTTCAAAACTTTATTTTCCCCCGAATTTTTTTTTTTATTAAAAGAAAAATTAAATGCCACATGTCACTCTTAAAATCCTTCCTATTTTCAAACTCTTTTTATAATATCCTACTCCTATATATATATATATATATATATATATATATATATATATATATATATATATATATATATATATATATATATATATATATATATATATATATATATATAAATCAAAAAAATTTCTTTCTATTCAATTATTAAGTTTTTGAGTCTTTTTTTTAGAAAATCAAATACAAAAGATGAAAAACCAAAAACAGTAGAAAATGTTTCACAAAAACAAAATTTCTAAGAAATGAGTCAAAAACATAAATTCCAGCATAATTTAATATAGTTCAATATTTAAAGAATTTTTTGAAACCAAATGTTTTTATAAATGCCCATATTCTTGTATTTTCAAACCTTTAGCAATCTGTGGTTTATATATTGCATAAAGTCATTAAAATTGATAACTGTAAATGGGAAATCAGTGATTGTCTAGTAGAAAAACAAAGAAAAGATATATTTTCAGTAAATATTGGCATTTAAATCTATTTATCATAAAAACTATAAAGTTTTGCAGTAATTTTTAATAATTTATTGACTTTGAGATCCTTGATGCTAACTTGATAAACGGCAGAGACATGTGAATAAGTCTAAATTCTTTAATAAACTAGTCTATTTCCTCCTAGATCCTTGGTGCTAATTTGATAAACGACAGAGACAGGGGAATGAATTAAAAAATTGTACTAAGTCTAATTTTGAACATAAAAACATGCATATAATCAAAAATATCTTGAGAGAAAAAGCAGTTTATAAGGTTGATAAATCATATTCTGGGGACCCTCAATAAAGATTGAAGATTATTCATGTTTTCATATAAATTCGTTTGGTTAAATTGTGTCATAAAACTGCTCTGTTTTAATTACAAAAATGTATTTATGCCATATTTAAGTAAAATATTAATTTAATTTATTTGTACTTGATAAGAATTGAATAAGTTTGATTGTATATCGTGTCATTTTTAAATTATTAAAACCTACAGTTTATGAATTTGTTACACAGGTTGAACTCTAATAAAAATACAAGTTTCTGCATTTTACAAAACATTTCATTTCTTAAGAAAATTTGCTCTTATGAACCAATTTATGAAGTCCGGGAATATAAGTTTTTGATTTCTGAAATTGAAATTTTACTTTTTTAACAATTTCAAGATTTACTGATGGTTTGAAATGTTTCAATTCTGGTGTTAAAAATTTAACCCATAAAGATTTAAAGAATTTAATTTTATTTAGTTTAATCCGGGTATTAAAAACATTAAGTCGGGTGTTAATTTAATTTATGTCTGGTAGGTACTAGTTTTTTTCTTTATATATATTAAGGTATTTTCAACTTTTGGTATATGTTTAATCAGTTTTTATTAATTTATTTGAATACTAATGAGTTGTTACTAATTTCAGATGACTTTCCCTTACAATCCAAAGCATAATGTGGCTGCATTCTTAGATATGAGCCATTCTGAGGTTGATGAAGATTGGAAGATTATTCTGGGATTCTTGATAAATTCAAACCTGAGATTTGCCATCTCAGAAAGCCATGTACTATATAGAGATATTCTTTAGGAATTCTGGCATAATGCAAGGTTTTCCATAATAAATGGAGAGAAGGACTGTGGCATCCATTGTGAAAATGGAAGAGGTTACCATTGCTAAAGATGTACTGATGAGAGTTCTACAATTAGATGATGCTAATGGTGTTAAAAGGTTGGACATGGAGAAAATAAAGAATGTCTGTAGACAAACTGGGTATCAGGTTGATTTCCCAGAAAGCATGGTGAAGAAGACAAGAGTCTCTTTCAACTAGAGATATCTTATCCATGTTCTAGTGTGTTGCTTCTCTGAAAGGTCTGGGGTTTTGACGAGATGAATCAAACATTAGCATCTGCTTTTTATTATATAATTACTCAAAGAAGATTTAATTTCTGTGGATTCATTATGGACTGCATGCAAAGAATGTCTAAAGGCAGTTCACAGAAGTTTCTCCTCTATCCAAGATTCCTTCTGGTCATCTTGCAATCTGAAGTTTAGGGACTGATGCTTGAAGGTCCTACACTTAAAGATGGAAACATGAACTGGAAAATAATGAATAATATGAATAAGTCATTTCCCAAGGCAAGGGTGGTATTTTATGGGGCAGTTCACTCCTTTTTTCCCACCCACGATCAATCAGGAAAGAGTAGCAATTCAGATGTTTTTGGAGCAACAAGGACTGTGGGGAGAGAATGTGCAATAGGAACAAGCAGAACAACAAAAACAACAACAAGAACAACAACAACAACAACAACAACAACAACAACAACAATAACAACAACAACAACCAAAACCACAACAACAGGAACAAGCAGATCAACAACAACAACAACAAGCAGAGCAGCCTGAATCTCCTGGCATTATTATTCCATCCCCTCCTCCTCAATCACCTATTGTTGAGCAACCTCAAGGAAGTGATGAAAGAGGAGAGTGGTTCTATACAGTTGAGGGGAGCCAAGCCTTGCCTAATCTGGCTGCTTCACATACTGTTTCTTCTGCAGTTCCACCTCCTATTGTTCAAAAGGATGCTTCTTCTAGCACTCCTATCAATGTGTACAGCTCAACAAAGAAAGGGGGACCAGGGATTGGTATGTTGACAATCATGGAGCTGAATAAGAAAAATGAGGCTTTGGAGCAATTGGTGAAGAAAAAAAGTTGAATGATCAATCAATTAAGGTGGAAGCATGCTTCAAATGCTGTTATCAGAGAGCAGTTGATAAATAAGTGCAAAAGGTCTCTTCTTATGGATGATGCATCCAAAATAGGGGAAGATAAAACTGAAATGAATATTGAAGTGGAGCATGTTGAACTTGAAGCTGAAGTAAGGATTGAGAGTAGTGAAAGTTTGAATGAGGAAGTTGAGGTTGATATATCTATTGTGGGAAAGATAATGGATGATTTGAAGAAAGCTGGAAGTGTTAAAGGAAATGAGAAAATCACAGAGTTTACCTCTAATGAAGAAACATTTACATCGGGTGAAGACTTAAGTAAGTGTGGTGATGACCAAGAAAAACCGGGTGAAGATTTAAATAAATCTGGTGATGACCAAGACAAACGGGTGAAGTAGAGATTAAATCTGGTGAGGAAGTGGAAAATGTGGATGCTGAGATTAATGTCAAGAAGTTTAGAGGTTTGGATCAGTTTGGGGAAACAATAGATCAAGAGACATTTGAGAAACATTTTGAGGGTTTGTATGAAGGCATATTTGATGTCAATGGTAAAGAGACTTTCGATGTATACATCAAGGAGAGGAATCTTGAGTCTATTCATGAATTTCACATAAATAACTAATGGAATGAAGAACTAGGAGGAGAGAAGGTGGTTATAGACATTGAAAGTGACAGTTAAGGAGGAAGAAGTAGAAAAAGCAGCTGAAGAGATTCCTAAAGTTGGTGCTAGCAGTGTGAAACAAGGAGGAAGGGTAAAAAGTAGAGCATTGAAGTCTTCAACACTAGTACCTTCAAAGGCAGTAAATCTAAAGAAGAAGATAATTGAGTATGAAAATATATTATCATAGAAGAATTACAAGCTTCATCTGAATAACTATTTAGTAACAGTTGGTGGGTTGTCATCTAGGTCAGTGGGACAAATGAAAGTTGAGAGTTGGAGAAAAACTGGCTAGATGTTCAAACCAAAGTCATGGTAAATGAACTGAGATCAAAAGGAGAAAAGAAGATAGAAGTGGATCTGATCAAAAGACAATCAATAAGGGCTACTGAAAATGTTGAAATGAATGTTGAAAGTCCAAGAATAGAAGAAACGGAAGCTCTAGTTGCTCATTCAGTTCAAACTGGTGAGGGATCTTCTACCAAAACTGTTGATCCAAGTAAGACTGTTATATTGAAGTCTCTTGTTGAGAAACAGAGTCAAGATGTGCAACCAAAGACTAAGCTAAAGCAAGAAGATGATCCTTTTGCTGAATATATGGAGAAGGAGCCCTAGTGTGCAAAGGCTCAACATGATGATCATGTTTCTGCTCAATCTTCTAAATCAACCTTCCTAGAGGACTACTATGTAGATGATCCTACTGTCACAACCATGATTGAATAATTGTCTAAATGGATTGATGAGACTGTAGCAGATGGAGGAGATTAGATCAGTATGGGTTTCCAATTGATGCTGGCGATACTTCAGTTCAAGGAGAGATTAGTGCATCACGATCTAGAATAAAGAAAGTTACCCAAGAGGAGTTGAGGGCTGAAAGAGAAGAACTGATAAATTTGAAGAGGGGTATTCTTCCACCTATAGTTGGTTGGAGGTTTGATCATTATACTGGTTCTATTGTCATCAATAGAAAAAGCCAAAGGAAAACTGGTACAATGACACAGTCCTTTGATACAATTGAGAAGCTCATGAAAATATATGTGGAAGATGCTAGAAGACTCTGTTAGTTGAAGATGGTGAACCATGGTAGTATGCACATGAATATGATTATGAAAGGTTCATCCATGAATGTGTTAAGACAAATTTTGTCAACTTTTAAAAGAAGTTCAAAGCTAAAAGGAAGAGAATGACTATGTTCATTGCTCCCATGAAGAAGGCCAAAGTTGTGAAACAAAATCCCAAGATACTCAGATGGTGGGTTGATTATGAAAGTGATGAGATTGTGCTGAGCAAAGAAGATGGAGATGATGAGAGGCTCTATAAGATTGTTGATGTAAGAGAGCTCTCTAATGTTGATATTCTTACTATTTTCAACCTTCCACTTGAAAAATTACAACCTGATGATAAAGAAGGATGACACTTGAAACTGTAGCTTGGGAAGTTGATAAAATTAGAAGGGGTACAAAGGAGAGAAGGTAGAGATTGATGTCTGTTTGGAAGATGGGAATCGATCTTATACTAGGAAGATGAAGATTTTGGAAGCATCATCAAAGGGGGAGATTGTTGGAGCAGACAAGTTAGATGTTGAAGCTTCCAAATATCTTTATCACTGTGTATAGTGTTATTGATTTAGTTCGGGTGAACATTGTTCATCACCCTAACTAAATCTTAGATAATAATATCAAGAAGACTTTAGGTCGGGTGAACTAACACTTCAATAGAGTTATGTTCAAGTTCACCCGAACTAAAGTTAACTGATGATCTACTTATTAGTTCACCCGAAGTGTTTTTAAATAAACATAAGGGTGTTTGTAATGTAAAAGTTAGTTGTCTTAGCCTATAAATAGTGGTGAGAGCAGTGCAGAAAGTGTGAGTTTATGAATCATTTACTCTGTAACAAACTTTCCCCCAATTTAAGGCTTTGAAAATAGTATCTTCGTTCGTTGAATTCCTTGTTCTAAATTCAGTTAGTTTGGTCACTAATTTGTTATTCCGCGACCTATTATTGATTCCTTACATATAGTGTTATAGCTTTGAGGAATTCCAAGACCTGAAAATATATTTCTTATAAGAATTTATCAATCCAAATTTACTTCTTTTTTGACACAAGAGCTAAGTTAAATCCTGACTTATAGGGAAAGGATGTGGATCAACATATGCATAGGTCTATGATAGGTTCATTGATGTATTTGACTATTACCTGACAAAACTGTTTATGTGCTAGACATCAGGCCAATCCTAAAGATTCACACCTAGTTGATGTTCAGAGGATATTTAGATACCTTAAGGGATAACCTAGTCAAGAACTTTGGTACCCTAAGAATTCAAACAGTGATTTCTATAGATTTATAGATAGCGATTATGGTGGTTGTAATCTCAATAGGAAGTCAACAACAGGAGGATGTCAATTTATAGGGAACAAACTTGTTTCATGGCAGCGCAAGAAACGAACATCAGTTTCTCAATCTTTTACCGAAGCTGAATATATAGCAGCAACTTCTTGCACTTCCCAAGTTTTCTGGATTCAGAATCAAATGTTAGAGTATGGCCTTAATTTTATGAACACGCCCATCAACATAGATAACACAACAGTAATTTTCATAACTAAGAATCATGTCGAGCACTCATAGACCAAACACATTGAGATTAGGTATCACTTCATAAGACACTGCTTTGAAAAGAAATTGATGTATGGAGTTAAGGTTCAGATAAACAATCAGTTAGCTGACCTTTTCACAAAGGCATTTGATATAACAAGATTCAATTTCCTTCTTGTTGTTTATTGTCGGTTTCTTGTAATTTGTCATTTTGAGCGGTATTGAGTGAAATTTTCAAACTTGTTGAAATGAGGTGGTTGTTTATGTTATTGAGGCAAAGTTGGTAATTCTACAATAACTTAAGGACTGGAGTTCACTAGTGTAGAAAAAGAAGATGTCATTTGGACGCTTGTAGTTACCCGCTCATTTTGAACAATCATACTTGGATCTACTCGAAAACTTGTGTCCAATTAAAGCTTGTGTCCAAATAAGGTAACTCTTCATTGAATCCCATTAAACTAAAACATGGGATCATCAACGATTCTTACAACATTTTCTTGTATGAATATTCTCATACTCCCAAATACCTTCTAGTTCATATTTAATATTTTGAACCTCCCCTTCAAGCATTAAACCTCTAATCTGAATGAACCTTGGATATAAGACAATCTTATTCTTTGGTTATTAAATATTTCTTCTCATGTTGTCCAATATCATTCCAGAAAAATTAAACTCTTTCCGGTAATCATAGCAAGTAATCAATTCAACATAACCCGAAGATAACACCAAATTTAGCTCATCTAATCCACCTTCTCTTGGAGAAAGACAGTGGATGAAAATATGAATCAAATATCTCGATTTGTGAGAGACATTTCCCTTCTTAACTATTTGTCTAACAAACTCCCCTGCATACCTTAATTTTCAAAAACATTTTGGAACTTCTTTAATTGTCAGTATTTATAACCAAATCTCATCATTTAACTATAAAACCCTTCTCGGAACAAGTTCAGTAATTACTCCTTCATTATCTTGGACCCATGATCTAATATTCACAACATCATTATCAGTAGTAAATGTTGCTGCATTCCAAAACTGAGCAATGAAGTCTCCATACACAAATGGATCACTTGCTAAGCATGAATTAACTTTGATCTTCTTAGAAATTCAATTGCTTCAGAAAAATTAACACCATTAGGTTCAGTGTCAGCCAAGAGTGCACAAAGGTTGTATATCAATCACAAAACACATCGATCATTTGTATAAGAGAAGAAATATCATTTTAATTATATTTCATTCAATGAAACAATGTTTTTCCTATACGATGTAATTACAAACCTTTTAAAAATAAGAAAAGATTTATTCAATTACTAAGAGATAGGGTTAAGCATATGATACTAAGGTGTTGTTCTTTTTTGAAAAAAAAGTCTTAATAGGCTACGACCTCTGACCCGGTCAGAGGTTTTAAATATTTTGTTGTTCTTTTTCTTTTTTCAACCAGAGACAAAAAAACTCTTTTTACCTCTGATCCAACCCTACATAAAATATCTCTTTTTCACCTCTGGTTAGGCCATTGTTGTGCTGTGTACTATTTGCGATTCTTATCAAACCTCAACTACGTCTTTTGAAAAAGAATTTCATCATTATAATATGTATATATATATATGAAGTGTGTAGAGAGAGCCAGTGTTAAACAAAACAATGTTAATTATAGTATTAATTATATCGACGTCAAGACCATTTTTTTGTCTCCTGTTTTCTCCTTTTCAGCCAGATATTGACATATTTGTTTGAATGTATGTATCTTTTACTAACTATAACATTATATTAATTTGACAAAGGCATACAAATTGTCATATTTTGCCAAAGTGATTAGGAAATAACCGTTAATATGATAAGTATAAATTAAATTATTGTAATTACTGTTTAAATATTACTTTTACGCTCAAAATTATCTCATAATGAGTTTAAAATATCGCTTAGAATGGTTAAGTTACTTTTCTATTGGATGATCAACTAAAGAAATATTACTATTGCCTGCTTTGAAAGCACGTTTTCCCATCTTGAAGAGAATGATTTTTTCTCCGAATATGATCGAGGTGAAGTACATGCTAACTAGAATGTACAAGATGGGGACGAGTACGATGAGGACGATGTTCAACCACATGGAAATACAACATATCAACAATATATGTTCAATTGTCGAGATCAACTTGCGGCACAATTAATGCAAAATGTTGAAAATGTTGTTTGAATATTATCTTTATTTGAAAAATGTTGCCACTATGTTTGAACATTTTTATGAATGTTTTTATTTAAGACGGTTTATAAATGCAACAGTTTAGTACTAATATAGTAAAACAGATGTTACGAAGGAAAAAAGAACATAGTATATTGATTCAGATTCAGAGTTTTGGACCACCTTTGATTATTCAGAGCTGGTATTCAGATTCAGAGGAAAAACCTATAATTTAATCAGAAGAAAAATAATTGATATCCGAATTAAACATATAATTTAATCAGAAGAAAAAATAAACTTATAGATCCGACAAATGCAAAAGTACATCCGAAATAAAAGTCATACTCCGAAGTAGAAGACGACCGACTTAAGTAGAAACTATTAGATGTAATAAGTTTTATATCCAATGTAAAAGAATGGAAAATTAAACTTACAAATTTTCCTTTTCAAAAGTAAAATTTTTAATATCCGAAGTAACTTTTGAATATCCAAACTAAATAACTTAGTTCCACAAAGCAAAATTCTCCGGAACAGAATATATTGATAAAAACTTTTCAAAGTATTATTTACTTCAAAAAATCTTGTGTCAAAATATAATAAGTTGCATACTGTTATGAAAATGAGAAATAATTATTTATCAAATTTTTCAATACTACTACAAAAGATAAATAATAAATATATATATTTAAATAAACATATGACATGTAGATCATTGTTTGTCCTTAGCATTTTTATATTTTTGTGAGTTTTGACGATATTTGATCATAGTTTCTGTAGCAGACGTACAAAAAACAGTTTGCTTGTTTGAATATGTCTTTCGCAAACAATTTTGTCAAAATTACAATTTTGTAGAACATTTGCCAAATCTTCAACTTTTATTTGTCAATTGTGTGAGGTTCTATTAGGTTATGTAAACACAATCACAATATGTATTATAATATCTTGATCTATCAAAAAAGTTTAACATTGAATTTAAACACTTTGATATTAGAAGTTATGTGATTAAACGAATATTGTTTATATCAAGAATAATAAGAACAATAATAATAACGAATATCACCAACAAGTCTCAATGTATTAATCTTAAATGAATGATCAATACACATGTTTTTCTTAATAAAGGATGTATGTATTTTTAGACTTTAAGGCTAAACCTAGCTTTTCTAGGAACCGATTTAACAATTTACAATCGTAAAGTAACTACAATTAAGGAAAAGATAATTATAAATCTATTCTAAAATTATCTTTTTCTTTTAAAATCTTCTTGCAGTAGTAACATTTTACGGGCAGTAGCAACGAGCTTGTGCAGTAGAAACCATTACACTTGCAGTAGTAACCTATACACTTGCAGTAGTAAGTGAGCAGTAGTTAAACTGTAGTAACATGCAGTAGTAACCAAACTTAACTCATTTTCATCAGTTTATTCCCAACAATCTCCCCATAAACTTGAACTTTTATTATCATTCAAGTAACAAGTTTCAATTTATACAGACGATGATTACAAAACTAATTTCTATTGTCCTTCTTCTTTTTAGCTCGTTCTTCTTTCACCTTCAGCTCTTCTTCATTTCTTTGAATTACCATTTTGCATACTAAATCATTAGCCATATGAGACTGTCTTAGAGCAAACAACCTTAAAGTGATCATCTCATGTGAAGTACCAAAATCCAAATCATATTTTTTCTCCACAAAATAGAACTTGATCACACCTTGTTTTCTATTTATTAAATGCACACCACTTCTTTCATACAGAACCCATTTAATCACTAGATCATATCCTTTCCTGTGAAATATATTGCTAAACATCCCACCTTCAGGAGTGAACATGTCATTTAGCCAATAAAGGGTAAGATCAGTTCTAGAGCAAGAACCTCTGTTCTATGAGTACTTTCTTACTCCAATTTGATGCAGAAGATCTTGTCTTGTGAAGTCTTTGACCATTCTGTAGAAAGCTAGCATTTGGTACTTCTTGTTATTAGCTCTTGTAACCATGGAAGTTGTCTTATTCTCCCCTCCAAAAAACTCCAGTCAATGATTTCTGGTAATTAAACAACCAAGGGCTCAACATGCATACCGTCTTCATGAAAAATCAGAGCTGAAAAATCATTAGGAAATATCTCCACATCTCCTTCCCTTTCTACTATTGCAGTAGAATCAACAAGTACAAACTGAGTTGAAGCAGTAGTTTCTTCATCAAGTGGCTTTTCAGATTGAGTGGTTTCAGCTATAACAACTTCTTTTTCTGCAGTAGTTGGCAACTCAATTCTTTGTTTCTTTCTAAATTGATTAGTAAATATAGATTTCTTCCTTTTCTGCTGCTCAAGATTAACAACATGTTGAGATTTAAATGGATTAGGGATTACCTGTCCTGGTTCATTCAGCACCCTAGCTCCAACTTCATGAGCTCTTTTCACCAACCTTTCCAACTCATACCTTTCTTGTTCTTGTTGTTTTGTTAATCTAATATCTTCTTCTTTCTCTTTCTTTCTCTCGTTTTCAAATAACCCAAGAATGTTTCCAAAGCTCGTAGGAACTAAGGATTTACCCCTATACCTTCTGTCTTTCAAGTACCTCACGAACTTTTGTTTATTAGTATCCATCTTTTCTTTCTTGGTTGTCTTTTTGACTTCAACCTTTGAATTCTTTGCTGCTTCTGTTCTTTCTATCTTGGCAAGCTCTCTGTTATATTCTGCAAGCAAGGCCAGTCTCTTTTTTTCTTTTCTTTCTATTCTTTCAAACTCCGTTCTTTGGAGTTCGCATGTACTTCTCTTGAAATTGTAGTATCCCCAGAAACATCAATTGTCTCAGAAGCTACTTGTAGAGCAACAAGCTCATAAATCTTTAATTTCTTAGCTTCCTTAGTTGTCTTTTCAGTTTCTTCTGCAACCAACACTCTCTTTCCTTTTCCTTTAACTGTTGGATTATTTGGATCAACCCTCCTTCCTACAATGTACTGATTTATTGGAATATCAAGCTTTCTTGTGTCAGGAGGAATGATTGGAGTAACTCCATATCTAGGTGTAGGATCCACAACATGAACCTCACCCTCAACTATTCTTACTTCAGGTATAGTAGGAATAGCTACTCCTTTTTCTTTGGTTCTTTTGGCTTGTTCTGGTTTCCTTTTCTGAATAATATCACTCTTTATTTTGAGTAATTCTTCAGCAAGTGTTCTCTCCTCACTACTAGGTTCATCAACAACAGGAGCAGTAGCAGCAGTAACTAGAGGAGCTTCAGTTTCTGATTGAGTTATTTCGAAAGTAGTAACAGCTTGATCAACTACAACAGTAGTAACAGCCTGATCAACTTCTTTCTTTTGCTCCCCCTTAAATGCAGTAGTATTATCTCCATCATTACTTTCTATCTCTTTCTTTTGCTGCTCCCCCTCAACTGCAGTAGTAACAACTACCGTTCTTTAAGGCACTGCAATTTCTTGATCTTGAGTGATTGCCACTTTTTCATTATCTTGTGCATCCAACTCTTCAAATACATCTGCATACTTCTTCAATAGAGCATCTATATAACTTTCTTCTTCTTCATGAATCTCAGCAGCAGAAGCTGGTTCACAGTACTAACCACTGGTTATGCAGTACTAACCCCAAAGTTTTCTAAAGTCACTTGCTTTGTTGATGCAGTAGTAACTACATGTGTCTTTTGTGTTTGCACCTTTTTAGAGTCAGCTATCTCTATATTGTCCCCATTTTTGTAATCATCCATATCTGAAGAAGAACTTGAAGAGCTGGAGGGCATAGGAGAGGTAGCAACATCCCTCATCACATGCTTCTTTTTCTTAAGCTGAAACTTTAACTGTTTTCTTTTCTGCACTAGCTTAAGCACCAACGTTCTGAGGACAGCAAGCTCCTTAGCCTGTTTATCTACCTTTGATCTAAAGTATTGTTGGGGTGTATAGATCTTAAGAGTTCAACGTTATATCAATAACCTAGCGGAAATAAGCTATCGATTATCTAGCGAATATATAACCTTCGGAAACGAAATCAAACCAATGATTATTGATAAGATTAGACCTTAGGAAGACTATTCGGTTGATTGATTATCTGTTATAATCAGTTTGGAAAACAAAGAAAACGGCAGCAGCAGTTCAACACGCACAAACCCTAGCAAAACGACTAGCTCGTTATGCAGGAAGTATATGGGTATATATAGGCCCAGATATTCATCCGTACGGATTACTTCCTATTCGTACGGATCTGATCTCATCCGTACGAATGCAATACTTTAATAAACACTCTTGTTTAATTTACTTAATCATGCGAATAAACTTTCATGCGCACGGATGCATCCTCATCCGTGCGAATGTAATCGGAATATTATTTAAACATCACAAATCGTATATTTGATTAATTCAGAATAACGTAAACATTCAAGCGTATAATAAATCAAATAAGAAATATTAATATCCAAACAATACAAAGACTGATATTAGAATAAACGTGTAATTACATATGAATCTAGTAACTAACCAAATGCACCTACAAATATGCATTAAAATATGCATTAAAAAAATATGCATTAAAAATATGCCTTAAAAATTCCAACATTTAAAATTCCAAACTTTAAATGCTTTTGTTTCTGCACCAACTTAACTACCCACTTCATTCCAACCTGTTCTTTTTTGAGAAAGGGATTGTTGCAAAGTATGTATTAAAAATTTCCATTGAGGAGACAATATAGATTTTTGAAAAGGAGTTGTAGTAAGTGGTCCCTCATATCCCATTCTTTAAAAGTTTTTAAAAAGAGTTTGAGTAGGAAGAGTGGTTATACCTCCTTCATCCTGAAGTTGCAGATGAGTTCTAAGAGTGGCTTCAGTCACATTAATCTTTCTTCCATCCACAGTAGTTATGATAACCGGGTTATCATTCGGTGTAGAATGAACAACATTAACCGAAACACTCCTAACATGATCTTCTTAAATTTCTACGCAAATAGTTAAAGCATAATGTATATGGGAATTTTGCAAGAAATCAATTATGGGATGAAACTATTGATAGTCCTTGGGTTTTAACCGTACGAATGCAATACTTTAATAAACACTCTTGTTTAATTTACTTAATCGTGCGAATAAACTTTCCTGCGCACGGATGCATCCTCATCCGTGCAAATGTAATCTGAATATTATTTAAACATCACAAATCGTATATTTGATTAATTCAGAATAACGTAAACATTCAAGCGTATAATAAATCAAATAAGCAATATTAATATCCAAACAATACAAAGACTGATATTAGAATAAACGTGTAATTACATATGAATCTAGTAACTAACCAAATGCACCTACAAACTCCCCCTAGGAACTAGATTCTATGTATTCAGTCTTCATAATCTTCACTGCTGCTCAAACATGTCTTCGATCGGTCCTCCTATGCATGGATCTTATAAACAAAACATACACGTACAACCTTGTTGAAACGCGACGCCTGATCCATATCATTGACATCACAAAATATAGGACATAGATACAAAGAATAAATATCATCATCAGTTAAATTTCTAATCCACATTGGATCAAAAATTCTCAGTGTTTCCCATACACCTTTTCTCTCTAATACAATCACAGCTTCTGTAGTTCGATCATCGTAATACCACCATTTGAATCTCCGATGGAAATCGGCTTTCATTTTGCGTAGCTGAATCTTCTCCATCACCCTTGGCGCTGTATACGTTACATGCTTCAAAGCTTTACCTGTTCTCGGATTCTTCTGATCTTTAGAATAAGTAATCTTTGGATAAAGTGGCTTCAGGCACTTCCACGATGTTCTGAACTCATAATGAAGTTGCTTTTCCAACCAAGTTGCTTTATAATCCGACTCACTATACAATAGCTTTAGACGAGCCAACCGCATCATATCAAAATACGGTAGAGTCTTCAAGTCAGGAACGAATTTAAAGTAATCGATGCCACGCTCTCGCTTGACTGCATATACGTTTAAATCATCCAAGTATGCCCAACTGATAATTTGACCTTCGGTCTTCGCACCTTTCAGAGAATAAAACTTTGAGTAATCAGGTTGAACAACTTGACGAGGCGGGCGGAAACATCCTTGCTTGCCTGACGCCATTCATCTTTCTTGACACGCAGTTCTTCGAGATCTGGTGTAGATTTGTCGGCAACTGGATGTTTATCTAATTTGCGATTAAGATCTCCATCATCGACGTTAAAAACTGCATCGTCATCTGGAAGATCTTGAAAGTCATTCGATTGATAGATAGGATTTGCTGAATCAACGTTTTGCTCAAAAACTATCTCATCAACATCGTCATAAGAATCAGGAGGATTTGCTGCAGAAGCAGATGCAGTTTCTTCAGTAGTAACTTCATAAGGATTCATTTCCAGCAGTTCTGCAATCTGTTCTTTTGTCAAAGAATGTATTATCTCTCCTTCTTCTTTATCATACTCGACGCTAAATTGAATTACCCCCTGCATATCCAAAATATGAGTTAATTTGGACTTTACATGCGAGATAGGAGTAATATCATGCTGCGATTCACTTGTAGGTTCTGTACCAGCATTATCAGAATCGGTGGTTTCACCTCCTTCGGCAGACGGTTCAGAAGATGCATCGCCTGAGTCTTTAAGTCTAAAAATCCCATCATCTCCTACAATCATATTATCTTTCACCTTATTGTAATCTTCCTCCAATTTCTTGATTTTCTCGGATTCCTCTGCAGTGATAAGTTCCAATTCCTTGTTTTTATTTGAGCAATCCTCAAGCAACAACTTCTGTTCTTTGATCGTGTCGGACATTGCAGCTCGTTCAGCTTCACCTTTTGCAACTTCAGCATTAAGTCTCTGAATTTCTTCATCTTGTTGATGCTGTTTTGCCAAAACATTTAATAACATAGCATTCAAGATGGAAAGCTGAGCAGAATCAGAAATCTGCATTGATGAAGATGATTTTTCAGCGTTTATTGTTGTTGTGGTAGCAGTCGTCATGATTGGCTCACTAGAATGTCCTTGCTGCGAATGTGGACCAGTAATAGGAGGAACTGGAGCTGCAGTGCTGGCAATCGTCTTTGGAGCAATATCAGAACGTTTCACCAGCTTAAAACGTTTCGACGATTTCTCCCTTTTCTTGAGAATATCTCCTAACGATCTTGCTGCAGAAGGATCTTTTCTTTTCCGTACTGATGGAATCTCATCAGCACCCATGACAACATCATCTTCATCTCTTAAACCAGCTTGAGATGACGATGCACCAACAACAGGAGATTCAACAGGAATAACCTCAACATCTTCATCGGAGTCAGACTGTTGAGGTACAACAATATCCTCAGCATCTGAGTCACTATCATCATGTCTCCATTTCTTACCACCAGGGAAGACATATGTTGAATCTGCAAGGTGACCAATCAAGCGTCTCCACAGGTTTCACCTTCTTGTTTTTGTACGTAAGCAAACGTCCCATCGTCATATCATTCATTGTCTCCAGCTTGATCATATCATCAGCAACTTTGGGCAAAGTTGGAACCTTCACGTCAAGAATCATTTGTACAAAGCGAGCATACATCAGATATTTGAGCTTTTTCGTCTCTAGATTCTCTGCCATACGCTGCAAAATCATTCCCGAAAAGTTGTAAGGAATGTTCAACACCAAAGCTGCAAACGCACTTTGAGTTGTCTCCCTCATTTCATCATGTCCAGCTTTTCGTGGGCTCAAACTGTCACACCCCGCTTGGAAGCGGAAACGCGAGATGTTCCGGTTATAATATCAGAGTCAAGATTACAACAATATAACCGATAAACAAAACATAAAATTAAATTGATCATGCCAAATGTTACAAAATACATCAATAAGTCAAGGCGATGAGACACCAAGTACAAATACAACTCCAAAAGAGATAAACAAACGGATCGTCATGGAAATTACAATAAACAATATAAATTCAAATTTCCCAAAAGCAAGCGATCCGAAAATAAACTATGGCATGATCAACGGAAATCCTCAATTTCCTGCAAAGCGTTAAAACGACATCAACAACATGTTGGTGAATTATTCGCAAGTTTAAAGTAAAAAGTGACCCATCGACCAGTTTCAATAAACATCATAATTTCAAATACTATATCTCAAATCTTTTCATTTCAAAACATATCTTTTCAAACCATATCTTGTTTTTCAACCCTAGTGAGGATACCATGCTTAGATTAGTTATACATCGAACCTTGCCAGTCCTAAAGACGCAATTCCTAAGGCAGTGCCAACCAAAGGCATCCATAAATTCAAGTACGGTCATAACACCCACACATAGATACCTACTGAGGGATGAGGGTTAGGCGAAATAACCCATATAGCTATATATATGAAACCGTTGGGCATAAAGCTTAACGAGTATATAAGGCACCCAATCTAAGGCAGACCTATTCTACTAGGTAAACAAGATAATCAATACATTCCGCATACGCAGACAGTTTTAAAATACATAATAAGATGATTAATAATATTCCGCATACGCAGACAGTTTTAAAATACGCTTTACAGCCCAAAAATAGTAAGACAAGGGCTACGAATAACTCACAATACAAGCTTCAGCAAATCCCAGAAAAACAATCATGGAGCTACAACTCCACCGTCTAAGTGCCCTAAACAGCAATAATATAGTCTCAGTATCTCTACAAGTATAGTTCGGTTTAGCCTTGTCGGTTAAGATTAAGTTTAATATAACATTCCAAAGATTTAATAAGTCGATTAAGGATGACGGATTAAGAAGACGATGTTCCGCGCCAGAAAAGGGCCGATCGGCAAGATATCGAACTTTCACGTCAACAGCGACCGTTGGAAGCAAAAGATAACTCCGAGTGGAAAGGATTATTAATACCAATGTTAATTATATTGGCCAAGATTAAAGACGTTGACTTATAAAAGTCAAAGGTCAATTATGTTGACTTATGAGAGTCAAATGTCAATTAAGTTGACTTGTTAAAGTCAAAATCAATTTAAAGGTCCACTTTGACACTTTGAATAATTTGAAGTGTTTTCATGCCAAAATGTTTTGAGTAAAATGTCTTTCAAAACCATTTTATAAAATTTGCCGCAAGACATATTTTGATGACTTAAAACGATGATTAATTTGAGACGAAGTTTAAAGTATCGCAAAGATGTTTAAAATGTCCGTTTTAAGTAATATTATGACATTTGTGATTGCGTTGGTGTCTTTGAGTCCAAAGACAATGTTATTGTAAAATATGTTACTTTTGTACACAATATATCTATATAAGTGTTTTAATGTCGTAAAAAGTCGCGAGTTGGAATTTCGGCAGCGCTTCCGCGTCGTAAAATATTAATCCAAATTTCATTCACTTTCCCGCTTAACAACAATTGCATTTTACACCATTATTCATAATACATAATACAATAATAAGTTTAATACAATACTTTAGTTAGATTATATTTTAACATTTTGTCCAGCTTCAGTCCAATTTGATCAAGCGCACGAGTGTTGGTCTATTAATTTATCCTAACCGATTTCAAGGCTAAAACCGAATATGAATATATTGAAATCAAAAAATTCACAAGAGTAACAAGTTATACCGATAACACTCGCTTGATTTGACAAGGATCTGGAATCAACAACTTCAGTGGTGCAGTGATGAGTATATCCGCCTCCAAAACACAAGACAACCACCGAAAATTAGCAAAACGAAAGATTTGAACGGACAGACTGATCCAGCCGTCGGCTGGAGGCTGACAGACAGCTCCAAATTTTTGTTATTTTTACGTTTTTAAGCGTTTTCAAGTATATTTTCAGTAGATTTCGACATGCAACTTATAAACTCTTAATAATATCTATTTATCTCTTCAAATAACATATTTTTATCTCATGATCTTGGTAAAAAGTTTATAAAAATTATATTTTTAGATTAAACACCATAGAAACTTTTGTAAAACCTTTATTTGATGTTAGATGATACATGCAAGTAATAAAATGATAAAATGTAATTAAAATCAGTGGAAGAAAGTTATTATACCGCAAGAAAAATGATAAGATGATGATCTAGCTTGATTGATGAAGAAGATTAAACCCGAAAATGATGAACACCAAAGCAACAACCCGGAAGAATCACCTCTCCATGCTTCCTTTGATGAAAATACTTGTTTATTATGATGTTTAGGATGTTTTAATGGTGAGACAAGGCTGGGATTTACTGCCAAGAGTGAAGAAAATGAAGAACAAAGGGAGAGAGTAGAGAGAAAAACACCAAATGTGTGTGTGTGTTTTGATTGAATAAATGAAAGAAATGACCAAGGCATGTGATAAAATTACTTGGGCAGTGTTTCCTGGCAGTTTAGGGGTCGAATGGGGTTATGCCATGTATCCCCAATCGATTTACATGCAAAAATGAGTCACCAAGACCTGTCCAGACCATTCCAGCCGTCGGCTGGCTGGATTCAGCCGCCGGCTAAATTCCTGCCAGCTGTTGGCTGGTCGGCAGGCTCTGCAGACTTGTTTTTGACCGTTTGGGAGTTTCGTTCATCGAAAACTCCCGATTCTTTTTGCGTTGAACTTAGAATTTTTCATACTTTGATTTACTTTATATTAGGTTCATTTAATATTTTATTTTCACTTTCGATTTCGAGATTCGCACGATTTCGGTAAAAGAGTACACAAGAGCAAATGCACGATAACTCGAGGATAAAGGATCCGATAACAAATTTGGCATAAACCTTCTAACTTATATTTATGAGAATACTAACTAATTGGCACTTAGATAAAATAATACTATACGTCCCGGTGGACGAATCAGCAAATACAGAAAACCCGATAAT
Source organism: Senecio squalidus (assembly GCA_910822075.1). Classification (NCBI taxonomy): domain Eukaryota; kingdom Viridiplantae; phylum Streptophyta; class Magnoliopsida; order Asterales; family Asteraceae; genus Senecio; species Senecio squalidus. The sequence continues at coordinate 59,560,930 of CAJVGC010000590.1, read as the reverse complement.
CAATAACGGCAAAACGTGAGCAAAACAAAGCGAAATACAAGGGTCGAAATCAATTGCGAATAAAATATAAATAATAAAGGTAACATAAGTATTTCAAATTGACGGGACGTCACAGCCTCCCCCAGTTAAAAGAATTTCGTCCTCGAAATTACTAACGAGCATTGCTAGAAGAAAAAAAAAAAAAAAAAAAAAAGATGGGGAAATTTGAGCAACTTCTGTCAAAGTCTAAAACGCACGCGCGTCACGATCAGAAATGGCGGAAAAATCTCGTCAATACGCAATCTAAAAAAGTTTCTCTATTCGGTAATCTTCTCGAATAGGCAGGAAATGTGCTGACTTAGTCAGCCGATCCATGATAATCCAAATGATATAATCCTCGGTGAGAGCCTCCTGATTTAACAACATTCTCTCCAGCGATAACGGTATGCAGATATTCTTCTCGAATCATATAACCTCTGCACGGTGCGTCGGCAACCAACCCATGCTCATAATAACGTCGAATCTACCTAAGACGATCGGAATCAAGTCGATAGGAAAAGAATGGTCATCGGAACTAACACAATAGGTAAGACGTACTTCGATAGCAGGTCAAACTCACCAACGGCACGCTCTATTTCGAAGGAAGACGCTAAGGATAAAGCCGTGCAAATATCAAGATATTGAACGCATTAGATATGAAACTCTCCGAAAGATGAAATTGAATTGAAGATTAGAAGAATTCAGAGACATTGACTCGAAAACTGTTAACAGTAGGAATTACGTTCCGGTCTTGCATAATTTATTCCAAACTAGGCGTAGTTGGCCAAATTACGCGTAGTTCGTAATGAACCATGCAATTGCAGAATTAATCCACTAAAGTTTAAAAGTGCAAGAAACGATTATTAGCAAGTCGAAGCAAGGTGATGGATTAAAATTTGAATTCGAACTCCTCAGAATCACACTCGTAGGACAACCTCGTCTCGTCGACTTCTTTGCAGATAGGAGCTTCCTTTGGTTCCAACACAGTAGGGGCGTACAAGGGAAATGACATACAAGGATGCGAAAAGAGAAGTGTGCAATCCGACGATAATAAGACTAAGCATCAAGTATCAAATAGGATAAACGCAGGTTGAACTTAGATGGGAGGAGTATATGTACCGGCTGGAGCTAACTCGGGACAGTTGGCCTTAAGATGCTCCGGAGATCCACATTCATAACATTTTCCCTTCATGGTCTTACAATACCTCCCTGTGTGACCAAGTTTCTTACATTTATCGCATTTCCAACAAGCCAACTCTCTAGCGTGGTGACTACCACACTGATCACACTGTGGAGGCCCACCTCTGACATTCGGAGCCACAACTGCATATGCTTGCACATCTTGAGGAGTATCCTGTCTCCTAGGTCTCTTCTACGAATCTCCATAACGGTCTTCACCACCCCGTTTCCCTTCGGAGTTTAGCTTAACAATCATCGGGGGTAACTCACCATCCCGAACCGCATTCTGAGTCAAAGTAATCGCAATTTCCACCGCGCTCTGAAAGGTGCTCGGTTTGCTGGATAGGACACTCTTACGAATTGCTGGGGGTAATCCGTGAGTGTAGCGACCTATACGTTTAAGCTCCGGTCGGACCAAGTGCGGCACTAGCTGGGACAAAGCGTGAAAACGCGAAGTGTACCCTTGGATGTCCGACCCAACCATGGTCAAGTTCCATAACTCATCCTCCAACTTCTGAATCTCAGATTCAGGTACATACTCGATAATCATCAGCTCCTTTAGCTGATCCCAAGTCATCTTGCTGATCTCAGCTCGGCCTCGCACATTCACGATTGAATTCCACCACGTCAGAGCCGTTCCTTGTAATACAAATGCAGCAAATCGGACTCGATCTTTGTCCGCACAGTCAATAGCATCGAAAATAGATTCCATCTTTTCCATCCATTGGAGCGTTCCAGTCGCTCCCTCATTGCCTCGGTACTCTGGGGCCTTACAGCTCATGAAAGTCTTTAGCGTGCAACCAGCGCGTCGAGCTGAGCCCTCTGCTCTATCTGATCCAGTGATCACGACTTCGGGACCCTCATTATTCACAATCGGCTCAGGGCCTTCATTATTAACAACCAACTCAGGACCTTCATTATTAACCACCGGCTCAGGATTTCCAGAACCCGAACCATTACCTTGGGCGGTGCCCTCCCTCAGTTGAGCTATAAGCTCGGGCATCATTGCCGCTATCTGTTGAGCGATCATCTGAGCCATGTCAGGATTCGTATCGTTCTCCACATTGTTCCTTCTCGCATTGGACGTATTAGCTCTCGCGTTCGAAGCATTATTTCTCGCGTTCGAATTCGCGGTATTAGCCCTCGCGTTCGAATTCGCGGTATTCGCTCTCGCATTCGCAGTAGCACGTCGCGCGGAACTTCGTGTCGCAACTCTCCTCGTAGGCTCCATCGTCCTAAAATAAAAGAGGAAAAGACTCGATCAGCAAATGTGTGCAACACAAAAACAAGGCCAAATGCCAAAACACAACGCGAAATTAAACACGTAATAAAATAGTGCACACATTGCTATCAGAGTAAAAATCGATTTAAAAAGCCTATGGTCATAGTCCAAGTGATTTACTCAGTTTAAATCACCCGGTTCGCTATAACCTTTGGCTCTGATACCAACTTCTGTCACACCCCGCTTGGAAGCGGAAACGCGAGATGTTCCAGTTATAATATCAAAGTCAAGATTACAACAATATAACCGATAAACAAAACATAAAATTAAATTGATCATGCCAAATGTTACAAAATACATCAATAAGTCAAGGCGATGAGACACCAAGTACAAATACAACTCCAAAAGAGATAAACAAACGGATCGTCATGGAAATTACAATAAACAATATAAATTCAAATTTCCCAAAAGCAAGCGATCCGAAAATAAACTATGGCATGATCAACGGAAATCCTCAATTTCCTGCAAAGCGTTAAAACGATATCAACAACATGTTGGTGAATTATTCGCAAGTTTAAAGTAAAAAGTGACCCATCGACCAGTTTCAATAAACATCATAATTTCAAATACTATATCTCAAATCTTTTCATTTCAAAACATATCTTTTCAAACCATATCTTGTTTTTCAACCCTAGTGAGGATACCATGCTTAGATTAGTTATACATCGAACCTTGCCAGTCCTAAAGACGCAATTCCTAAGGCAGTGCCAACCAAAGGCATCCATAAATTCAAGTACGGTCATAACACCCACACATAGATACCTACTGAGGGATGAGGGTTAGGCGAAATAACCCATATAGCTATATATATGAAACCGTTGGGCATAAAGCTTAACGAGTATATAAGGCACCCAATCTAAGGCAGACCTATTCTACTAGGTAAACAAGATAATCAATACATTCCGCATACGCAGACAGTTTTAAAATACATAATAAGATGATTAATAATATTCCGCATACGCAGACAGTTTTAAAATACGCTTTACAGCCCAAAAATAGTAAGACAAGGGCTACGAATAACTCACAATACAAGCTTCAGCAAATCCCAGAAAAACAATCATGGAGCTACAACTCCACCGTCTAAGTGCCCTAAACAGCAATAATATAGTCTCAGTATCTCTACAAGTATAGTTCGGTTTAGCCTTGCCGGTTAAGATTAAGTTTAATATAACATTCCAAAGATTTAATAAGTCGATTAAGGATGACGGATTAAGAAGACGATGTTCCGCGCCAGAAAAGGGCCGATCGGCAAGATATCGAACTTTCACGTCAACAGCGACCGTTGGAAGCAAAAGATAACTCTGAGTCGAAAGGATTATTAATACCAATGTTAATTATATTGGCCAAGATTAAAGACGTTGACTTATAAAAGTCAAAGGTCAATTATGTTGACTTATGAGAGTCAAATGTCAATTAAGTTGACTTGTTAAAGTCAAAATCAATTTAAAGGTCCACTTTGACACTTTGAATAATTTGAAGTGTTTTCATGCCAAAATGTTTTGAGTAAAATGTCTTTCAAAACCATTTTATAAAATTTGCCGCAAGACATATTTTGATGACTTAAAACGATGATTAATTTGAGACGAAGTTTAAAGTATCGCAAAGATGTTTAAAATGTCCGTTTTAAGTAATATTATGACATTTGTGATTGCGTTGGTGTCTTTGAGTCCAAAGACAATGTTATTGTAAAATATGTTACTTTTGTACACAATATATTTATATAAGTGTTTTAATGTCGTAAAAAGTCGCGAGTTGGAATTTCGGCAGCGCTTCCGTGTCGTAAAATATTAATCCAAATTTCATTCACTTTCCCGCTTAACAACAATTGCATTTTACACCATTATTCATAATACATAATACAATAATAAGTTTAATACAATACTTTAGTTAGATTATATTTTAACATTTGTCCAGCTTCAGTCCAATTCGATAAAATACGACGAGTGTTGGTCTAATAATTTATCCTAACCGTTTTCAAGGCTAAAACCGAATAACGAGTATAATGAAATCGAAAGATTCACAAGAGTAACTAGTTATACCGATATCACTCGCTTGATTTGACAAGAATATGGAATCAACAACTTCAGTGGTGTAGTGATGAGAATACCCGCCTCCAAAACACAAGACAACCACCGAAAATTAGCAAAACGCAAGATTTGAACGAACAGACTGATTCAGCCGCCGGCTGAGATAATCCAGCCGTCGGCTGGAGGCTGACAGACAGCTCCAGATTTTCGTTATTTTATCGTTTTTAAGCGTTTTCAAGTATATTTTCAGTAGATCTCGACATGCAAGTCATAACCCCTTAATAATATCCATATATTCTTAAATAACAACTTTTTATATCAAGATTTAGGCAAAAAGTTTATAAAAATTATATTTTTAGATTAAACACCATAGAAACTTTTGTAAAACCTTTATTTGATGTTAGATGATACATGCAAGTAATAAAATGATAAAATGTAATTAAAATCAGTGGAAGAAAGTTATTATACCGCAAGAAAAATGATAAGATGATGATCTAGCTTGATTGATGAAGAAGATTAAACCCGAAAATGATGAACACCAAAGCAACAACCCGGAAGAATCACCTCTCCATGCTTCCTTTGATGAAAATACTTGTTTATTATGATGTTTAGGATGTTTTAATGGTGAGACAAGGCTGAGATTTACTGCCAAGAGTGAAGAAAATGAAGAACAAAGGGAGAGAGTAGAGAGAAAAACACCAAATGTGTGTGTGTGTTTTGATTGAATAAATGAAAGAAATGACCAAGGCATGTGATAAAATTACTTGGGCAGTGTTTCCTGGCAGTTTAGGGGTCGAATGGGGTTATGCCATGTGTCCCCAATCGATTTACATGCAAAAATGAGTCACCAAGACCTGTCCAGACTATTCCAGCCGTCGGCTGGCTGGATTCAGCCGCCGGCTGAATTCCTGCCAGCTGTTGGCTGGTCGGCAGGCTCTGCAGACTTGTTTTTGACCGTTTGGGAGTTTCGTTCATCGAAAACTCCCGATTCTTTTTGCGTTGAACTTAGAATTTTTCATACTTTGATTTACTTTATATTAGGTTCATTTAATATTTTATTTTCACTTTCGATTTCGAGATTCGCACGATTTCGGTAAAAGAGTACACAAGAGCAAATGCACGATAACTCGAGGATAAAGGATCCGATAACCGACAAATTTGGCATAAACCTTCTAACTTATATTTATGAGAATACTAACTAATTGGCACTTAGATAAAATAATACTATACGTCCCGGTGGACGAATCAGCAAATACAGAAAACCCGATAATCAATAACGGCAAAACGTGAGCAAAACAAAGCGAAATACAAGGGTCGAAATCAATTGCGAATAAAATATAAATAATAACGGTAACATAAGTATTTCAAATTGACGGGACGTCACACAAACAATGCTGCAAAACGTGACACAAGTACTTATATTGTATGCTCAACCCGGACTTGGTAATCACGCCCTTCTCAATTTCACCTTTATACTTCACCCGCAAAAACAGCCCTCTCACGAGATACTTGTTCAGCATAGTCGGCATCCCAGCTTTGTCTTCAAATCCGATAACCTCTCGAATAACATTTTCATCAATCATTACATCAACCCCGAGAACTGTACTTTGAATTTGAATCTTTCCATCTGCACGAACAACCCGAGCATTTTGCCAGAAAGATGATATATGAGACAAATAAGGCACACACTCAGTAGATATTGCTTTGTAGATTCTGGATCGCTTCAAGAACTTGATGATTCCAGCAAAACATGTAGCATTTCGAGTCTCTTCGTTTAGATATGCACACATGTTGTTCTTCGATCCAACGCTCCAGATAGTGCTTTGAGGTTGCGAAGATTGTCCCACAATTACATCAACATTAGAAACCGGGATTTCAGAGATAGGAACTTCAACCATTTTCCTGCAAACAGAAATATACACATCGAATGCAAAACAGTTAGAATAAAATTCAAATGTTTTTGTGTTTCTGTTCAGGCCATCCGCACATATGAGCACTTCCATCCGCACGGATCAATATGTATCCGTACGGATAAACTACTCAAACCAAGCGGATTACAGACTATACATCCGTATGTATGACCTGAATATTCGTACGCATGAAGATCCTATCCGCACGGATGAAATCACATTCGTGCGGACAGAGTTCATCGTAACTGTTGGTTTTCCAAAACCTAAATTTTTATGTAAACCTGTTGTTGGTCACAAAAATTATACCAACATGTTCCTTATCCACCGATTAACTAATCCCCTAACTCAATTTACTATTACAAACACACATAAACAGCCGATTGCTTAAAGTATATTCGGATCTTAAATTTAAAGATTAAACATTGAAACGGTCACTATACCTTACGTGGTTTGTATGGTTATGTTCGCAATGCAAAGTTACACAAGAAAATCGGATTCAACAACTCTTTCTTACACTTTGAAAATTTTGGTGAAATTTTTCTTAACGGATGAGTATTGTGAATGAACAGCACAGACGTATGAGGTATATATACCCACTTCTCATCCGCACGGATGTGAATGATATCCGCACGTATGGACTTTTGTCCGTGCGTTTAACCAACATACACTTAAAGTTTAAATCACCTTTGATCCGCACAGATGTGATGATATCCGCACGGATGATCTCAGATACGCACGTATGAGAGATAACAGACTATACGATACCTTCACTTCGATTCGTGCGGTTGCTTTGTTGATCCGTGCGTATGTAATATACATCCGCACGAATGAGCTGTAAAAATCACAACTTTAAAAATTCCACTTTTCTTCAAATTCAAACACCAAGTAAACGTTAATCACATAAAAGTTATCAATTTCAGAAAAAATAAACGTTATGCGCAATTAAACATGATTTCGAAAATTTTTAGCCAAAAGCTTCACTAACAATCATGACCTTGAGACGTTGTAAGAATTAAACATTTATCTCATTTTCACGTTTAGATTTCAAGTCACGACAAGCAAAAGTAAAAATAGCAAAACAAACAATAAAAATAAAATCTTTTTGTATTTTTCTGTTTTTGGTAAATAAAAGGAAATTTTAACTAAGACAAAATAATGAAAATTTAAATAATAACTATACAAACTGAAAATTTCACATTCTTTTTGTGAGAATCTTTTCAAATAAGGGATCAGACTGATACCGAAACATAATATTGTCATTCATTTTTCTTTGTAACTATCAACATCTCAATTGACGATTATTGGTATATTTGTCCTCTTAAACTTAAACAAACATTCACTTGACATTTTTCTTTCAAAATGGTTATCTCAATAAGATCTCCCAATATTTTGAACATAGATATCAACACACCTTTTGAAATTTAACAGTCACCAGAATCATATCATAATTAGAATTGTACGTATGTTTGTGTATTTGTCCTCTTAAATTTTCAGCCTTTTCAATTCTATTTTCATAAATACCAGACGTAATATCATAATATTTATATCGTATGTCAGTATGGCATTCACTGCACAGGAAAGAAGGACCAGTTCTCCAGGACCTACATACTAAGAATGATTTGATCTTGTATTAAATTGCCATTTTGAACTTCGTTCAATTCTTCATCATTGAAACTTCGTCACCCTTTATTTGGAATGCTCGAATTATGATCTTCTTTCGACCTTATAATTCTGTTCATCCATCAAGGTATTTTTGAAGTTCGTTTATTTATTGCTCCGAGAATAAGCACTTCGTCACCCTTTATTTGGAATGCCCGAATTATGATCTTCTTTCGACCTTATAATTCTATTCATCCATCAAGGTATTTTTGAAGTTTGTTTACTTATCTCTTACTTTGTATTTGATCTTGAATAGACTGTGTCCATTTTGGTTTTTCAAATCATTTCTTCATTTTTCTTGATCTTGATCAAATCATTCAAAGATGTTATCCCTAAACCACTGGAATGGCCCTTAATTGCTTCGATATATACTGACATACTGTATTCATTTTCTGATATTACACCTAATATTTACTATTTTACGAATTGATCAAGCGAAAAGCCACAAACACTACAAGACAAAAACTAATCATAACATTTTACAAATTTAATTTTGACTGTTGTGTGCTGTTTACAATGTTCTCAATTGTTATTGATCTCCAGATATCATTAGACAGTCTTTGAGACATATCAATAACGATTCAAATTAAAATTTGATATCTGCGACAACCCTTTTAAAAATGATTTATTTTCTTCAAGTTTCAGTAAGATAAGCCTACCAATATATCCTACAACTAACATGTGTGAACGTTACATTCAGCATATCTTTTTGACAATTACATGTTCAGTTTAGTTCAGTATTTCCTCACTTCCCTTTAGGATAAAAGCTATTCTCAATTTTTTTTTTTTAAGTATTTTTCCCCCTAAAATTCTAAAAATAAAAATCTTTTTGTATTTTTTAAATTTTATAAAACTAAAAATAAAATAAAAAGGTTAAAAGACCTTAACGTAGTGTACAAAAGTAAATCCGGTTACTTGTCCGACTTGATTTCTTCAATCACATCACTCTTTTTGACTACACCATTTTCCAGCAGTAAAAACCCAAACCTAGACTTATCAAATGCCTTTGTAAAAATATCTGCTTTTTGAAACATCGTTTCGATATAAATGACATCAATTAAATGTTTTTCAAAGCAATCACGAATGAAATGATATTTTACGCCTATGTGTTTGGTTTTAGGATGGTGCACGAGATTTTTAGTGACAGCTATGGCAGCAGAATTATCAACATAAATAGGAGTAGTAGAGATAGACAAACCGTAATCACTCAGTTGTTGCTGAATCCAGATAACCTGAGAACAGCAGCTAGCCGCAGCTACGTATTCAGCCTCACATGTGGACAATGCTACAGCGGTCTGTTTCTTGCACTACCACGTTATTAGACGCGTTCCGAGGAACTGACATCCTCCTGAAGTTGACTTAGCATCCTTCTTGCACCCGCCATAGTCTGAATCACTGAATGCAGATAACTCAAAATTGTCATCATGAGAATACCAAAGACCTAAATCTGGAGTACCCTTCAGGTATTGCATAATCCGCTTCACTGCTTGAAGATGAACAACAGTTGGTGCTGCTTGGTATCGGGAACACAAGCACACAGGAAACATAATATCTAGACGAGAAGCGGTGAGGTACATAAGAGATCCGATCATGGAGCGATAGAGAGACTGATCAATTGGCTCCCCCGTAGTGTCTGGTGATATCCCGTGATTCACCGATAGGGGAGTAGAAGCAGGCTTCATCTCCAACATCTCAAACCGTTTCAAAATATCGTTGACATATTTAGTCTGATGTATAAAGATTCCCTCTGCTGTTTGATCTACTTGTAGCCCCAAAAAGAACTTAATCGGACCCATAGAACTCATTTCGAACTTATTTGTCATCACCTCTTCAAATTCCTTACACAAATCTTGATTAGTAGAGCCAAAAATGATATCGTCCACATACACTTGCACCAACAGAATATCGTCCCCTCTTTCCTTAATAAACAACGTACAATCGATAACACCTCGACGGAAACCATTTTCGATCAGATGATTTGCAAGTGTCTCATACCAGGCGCGCGGTGCTTGATGCAGACCATAAAGTGCTTTATCAAGAATATACACTTTATCTGGATGTAATGGATCTACAAAACCTGGAGGTTGATTAACGTACACTGTTTCTCGAATAATCCCGTAAAGAAAAGCACTCTTTACATCCATCTGGTAAACGGTGAATCTTTTATATGATGCGAAGGCTAGAAAAATCCGAATTGCCTCCAATCTCGCAACAGGAGCAAAAACCCCATTATAATCCAGTTCAGGTATTTGTCGAAAGCCCTGAACCACTAGCCTTGACTTGTTCCTCACAACTATACCTTGATCATCTCGTTTGCAACGATGGACCCAACGACAACCCAATGACTTTGCACCTTTTGGCTTATGGACAAGCCTCCAGACACCCAGCTTCTTAAATTGTAGAAGTTCCTCTTGCATTGAATTTAACCAATTGTCATCCAAAAGGGCTTCTTCAATATTTTCCGGTTCAATCTGGGAAATAAAACATGCATGTGCGCAATAGGTGACATCCCCAGATTTAAAAAGATCAATGTAAACATCGCTTTGAACTTGTCTTCTTGTGCGAACTTCGGCCGAATGTTCGCCTATTATTTTCGAGACAGGGTGGTCACGTTCAGTTCGTGTGACCGGAGTATTAGGAATTGCAACATTAGGACCCAAGTTATTAACATCAGGATTTTCCATTTCCTCTGTATTTTCAATTTGCTCATTAACCTTAACTGAGCCATCAGAGTCTGAATCATCATCATTTGCGTGTGAATCTGCAGGATTATCTTGTACACTAGGAGGAGTAGCAGCTGTTTGAGTTACTGTATCTTGAGGAATATGATTTTCCAAACCTTCTCTGTGAGAATAATACCTTGCAATATCTTCATCGAAAAACTCTGGAAGATTAAAGGATTCAAATAACGAATCATAGTCAAACATCCACGGAGAACCTTTGGAAGGAATAGGTTTGGAATACTTTTGAACGTCCACCTCATACCATTCTTCAATAGATTTAGTAGTTGGATTCCAAACTCTCTTGTTAGGAGTGCTGTATCCCAGAAATATCCCTTCTACTGCCTTTTCATCGAACTTTCCTTCTAATTTACGTTTGAGCATAGTACAAGGAGCTCCAAAGGGTTCCAAGTACTGCAAATTGGGCTTCCTTTTCTGCAACAGTTCATAACAGGTTTTCTCATGACGCTTTACTACTAGCACTCGGTTTAAAGTGTAACATGCATTAGCTACCGCTTCATTCCAAAATCGTACTGGCAGCGACGAATCAGCCAACATAGTCCTAGCTGCTTCAATCAACGTCCTGTTCTTCCTTTCGGCAACTCCGTTCATTTGTGGAGTGTAGGCTGCACTGAATTGCTGTTGAATTCCTCGGTCCTTGCAGAAATCTTCCATCCTTTGATTCTTAAATTCTGTACCGTTATCAGTTCTAAATCGTCGAACTTTTAATTTATACAGTGTTTCCAACGTTATAACTAACAGCTTGATATTCTCGAATGTTTCAGATTTTTCCCGTAAAAACATGACCCAAGAGAATCGAGAGTAATCATCAGTCACCACTAAACAATATTTGTCCCCGGCTACACTCGAATGTTTGATTGGGCCAAAAAGATCCATATGTAAAAGTTCAAGTGGAGCATCGATGGTGTGGAACTTCTTCGCTTTGTGAGACTTTTTGGATTGCTTTCCCTTTTTGCATGAAATACAGACTTCCGGCAACTGAAAGCTTTTCACATTTACTCCCATAACCAAATCCTTATGCATCTGATGATTCATCTTTCTTAAACTAAGGTGTCCCATGCATTTGTGCCACAATATCGATTCACGTTCAGTAGCTTTCGAGACAAAAGCTTGATGTTCAGTCGAATTCACAGTAGTTTTTGACATGTCGAGCACGTACAAATCTCCAACCCTTGGTGAAGTTGTAATAACCAATTCTTCTGGAATCTTGAATTCTTTCTTCAGAATGTAACATTGAAGATCATCAAAAATCACTTTAAATTTCTTGTCGCAAATTTGAGACACAGACAACAAGTTGTTGACCAGTGCTTGAACAAAATTCACTTTATCAAAGCTAATCTTGTTGTTTGCAACCAATCCTTGGGCTGTGATAAAACCTCCCTTATCTCCAACAAAAGAAACATATCCTCCTTTAATAGATCTGACATTTGAAAGTAGTGACATATTTCCTTACATGTGCCTAGACGCCCCACTATCAACAATCCAGGTATTCTTGATAGGATCATAGACGACCTGCACAGTAAATTGAAAATATTAGTTCGCGATGCACACCCAAGCCTTAATGGCTGTGGGTTTACCATCACCACCTAAAATCTGTAAGTCCACCCATTTTCCCGTGGAACCATCAGGTACATTTGAAGGTCCAGCACTCTTAGTGTCAACCTTAGGCTTCCATGACTTTGATTCATGAGTAGAACATTTGATATAACCAGTTGATTTATGAGTTGGTGATGGTGACCTTTGTTCAATTTGTTTAACAGGAGGTTGCTGTTTGGATTTACCAGCAGGAAGCAACTCACTGTTTTGTTTTGGAAATGATGACCGATTGTTTGAAAATCGATTTCGATTTGGGCTAGATTAACGATTTCCAGTAGACATTTTATGTTGGTCAAAACTGTTCCTAGGCCTTTGTTTCAAATTTGGACAATTATAATTAACATGGCCTTTCTCCCCACAATCAAAACAAGTTCTCTATTCATTAATGTTTTGAGAACTTCGCGTCATTCTCCAGGGATGTGTATGAGGTTTGGAGAACATAGCATTTGGACGCATGAAGCCATTATTTTGTTGAACGTTTGGTGGCTTCTGGGGGTTGGTGTTTGTGTTTCTCAAGTGAGGTGGTATGAATTTTACTTTTTCAGTATCGTTTTTTTTAACCTCCACTGGTGATTCCCCGGCTTTTACAAATTTTGGTCCCTTAACCTCAGGTCTCTTTAAGATTTTAATTTGTTTAGGTTTATTCGAATTTTTGTTCTTTAACTGACGACCCAAACCCGAACCATTATCCTCCTCTTTTGAGTCAGAAACCCAATCCCGTGGATTTCCTTCAGCCAATACCTTTTCTTTTAATTTTTCGTTTTTAGCACTTTTAGCATTTGAATTATCTGTGTGATTGACAATAGGTGTTTGGACAACTGGGTCTGGTTGTTGAACAATGAATTCAGTGTCCCCTTCCTCCTTTGGGGCTTTAATCAATTTGATAAAAATTGGAGGTGGACAAGCTTTGTAATCAACCCTTGATTTCCCTTCCCCATTCTCAGGACGTTTTTCCTTTAAAATATGATCTAAAAGGTATGATGCGGTGGAATAACTTCTAACCTGTTGATTTAAAGTTTCAAAACTGATTTTTATAGAAGCATTTTCACGTTTAAGGGCATCAATATCTTTTAAATATTTGTTAATGGAGTCCTGTTTGTTTAACAACGCTATTTCTAGATCACTGACTTGTTTTGCCAAAAGTTTATTCTTTTCAGAAAACAGTTTTTCATTTCCTTTGACAATTTTATTTTTACGTAGTTCCTCAACAAGATCATTATTTTCTTTTCTTAGCTCATTCAATCGTTCGTCTAAAACAAAACACCTAGAACAGGAAGTGATTTTAGTTTCAGAATGTACCTTTGATGACTCTTCAGTACCTGCCATCATCGCAAACTCCCTCTTTGTCTCTGGTGCTTCTGATTCTTCTGAAGATTCCTCAGATGATTCTTCAGATTAATAGACTCCTCCCCGTCACTTTCTTCGTTGAGATCCAATATTTTCACAACGTTGACTTCAGCATCGGACTGATTATTATAAATTTGAAATTGCTAGTCCAAACCTTCGTCAGATTGCAAAACCAGAGCCTTAACATCTGAATTCTCTGTACCAGTAGGGATATTTGTACCAGTTGTCACCATAGCAGAATTCTTGTCCACCTCAGGAGCATTTCTGTTCACATTCCTATTTTGCTGATCTCTGAAAGGGTTCTGAACAGTCCTTTGTGGTTTTGGCTTCTCACATTGACGAGCAAAGTGACCTTTTTCTCCACAGTTGTGACAAGTAATAGCAGACATATCGAAACCATACTTAGTTTCCTTGTTGGCTCCAATTGGGTTACCAGTCCTTTTCACATACTCTTTTGCCCTCCTAACCAGATTAGCGAAGCCCCACATAAGATCGATTCTTTCCATCTCATCACGATCAATCTGCTCATAATCTTCACCCGTTAAGTGATGGTTTCCAATTTTACCATGCAGCAAGTTATCATAGGATGCTACTAAGGTAGTCAACATAGCCATATCTTCGTTTACACCATCCACATTTCCTTTATGAAAGTGCTCGATCTTCAAACTTGTAGAAATCGATTCTGAAGTAGCTTGATTTTGAGACTTTTGAACAGGAGTGCCTTGACTTGAGCTTGAGCTTGAAAACCCAGAATTTCCTGTATTTGTCTTTTGCGTGTTTCGAGGTGTTAGCAGAAAAAGCTGTCTTCAATGGAGCATGAGTAGGAGTGACTGGAGTGGGGTCAGCGTAATATAACGAAGGATCTTGAGTGTGTCCCTTTCTCTGAGCACGAAACTTGTCATCCTGCTCCTTTTCTCTCAGCTTAATAATTAAATCATTTAAATTTGCACGGGCAAGATAACCACTTTCCTTTAACATCTCAATATACCCATTCCAGCTTTCTGGTAAAGCATCAGCAAAACATTCTACTCGTTCTGGACCAGTTGTAGCCACTGAATATCCGTGCATCTCACTTATCAGATGCTGAAAACGTCTGGTAAGGTCAAATAGTGATTCGCCATGTAAGCAAGTAAAATTATCAAACTCTTTTTTCAATGCTCTTCCCTTCATAGTCTTCAATTTATTGTTACCCTCATAGTCTAATTCAAAAGCATCCCACAGTTGTTTCGATAACTTGTATGTCTTGTACTGATGAAACACAGATCTAGGAATAGCCTGACATAAATGAGAGTACGCCTTTTTCTCAATATCATAACCTTTCCTTTGTTCCTCGGTATATCTGTGAATGGGAATGAGCTCTTCATCTTCACCAGTTGGTTCAGTATATCCCACTTTAATCATATCCCACATTTTTGAGTCCATTCCTTGGATATGGATTTCGAACCGAGGTTTCCAGTGTGGGTAATCGTCCATTGAAATTAATTTTGGGACCTTGTTTATACTTCCTGTTTCAGCGTCATTTATTAACATTTCTGACATTTTAGAATTATTACTTGCCATAGCGTATTCCATTGTAAAATGTTAAATTTTTTTTATTTTAAACTGATTTGTACGGATGAACTGCTTGATACGTACGGATGCGAGAATGATACGTACGGACGAGAGTGATACGTACAAATTAAGACAGACAAACTGAAATCTATACGAATGAGTTATTTGTACGGATGACCGGATTGACGTGCACGAAAGAAAACTTTATACGTACGGAGGAAAACCTATACGTACGGATGAACTAAAAGTTAAACTTTTGAAGCAAAAACCTAGATCCGCACGAATGAGAACCTATACGCACGGATGGGAATTTTTCAAGAACTTGATCCGTGTGCGCCGCTGAAACTTTAGGGTTTTTCTAAAAACTCGATCTACGGGTCGATTTTTTATACCAAAACACTTCCTAACTGCCCAGATTGTAAACAAAGTATCCAAAAAACGTTTTAAAACACTAAAACAACCTTTTTAAACGTAAAATTCCAAACTTAAGTTTCAATCAAAACAAAAAATCTTAAAAAAACGCTAGAAGAACGTTGATTTCTACAACCAACGCTCTGATACCACTTTGTTGGGGTGTATAGATCTTAAGAGTTCAACGTTATATCAATAACCTAGCGGAAATAAGCTATCGATTATCTAGCGAATATATAACCTTCGGAAACGAAATCAAACCAATGATTATTGATAAGATTAGACCTTAGGAAGACTATTCGGATGATTGATTATATGTTATAATCAGTTTGGAAAACAAAGAAAACGGCAGCAGCAGTTCAACACGCACAAACCCTAGCAAAACGACTAGCTCGTTATGCAGGAAGTATATGGGTATATATAGGCCCAAATATTCATCCGTACGGATTACTTCCTATTCGTATGGATCTGATCTCATCCGTACGAATGCAATACTTTAATAAACACTCTTGTTTAATTTACTTAATCGTGCGAATAAACTTTCATGCGCACGGATGCATCCTCATCCGTGCGAATGTAATCTGAATATTATTTAAACATCACAAATCGTATATTTGATTAATTCAGAATAACGTAAACATTCAAGCGTATAATAAATCAAATAAGCAATATTAATATCCAAACAATACAAAGACTGATATTAGAATAAACGTGTAATTACATATGAATCTAGTAACTAACCAAATGCACCTACAAGTATGCATTAAAATATGCATTAAAAAATATGCATTAAAAATATGCCTTAAAAATTCCAACATTTAAAATTCCAAACTTTAAATGCTTTTGTTTCTGCGCCAACTTAACTACCCACTTCATTCCAACTTGTTCTTTTTTGAGAAAGGGATTGTTGCAAAGTATGTATTAAAAATTTCCATTGAGGAGACAATATAGATTTTTGAAAAGGAGTTGTAGTAAGTGGTCCCTCATATCCCATTCTTTAAAAGTTTTTAAAAAGAGTTTGAGTAGGAAGAGTGGTTATACCTCCTTCATCCTGAAGTTGCAGATGAGTTCTAAGAGTGGCTTCAGTCACATTAATCTTTCTTCCATCCACAGTAGTTATGATAACCGGGTTATCATTCGGTGTAGAATGAACAACATTAACCGTAAAACTCCTAACATGATCTTCTTAAATTTCTAGGCAAATAGTTAAAGCATAATGTATATGGGAATTTTGCAAGAAATCAATTATGGGATGAAACTATTGATAGTCCTTGGGTTTTAACCAACTAAGCATAGAAATTATGTCCATCAAAGAATTTTAGAGCTCCCATTATTAGTTTAGATAAAATTAAAGATATTAGCAACTTGATTGGAAAAATTAGGGTACAAGCAATCTGGGGATTTTCTAAAATTTGAATATTGAGTTCGAAACGTTTTTAAAGGTCAATTGGTTCAACAAGTTGGAAAATTGGAAAGTTGACACAATTCGTAATTTCAAAAATTAGGTCTAATAGTAGATAGCCACGTGAAAAAGTAATTTGCAACTTGAAATTTTGACTTGTCAACGCAGTAGTAACAGAGTAGTTTATTATTTAAAAACTACTCTATAGTACTAACTGTTGTAGTATTAACACATTAGACAGTATTAACCAATTCCGCAGTAGTAATGAAACTACGTGCCCTATAAACCAGTCCATCAGTAGCAAAGAAACTACGTGTCGTACTAACCAGTCCATCGTGAACTTTTCATTGTGTTACGTAAGCGATGTTTAATTAGTTGAGTGTCCGTGTTCAATGCTTGTACATGACGTACTTAAAATCTCAGTTCCTGATTACGTTCATATTAGGATCTATGCTTTTGAGAAACCTCCGTTGCTTGTACGCGAGAATAAAAACTATAAAATTTTGCACCCAATGTGCCGCACCAAGTACCTGATGCACCGCACTAAACGCCCAGGTCAGCCACTTTCATTTTCGTGTTTAAGTGTGAACCATGGTCTAAACTCGTTTTGGACGAACCCATATAGGAGTAAACCGAACTTGTCCTACTCCTAACTGAACTATAGCCTAACCTCTTGACTAGTGGATAAACAAATCACTCATACACTTGTTTTTGCTTAACCCTAACGCACACCCTAATTTCATTTCACCAAAAACCCTCTCCTCCAATTTCTCTCCCAACTGTCGATTCCATCATCCCTATTGCAGTCACCGTTCATCATCAAGGTCTATCATTTCCTTCAAGGTATTGTGTATATCCATTCTTGTGTAAGCTTGAAAACCGAAAACACTAATTATTTTTAAGTTCGGTGACGTTCTTTTGTTGCAGCCACATAAACGTTTTGCTATTGAAATTTCGGTGGCATTACTTTCTTTTTGAAGCCAACAAGCGATCTAATCAGAGTCTTGGGTTCATTATCCTCATTTTCTGTTCGAATTCAACAAGGATTTAACCTAGGTATGTCGTTCATGGTGTTGTTCCTTCCTTCGCAAATTATTCAATGTTAGTGTAATAGCATTTCAGTTTGGTTCATGACCTAATCGGTCATTTGTGTATGTTGTGTTTTGCATGTTGTTGACTAATCTAGTCGTGGATCATTGTGGTTTATCTCATCTCGTCATCTTTTCCTTGATCGAGTTCTAACCGGTTGTAACAACACAAATTCATCAACTATGTGTTCATAACCCTTAACCGATGCATTCATTTCATTTCTAGTTTATGTTTTGGTGTATAAATCCTAATCGATTAAATTGATTTGTGTTGGTGCTTATAATCTGATTTGGGATCATCCTTAAACTGATTTTAATATCACCTAAGTTGTACCTTCAATTTCGCAAGCATAGATGTCACGAAAACCCGAATTCAGTGATCTACTTTTGTGTTAGTATTTATGACAACCGTCTAAATTTCAGGTTAATCCCGTTATCTTTAGCCTCGAAATATTCTGATATTGCTTCTATTTATAGTTAAACTTTAAACGTGCGTGTCTCGGAATCGAAACCGAATCAATAAACGAACCCTAATACCAAGAAAACATATAATGAACTTGCCTAAGTTCATTGCAAAACAATCGTATACTCTAAACAACGCAAGTGCTTAACGATAACGCAAATGTAAAACAAAAAACCAAAATCCATCCTCCCGGTGCGTCGTAGTAGACCTCACTGCGACGCAGTGAGGTGTTGGACAACTTTTTTTTATTACTTGATGAGTCATCAAAAACGAGCTTAACAAGCTAGCACCTGTCCCAAAACGTGTCTTAAGCCCCTTAAGTCCATAAATGACTCATTAGGAGTCATTGGTATAACTTCACAAACTCATTTTGAGTATTCGCTTTTCACAAACACAAAGATACACATACTCCAACTCTTGAACACACACATACAATCACTACCATTCCCAAACTCTCTAAACTCACACATTGTTCCAGAAAATTGGAAGAAAAAATACACCTAAAACATCATAAACAAATCGCTTCCTACATCAAGATCATCAAGAACATTCACTACCTTTGTTACATAAATCAAGAACATTCACCACCTTTGTTACATACATCATTTTCCACCACCTTTGGAGCCGATATCACCATGAAGACA
The DNA here is from genome assembly GCA_910822075.1 of Senecio squalidus. Lineage (NCBI taxonomy): Eukaryota > Viridiplantae > Streptophyta > Magnoliopsida > Asterales > Asteraceae > Senecio > Senecio squalidus. The sequence continues at coordinate 59,541,612 of CAJVGC010000590.1, read as the reverse complement.
CTCGAATCGTCATCCCTCCATGTAAGTCTCGTCATTTTCTCTTCCTGAACGTATTTCTCACTTGCATGTTTAAATCTAACATAAAAATATAAGTTTGACAACATAAACATACCAACATTTTGCTAAAAGGTCCAGCCTCTCGTTGCGCAGCAGTAAACATCACTGCGTCGCAGTGGAGGTGGATTCATCCAACCGACGGTTGGCTCTCTGTGATCACGAAATTCGCATTCTAACTCGTTATCAGTAATAATCGACAGTACTTGGAACCACTGCAATCTTCAGTCTACCATCTCGAGCCCTCCTCGGTTACGCCTTCATCGTGTAATTCATTCGTAAGCGTTTTATTCGATTTAATCAATTCATGCATGTGTTTGTATAAGCGGGAAAGTGATTTGTATTTATGGACATTATTCCTACAGCGTGGAAGCCCTGCCGAAATTTAGTTAGCTCAGATTCACCACCTTCTCGATCGAAGGTATAACCACACTCTCGTTCGTTATCGCTTTGATTATTGTCGTGAACATTTATGTCCAATCGAGTTTACCGAGTCTCGTGACTTTACAAACTGAGTTTTCGTGTCATAAACTGAGTTTTGTTAAAGTGATAATCTTGCTGATAAATAGTTTTACTCAAGGGACGGTTAATCCTTAACACTATTTTTACGTTGTCGTTCGGTTAACGCGGTTAACTAGTTTAGTCGGTACATTGCCTTGTACATTGTCCTTTGTCGTTAGATACCTTTTCCTGAACAAATTATTAACCTCAGATCGATTGATTTTGGAATAGGGTATCGCTCTCCTTCGGCAAGCACCTCGTGTTCGCCCATCTCGCTTAGCCCTTTAGCCAAACCGTGAGTTACAACCCCTCATTTTTACTATTTTTGTATAAACTTTTGGGAGAAACATGAGAACCATCTATTTTATTCAGTTATATGCGTATGTTTTTCAATTGTCACACTCGACAGATTTATGAACTAATTGATTGATTGTATATCTCTTAAACGCCACGGGTTCGACACCTCTATTGACTCTTGAAAGGAATATAGCCTTGCGTAAGTGTGAACACTTACAATTATATTATATCAAGAGGTTAACAACCACGCCCCGGTTCGGCACCTCTCTTGAATCTTGATAGGAATATAGCCTTGCGTAAGTGTGAACACTTACAGTTATATTATATCAAGTCGTTAATAATCAGTTTACAATCAATCTTCTTTATACGCATATTTTTACAGTTATATTATATCAAGAGGTCAACATTCAGTTTACAATCAATATTCTTTATATGCATATCTTTACAAGTATATATATCATTAAGCACGTGATTGCTTCATTTCTTTTGAGAAATACTTTAGATATATACTTTGTCGAAAACCGCTTTTAGTCAAGGACTAGCAAACTGTATCTCACTCACTACTTATGTAGTTGACACTTTTTCTCATGTTTTCAGGAAACGCAATGTAAGGACATGAAGTGCATCTCTTTTGTCTCGGGTCAGGAAAGTCACATTTGCGAGAATCGGGGAGAACTTTATTACTACTTCGAGAATGTCTTTTATGTTATTTTGGTTGTAATGTAAATAGTTAAAAATACTTGGTTATCTTTGACACTTTGTAAACGCTTTTATTCAAATGACTTATTTCAAAAACCGTTCGTATTAATTATGTCTTGTGTAATGAATATCCGCTCTTCACATTTCGTGTTTCCGCTTTAGCGGGGTGTGACAGACTTGGTATCAGAGCACAAGGTTATAGTGAATACGGTTTTTCAAAAATTTTAAACAAAACGAAAATATAACCAAGGCTTTTCGAAAATCATTTTACGAGACTTAAACCTTAGTAGATTAATTCCGCAAATGCATGGTTCATTACGAACTACGCGTAACCTGATCAACTACGCCTAGTTTGAAATAAATAATGCAAGAGCAGAACGTAATCGCTATTGTTATTGGTTTTTGACTCAACAATTTCCGATTCTACTGATTCCTGATTCTCACGTTACTGACCCGAACATGCAATGTCGTATTTACATTTTTCCTATACCCGTATTTACTCGTTCCATCTTATGACAATTACGAAATGTATGGATTGCCGCATTCACACTCGTACTCGCATTCGCATTCGCATTCGCACTCACACTCTCTAGCCGTATTCTTGACCGAGGTTTCTGACGACGTCACCGCGTCGGGAGCTCAGCACCATGACACTACCGACCCTTCGGAGGAGAGCTCCATGGCCATCGCCAGCTGCCATAGTACATCCAGTCCGAGGACTGTCCTACCTACTGCACCACGGGTTCCCGTCGCAGCTCCACAACGGCGAGGACCACGCATCCGTTTGACTGCTTGTAAGAAGGTCATAATACCCGGTCGACTAATAGCCCGCATGATGGGACAGGAGGCTCCCAACCCAGTTAGAACTACCCCTCCCCATATCCCACTACACCCTGAGGATCCGTAATCGGCGTCACTTACGCCGAACATGGATCGCTACAAGTGGGAGCGACTTCGGGGACACTCGATGCAGCGCCCTCACGAAGCAGGACCATTTAGACCACCGCCAGTGATGACACCAGATCGGAGGTTTACTCCAGCCGAGTACCATGCACTCCGTATGGACTTGCAGGGACTCACGCAAGAGACAGAGCAGCATGCTCATCTCCTGTACCAGGTCTCCGACGCCGCTCACCGCCTATCCGAGCAGCCCCTTCGATTCGTCTCTTCGACTCAGTCGACATCGAGGACTGTTCAGCGCCTAGTGAGTGTGTGCTTGATGATGGGTACCTTGATAGCCGTTATCCTACTGATGATGTTCCTAAACATGCTTCATTAGTTTTATTTCATTTTATGTATTGTACTTTAGTTTAAGTTGTAATTTCCCGTATCTATAACAACTTAAAACTCGGTTTTGTATTCATGTTTCGAAATTTTCCCTTATTATCATTATGAAACATGTAACCGATTATTATGAAATGAAACTTCTATCACTGTGATGTTATGCCTAGCTCGACTGAAAGGGCTTACCAACAGACCTGCTACCTTCCCCCGTCCCGTCAATTTGAAGTACTTATGTTACCGTTATTATTTATATTTTATTCGCAATTGATTTCGACCCTTGTATTTTGCTTTGTTTTGCTCACGATTTATTGTTATCGAGTATCTGGTTTTATGTGAATATTTTTGATTCGTCCTTATAGACGTAATATTATGATTTGTCTAGTGCCAATTAGTTAGTATCCTCATAATTATAAGTTAGAAGGTTTATGCCAAATTTGTCGGTTATCGCCTCCTTTATCCTCGAGATATCGTGCTTTTGCTCTTGTTTACTCCTTTACCGAAATCGTGCGAATCTTGAAATCGAAAGTGAAAATATAATATTTAATGAACCTAATATAAAGTAAATCAAAGTATGAACTTTCCTAATTTCAACGCAAAAAGAATCGGGGACTTTCGACGAACGAAACTCCTTAACGGTCGAAAACAAGTCTGCCGAACCAGCCGACCAGCCAGCAGCTGGCAGGGCTTCAGCCGGCGGCTGAGCCCCTCCAGCCGGCGGCTGGATGTGTCTGTTCAGGTGTTGGTGAATCATTTTTGCATGAAAATCGATTGGGACAAGTGTCTAAACCCGATTGGACCTCCCATTCTGCCAGAAACTCAGTCCCCAAGGTGATAATAGCCCAATTTCTTTCACTTTCTTTCATTTTGTATTAACAAAACACACACACACCTTTGGATTCTTTGAAACTCTCTCAACTTTCCTTCATATTGTGGCTGTAAATCCATCAAACAACCCTTAAAATCATCACAATAAACTGTTTTTAACACCAAAGAGAGCAAAGGGGGGGGGGGGGGGGGTAAGTCTTTCGGTTGGATACTTGGGTTTCATCATTTTCGGGTTAAATCTCCATCAAAATCATCATCAAATTGTCTAGATCATAACTCTTTCATGTTCTCGAGGTACAATCACTTTTTCCCACTGGTTTTCTTACATTTTTACACTTGCATGTTTAATCTAACATCAAATAAAGGTTTTTATAAAGTTTTTGTGGAGACCTAACTAAGAACATAAGTTTTATAAACTTGTTTTTACTAAAATCTTGATGTAAAAAGTTGTTATTGGAAGAAATCTATGGACATTATTAAAGGTTTTTGACTTGCATGTCGAGATCTACTGAAAATATACTTGAAAATGCCTAAAAACGACAAAATAACGAAATCCGGTGACTGGCTGAGGACTGCCAGCCGGCGGCTGGATTAAGCTGTTAACACCAAATGTTCGTTTTTGCTAATTATCGTTGGTTGTCTTGTGTATTGGAGGTGGATACTCTCGTCACTACACCACTGAAGTTGTTGTTCCAGATTCTTGACAGATTCGTGCGGGTTTAACGGTATAAATTGTATCCTTGTAAATCTTTCGATAATATTATCTCCGTTATTCGGTTTTAGCCTTGAAAACGGTTAGGGTTAAATATTAGACCAACACTAATATATTTTCAGATTTTGGACTGAGATTTGGAGAAATAAAGTTAAAAGTATAATCTAATCAAAGTATCGTATTAAACTTATTATTGTCATATGTATTATGAGTAAAGTTAAAAATTGTAAATTGTTATCAAGCGGGAAAGTGTATGAAATTTGGGCGAATTTTTTATGACGCGGAAGCGCTGCCGAAATTTCATCTCACGACTTTTACGACATAAAACACTTATATAAAAAAATTGTATACAAAAGTAACATATTTTACAATAACATTGTCTTTGGACTCAAAGACACCAACGCAATCAAAAATATCATAATATTACTTAAAACGGACATTTTAAACCTCTCTGCGATATATTAAACTTCGCCACAAATCTTGATCGTCGTTTTAATTCATCGGAACATGTTTTTAAGACAAACTTTATAAATAGTTTTGAAAGGTATTTTACTCTAAATGTTTTGGTATGAAAAGACTCCCACATTATTCAAAGTGTCAAATTGGACTTTTAAATGGACTTTGACTTTTAATGAGTCAACATAATTGACATTTGACTTTTATAAAGTCAACACCTTTAATCTTGGTCATTATAATGAACATTTGTAATAATATTCTTTTCGACTCCGGGTCGTCACTTGTTTCCAACGGTCGCTGTTGACGTGAAAGTTCGATATCTTGCCGATCGGCCCTTTTCGGGCGCGGAACATCGTCTTCTTAATCCGTCATCCTTATTCGACTTATTAATCGTTGGAATGTTATAGTTTAACTTAATCCTAACCAACAAGGCTAAACCGAACTATACTTGTAGTGATACTGAGACTATATTATTGTTGTTTAGGGCACTTAGACGGTGGAGTTGTAGCTCCGTGATTGTTTATCCGAGATTTGCTGAAGCTTGTATTGTGGGTTATTCGTAGCCCTTGTCTTACTATTTTTGGGTTGTAAACCGTATTTTAAAACTGTCTGCGTATGCGGAATGTTATTGATTATCTTGTTTACCCAGTGATTTAGATCTGCCTTAGATTAAGTATCATTAGGCTCGAGGAGCCTCCCCTTATACACTTGATTAAGCTTTTGCCCACGGTTTCATATATACAGATCTGTTTGGGTTTGACCGAACCCTCATCGCTCGCTAGGACGTACCTAGGAGTGGGTGTTATGGCCGTATTTCATAATTGGTTGCCTTTGGATTGATACCCCTTAGGATAGGGGTTAATTTACGTGGTCAGGTTCAGTGTATGATAGTCTAGGCATAGTACCTCTCACTATTGGATTGTATAACAAGATATGATGTTTGAAATTATAATGTTTATTGAAACTTGTCGATGGGTCACTTTTTACTTAAAATTGCGAATAATTCACCAACATGTTGTTGATGTCGTTTTAACGCTTTGCAGGAAATTGAGGATTTCCATTGACCATGCCATTGTTTATTTTCGGATCGCTTGCTTTTGGGAAATTTGAATTTGAACTCTTTATTGTAATTTCCATGACGATCCGTTGGTTTATCTCTTTTGGAATTGTATTTGTACTTGGCGTCTTATCGCCTTTGACTTTATGATGTATTTTGTAACATTTGGCATGATCTATTTAATTTGATGTTTTGTGTATCGGTTATATTGTTGTAATCTTGACTCTTGATATTATAACTGGAACGCCTCGTGTTTCCGCTTTTAGCGGGGTGTGACAGAAGTTGGTATCAGAGCCAAAGGTTATAGCGAACCGAGTGATTTTAATTGAGTAAATCACTTGGACTATGACCATAGGCTTTTTAAATCGATTTTCTCTTATTGCAATGTGTGCACTATTTTCATACGTGTTTAATTTCGCGTTGTATTTTGGCATTTGGCCTTGTTTTCGTGTCGCACACATTTGCTGATCGAGTTTTCTCTTCCTTTTATTTTAGGACGATGGCGCCTAAGAGGAGAGTTGCGACACGAAGTTCTGCGAGACGCGCTACTGCGAACGCGAGAGCGAATACTGTGAATCCAAGAGCGAGTGCTAATACCGCGACTCCGAATGCGAGAGCGAATAACGCGGAAACGAATACGACACCGAACATCAGACAATATATCGCTGAGGAATTTGTAGCAATGATGCCTGTTATGATCGCTCAGATTAAAGATAGTATCGGTATGGGAACTGGTGGTTCGGCTCCTGAGAATCCCGAGCCGATTGTTAATAATGATGGTCCCGAAGTTGTGGTTAATGGATCGGGTGGAGCAGAGGGCTCAGCTCGACGCGCTGGGTGCACTTTGAAGACGTTCATGAGCTGTAAGGCCCCAGAATTTAAGGGCAATGAGGGAGAAACTGGAACGCTCCAATGGATGGAGAAGCTAGAGTCTATCTTTGATGTTGTGAGTTGCGCGGAAGAGGATCGAGTTCGTTTTGCTGCGTTTGTGTTTCAAGGCTCTGCTCTGACTTGGTGGAATTCGATTGTGAATGTGCGAGGCCGAGCTGAAATTAACGCCATGACTTGGGAGCAACTGAAGGAGTTAATGATTACTGAATATGTGCCTGAATCCGAGATTCAGAGGTTGGAGGACGAGTTCTGGAATTTAACCATGATTGGGTCAGACATTCAAGGGTACAACTCGCGTTTTCACGCCTTGTCCCAGCTGGTTCCCCACTTGGTCCTACCGAAACTCAAGCGAATCGGTCGCTACACTCACGGGTTACCCCAGGCAATCCGTAAGGGCGTCCTTTCCAACAAACCGGGCACATTCCAGAGCATGGTGGAGATTGCGACCACGTTAACCCAGAACGTGGTCCGTGATGGTGAGCTACCCCCGATGGTGGTTAAGCGAGACTCCGGGGAGAAACGGAGTGGGGGATCCCGTCAGAAAGATTCACGGAAGAGATTCAGGAGGCAGGGTACTCCTCAAGTTGTGCAGGCGTATGCTTCCGCTATACCCGGTGCCCAGGGTAAGCACCTGAAGTGTGGAAGGTGTGGTAACTACCACGCCGAGGAGGTGAAATGTTTGGTATGCACCAAGTGTAACAAGCTAGGGCACACCGAGAGGTTTTGTAAGACCCCGAGGGGCAAATGTTTTGAGTGTGGGTCTGCTGAGCATCTCAGGAACAAGTGTCCCGGGCGATAATATTCGGGTACAAATACTTTCTTATCTAAATTCAGCCTGCATATATTCTGATTGATTCTGATGTTTGTCTTTGAATTCCTTATATTGTGAACTTCTCTTTTCTCTTATGTTATTTTTACGCCCTTTTCGCGTTGACACCGAAGAAGCTCCATTTGTAAAGAAGTCGGCGAGACGAGATTGTCCTACGAGTGCGTTTCTGAGAGGTTCGACTCCAGATCTAAATCTATCATATCGATTCGACTTAGTAATCATTGATACCAAACCAAACTGTAATAAAGACTCTTAAAAAAAAAATAATCTTTTCACGAACTTTTAAACTTTAGTGGGAGAATTCGGCAATTGCATGATTCGCTTCCAACTACGCGTAACTTGATCAACTACGCCTAGTTCGAAATAAATTATGCGAGAACGGAACGTAACTGCTATTGTTAATCGTTTTTGAGTCAATAATTCTAAATTCTACCTATTTCAGATTTTAGTCCGTCATTCGAAGAATTTTATATCCGATGCGTTTAGGACTATGATTCTTTGCACGTTTTTACCCTTAGCGTCTTCCTTCGAAATAGAGTTAGCCGTTGGTGAGTTTTTCCTGCTACCGAAGCACTTTCTGCCTATTGTTTTGATTCCGATGACCATTCTTTTCCTACCGACTTGATTCTGATCGCCTTAGGTAGATTCGACGTTATTATTAGCATGGGTTGGTTGTCGTCACACCGTGCAGAGGTTATACACTTCGAAAAGAATATCCGCATACCGTTATCGTTGGAGAAACTGTTGTTAGGTCAGGGGGATAAGGCGGGGAAGCGCCTTAAAGTCGTCTCAGGATTGGAAGTTCGGGAGTACATCGAGTGGGATTGTTCACTCTTTCTTACATATCCGTGGTTCGTGACTTTCCCTATGTGTTCCCAGAGGACTTACGTGGATTACCCCTTAGTCGAGAGGCGGAGTTCCAGATTGACGTAGTCCGAGAGCAGCGCCAGTGGCAAAGGCTCCTTATCGGTTAGCACCTCCGGAGGTGAGAGAGCTATCGAAGCAGATCCGAGAATTCGTGGACAAGGGCTTCGTTAGGCCGAGTTTCTCTCTTTGAGGCGCGCCGGTACTATTCGTTAAAAAGGAAAGATGCTAAATGCATTACGTTGATGAGTTGAGCAGCATAACGATTATGTTCGTGAGATTCCCTACCATCTGGGTAAAGCGAATGTAGTAGCCGATGGGTTACGTCGCACGAAGTCGATTAAGTCGGTGAGAGTACGCACCATGATGATTTCGACTCAGTCGAGCTTGAAGGCTCGTATCATTCAGGCTTAACAGGAGGCTCTCACCGAGGATTGTATCATTGGATTATCGTAGATCGGCTGATGTAGTCAGCGCTTTTTCTGCCTATTCGAGAAGATTACCGAATAGAGAAACCTTTTAGATTGCATATTGACAAGATTTTCCGCCATTTCTGATCGTGACGCGCGTGCATTTTAGACTTTGGCGGAAGTTGGAATCGACTTTTTCTGCTAGCCGAGTTTTCATACTACAATAGTTACCGCCCCATCTTTTGTTGCGTGCCGTGTGATGCTTTTTACTGTCATAACTCTAAAGTTTGGAGCCAAGTTACTCGAGAACGGGAGGAGGTAATGCAGCGAAAATTTCCCCATCTATTTTCTACTAGCGATGCTCATTAGTAATTTCGAGGACGAAATTATTTTAACTGGGGGAGGCTGTGACGTCCCGTCAATTTGAAGTACTTATGTTACCGTTATTATTTATATTTTATTCGCAATTGATTTCGACCCTTGTATTTTGCTTTGTTTTGCTCACGATTTACTGTTATCGAGTATCGGGTTTTATGTGAATATTTTTGATTCGTCCTTAGAGACATAATATTTATATTTGTCTAGTTCCAATTAGTTAGTATCCTCATAATTATAAGTTAGAAGGTTTATGCCAAATTTGTCGGTTATCGCCTCCTTTATCCTCGAGATATCGTGCTTTTGCTCTTGTTTACTCCTTTACCGAAATCGTGCGAATCTCGAAATCGAAAGTGAAAATATAATATTAAATAAACCTAATATAAATTAAATCAAAGTATGAACTTTCCTAAGTTCAACGCAAAAAGAATCGGGAACTTTCGACGAACGAAACTCCTTAACGGTCAAAAACAAGTCTGCCGAACCAGCCGACCAGCCAGCAGCTGGCAGGGCTTCAGCCGGCGGCTGAGCCCCTCCAGCCGGCGGCTGGATGTGTCTGGTCAGGTGTTGGTGACTCATTTTTGCATGAAAATCGATTGGGACAAGTGTCTAAACCCGATTGGACCTCCCATTCTGCCAGAAACTCAGTCCCGAAGGTGATAATAGCCCAATTTCTTTCATTTTCTTTCATTTTGTATTAACAAAACACACACACACACACACCTTTGTTTTCTTTGAAACTCTCTCAACTTTCCTTCATATTGTGGCTGTAAATCCATCAAACAACCCTTAAAATCATCACAATAAACTGTTTTTAACACCAAAGAGAGCAAGGGGGGGGGGGGGGGGGTAAGTCTTTCGGTTGGATACTTGGGTTTCATCATTTTCGGGTTAAATCTCCATCAAAATCATCATCAAATTGTCTAGATCATAACTCTTTCATGTTCTCGAGGTATAATCACTTTTTCCCACTGATTTGCTTACATTTTTACACTTGCATGTTTAATCTAACATCAAATAAAGGTTTTTATAAAGTTTTTGTGGAGACCTAACTAAGAACATAAGTTTTATAAACTTTTTTTTTACTAAAATCTTGATGTAAAAAGTTGTTATTGGAAGAAATCTATAGACATTATTAAAGGTTTTTGACTTGCATGTCGAGATGTACTGAAAATATACTTGAAAATGCCTAAAACCGACAAAATAAGGAATCGATGATTTATTCGACCAGTTGCAGGGTGCAACTTACTTCTCAAAGATCGATATTCGTTCAGGGTATCATCAGGTTTAAGTCAGTGAACCCGACATTCCCAAAACTTCCTTCCCAACTCGTTATAGGAATTAAGAATTCCTCGTTATGCCATTCGGTCTGACCAACGCACCGACGGTGTTCATGGATTTGATGAACAGGGTGTGTAGACCCTATCTGGACAAATTCGTAATCATGTTCATAGAGGATATTTTAATCTATTCCCGGAACAAATAAGATCATGAACGACACTTGAAACTCATTCTGGAACTTCTTAGATATCAGAAGTTGTACGCTAAGTTTTTGAAATGCGACATCTGGCTCTGAGAAGTACATTTCCTCGGTCATGTGATCAATCAGGAGGGAGTTCACATAGATCCAGCCAAAATCGAAACTATTGAGAAATGGCCAGCCCCAAAAACTTCTACGGAAATCCGACAATTCCTAGGACTGGTTGGCTACTAGCGTAGATTTATTGAGAATTTCTCAAAGATCGCTAAACCCCTAACTGGACTAACTCAGAAAGACAAAAATTTCATTTGGGGCAAGGAACAAGTGGAATCATTTCAGAAGCTCAAGCACAAGTTGTGCCACGCACCTATTATGTCCTTACCTGAGGGAACAGACAACTTTGTAGTATATTGTGATGCATCCCACCAAGGTCTTGGTTGTGTTCTTATGCAAAAAGACAAATTCATCGCATATGCATCGAAACAACTCAAGGTGCACGAGCAGAACTACATGACTCACGACTTAGAATTGGGAGCATTCGTGTTCGCCTTGAAAATCTGGAGGCATTATTTGTATAGCACTAAGTGCACCGTTTTCACTTACCATAAAAGTCTTCAACACATCCTCGATCAGAAAATGCTCAACATGAGACAACGAAGATGGATAGAACTTCTAAGTGACTACGATAGCGAGATCAAATACCATCCCGGTAAAGCAAACGTAGTAGCACATGCCCTGAGTCGGAAGGAAAGGGTAAGGCCATCTCGGGTTAGAAAATTGGGGGTGCAAGTTCAAACCAGCCTACGGATTCAAATCGCTAGAGTTCAGAGCGAATCGTTGAAACCTGAAAACGTTAAAGGCGAAACACTGCATAACCACGAAAAGGAATATGAGGTTAAACCTGACGGAATCCACTATTTCAAGAACTGAGCGTGGATTCCGAGATCCGAAAGCCTCCGGAAACATATCCAGGACGAGGGACACCGGTCCCGATATTCTATCCATCTGGGATCCGACAAGCTGTACAAAGACCTTCGGGAATATTATTGGTGGCCGGGTATGAAAAAGGAAATCGCCTTGTACGTGGCTAAGTGGTTGACTTGCTCGAAGGTCAAGGCGAAGTACCAGAAGCGATCAAGCTTACTTCAAAAGCCGGAGATTCCATTGTGGAAATGGGAACAGATCTCAATGGATTTCATAACCATGTTTCCCCGCATGGCAAAAGGAAATGACATGATCTGGGTCATTGTAGATCAGTTAAGGAAATCTGCACACTTCCTGCCAGTCCGAGAGAACTAGTCGATAGAAAAATTCGCTCAAGTCTATATCAACGAGATTGTCTCTCGTCATGGAACGCCTCTTACCATCATATTAGATAGGGAAGTCGGTTCACGTCCCGTTTTTGGAACGCACTTCAGAAATCTCTCGGGACTCGACTAGACCTTAGCACAACCTACCATCCCCAAACCGATGGTCAGAGTGAAAGACCGATCCAAAACCCTTGAAGACATGCTAAGAACGTGTGTAGTTGACTTCGTAGGAAGTTGGGACACTCACCTGCCCTTGGTTGAGTTCTCCTCCAATAACAGCTACCATGCTAGCATCAAGTGCCCACCGTTCGAGGCTTTGTACGGACGCAAGTGTCGGTCACCGCATTGTTTTCTGGAAGCCGGCGACCGAAAATTGACAAGGCTCGATATTGTTCAAGGTACCATCTACAAGATCACGACCATTCGGGAAATGCCGAAGATGTCGCGTAGCAGGCAGAAAAGCTACGCCGACAACCGAAGGAAATCCCTGGAATTCCAGATCGGTGATAAAGTACTTCTCAAAATATCACCGTGGAAAGGGGTAATTCGCTATGGGAAACGAGGCAAGCTAAGCCGTACACCAGACCATTCAAGGTTATAGAACGGATCGGCCCGGTAGCATATCGGCGTAAACTTCCTCAAGAACTTAGTAGCATTCACAATGTATTCCACGTCTCACACTTGAAGAAGTTCTTTGTATGACGAGATCGTTCTATTTCCACCAGACGAAGTCCAGATCGATAACAAACTTCAATTCATCGAAGAACTGCTCGAGATTATGGATCGAGAGGTTAAGAAACTCAAGCGGACCCGAATACCCATCGTCAAAGTTCAGTGGAATTCCCGTCGAGGTCACGAATTCAAGTGGGAGGGTGAAGACCAAATTCGTCAGAAGTATCCGCACTTATTCAAAGATTCTCCCACTCCCGGCGAAGCGAATTAATTTTGGGACGAAATTCTTTTAACAGGGGGAAAATATTACATCCGACATCCGTCTAAATTTCAGGTTAATCCCGTTATCTTTAGCCTCGAAATATTCTTATATTGATTCTATTTATAGTTAAACTTTAAACGTGTGTGTTTCGGAATCGAAACCGAATCAATAAATGAACCCTAATGCCAAGAAATAAATATAATGAACTTGCCTAAGTTCATTGCAAGACAATCGTAAACTCTAAACAACACAAGTGCTTCACTATAACGCAAATGTAAAACAAAAATCCAATATGCAGCCTCCTGGTGCACCGCAGTAGACCTCACTGCGACACAGTGAGGTGTTGGAAAAAAAATATTACTTGATGAGTCGTCAAAAACGATCTTAACAAGCTAACACCTGTCCCAAAACGTGTCTTAATCCCCTTAAGTCTATAAATGACTCATTAGGAGTCATTGGTATAACTTCACAAACTCATTTTGAGTATTCTCTTTTCACAAACACAAACATACACATACTCCTACTCTTAAACAGACACATACAATCACTACCACTCCCAAACTCTCTCAACCCACACATTGTTCCAGCAAACTGCAAGTAAAAATACATCTAAAACATCATAAACAAATCGCTTCCTACACCAAGATCATCAAGAACATTCACCACCTTTGTTACATACATCATTTTCCACCACCTTTGGAGCCGAAATCACCATCAAGACACTCGAATCATCATCCCTCCATGTAAGTCTCGTCATTTGCTCATCCTGAACGTATTTCTCACTTTTATGTTTAAATCTAAAATAAAAATATAAGTTTGACAACATAAACATACCAACATTTTGCTAAAGGTCCAGCCTCTCGTTGCGCCGCAGTAAACATCACTGCGTCGCAGTGGAGGTAGATTCATCCAACCGACGGTTGGCTCTCTGTGATCACGAAATTCGTATTCTAACTCGTTATCGGTAATAATCGACAGTACTTGGAACCACTGCAATCTTCAGTCTACCATCTCGAGCTCTCCTCGGTTACGCCTTCATCGTGTAATTCATTCGTAATCGTTTTAGTCGATTAAATCAATTCGTGCATGTGTTTGTATATGCGGGATAGTGATTTGTGTTTATAGACATTATTCCTACAGCGCGGAAGCCCTGCCAAAATTCCGTTAGCTCAGATTCACCACCTTCTCAATCGAAGGTATAACCACACTCTCGTTCGTTATCGCTTTGATTATTTTCTGAAAATTTATGTCCAATCGAGTGTACCGAGTCTTGTGACTTTACAAACTGAGTTTTCGTGTCATAAACTCAGTTTTGTTAAAGTGATAATCTTGTTGATAAATACTTTTACTCAAGGGACGGTTAATCCTTAAAACTATTTTTACTTTTTCGTTCGGTTAACGCGGTTAACTAGTTTAGTCGGAACATTGCGTTGGACATAGTCCTTTGTCATTAGATACCTTTTCCTGAGCAAATTATTAACCTCGGATCAGTTGATTTTGGATTAGGGTATCGCTCTCCTTAGGCAAGCTCCTCGTGTTCGCACATCTTGCTTAGCCGTTTAGCCAAACCGTGAGTTACAACCCCTCTTTTTACTATTTTTTTTCAAACTTTTGGGCGAAACATGAGAACCAACTTGTTGGGTTATAACTTAGACAAAATAGTTTAACTCCTAAACAATACTTCTAACAACGGGAAAAGTAAATTACAAGATTAATACGGACGTCATTAAGAAGTTACTGCGGAAGACAAGGTAATGCGACTGTTCAACTAAGTTACTACTGACACTATTATTACTACGGATGGTTCAAGTTGTTACGGTTTGACTACAAGTTACTACGGTTGGAATCTTGTCATGCAAGTCTTAGTTCACTAGATAGAGTTAGAATTAGATTATGTTTCCTTTTGTAATTAGATAAGGTTTCCTTCTTTTAGATAAAGATAGATGTAGATTTCTAGTTTATCTAGAACTAGCCTCAAGGTCTATAAATATAGATCCTTGTAGAATAGAAGAAACACGTTGTATTGATATCTTGATTAATACAATTGAGGCTTAACATTCGACAATATTATTGTTTGTTCTTATTCATATTCTTAAGATATTCTATTGTTTGATAACTCGTAAATATTGAAGTGTTCATCCGCTGCTGCACTTCTTCAATAGATCAAGATCTTAACGAAGGGAAAATTAATAAGTTATACTACCTCCGTCCCATATTTATTGTCCACTTTTGACTTTTTAAATCTTTCACTTGTAACTTTGACCTTTAATAACTTTTTTTGTGTTATATAATATTTGATGCAAATTATATGATTTGATTCGGTTTTAAATATATTTTTCAATGATATAATTTTCATCAACAAGTTTTTAAAACGAAAAAAGTTATTTGAGATCAAAGTTGAAAAGCAAAGACCGAAAAAGTCAAAACTGGACAATAAATATGGGACGGAGGGAGTATTAGCTTATTTGATCCTGACAAGTGGTATCAGAGCAAAGGAGGTGCTTTAGATCCATTGATCAACGAGTTGATAATCCTCATACGCAAGAATCAAGATAAACATCATGGCTGATGTTGCAATCAACAAAGTTCCTGTTCTGAATAGCAACGAATTCGACTTATGGAAACTACAAATCAAGCAACACATCCTACTGTACGACTATACAGTTTGGGATGTGATCATCAATGGTAACAAGCATGCTACCAATTAAGGAGCTGATGGACAGCCTGGAATCCTTACTCGACCAACGTTGACTGACCTGGAAAGAAGAGAAAAACAAACGGAGATCAAGGCTCTCAGTATTCTTTTAATTTCCATCCCCAACGAATACCAATCACAATTCGAAGAATATCAAGATGCCAAATCTCTATGGGAAGCTTTGGAGAAAAGAGTCAGCGGAACAAAGAATAGCAAGAAGAATAAGAAAGCTCTTCTTAAACAGGAATATGAGAATTTCAATGCCTTGAAGGAAGAACGAATGACTCAGACGTTTGATCGATACAAAAAGCTCACAGGAGAGATGATCAGTGCAGGAATTAAGTATGAGAAAGATGACATCAACCGAAAGTTCATAAGAGCTCTAGGTAAGGAATGGAAAATCTACACGGTTTCCAATAGACAAGGAGACACATTGGAAGAATTGGAGTTGGATGATCTCTACAACGACTTACGTGTCTTTGAGTCAGAGGTGGAAGCAGACAAACCTAATAGTAGCAACCACAATATTAATAATGTTAATACTGCCCTTGTCTCAACCTCTGGTGGAATAAAACATGAAAGTGGAGAAGAGATATCTTTCGAAGCATTCATCTCACAAAGCTCAAATCTCACTAGTGATGACGTGAAGCAGATACATCAAGATGACTGGGAAGAGATGGACTTAAAGTGGCAATCTGCCATGTTAGCTCTACGTGCAAGGAGATTTTTGAATCGAACCGGAAGAAGATTCAATCCAAGGAACAATGAACGAATTGCTTTCGATAAAAGCAAAGTGAAGTGCTACGAATGTAATGAACCAGGACACTTTGCAAGGGAATGTCCAAAGAAGTCAAAATCCAACAATTCACGACCCTCTCAAGACAACAATCAAAGTGCACTCATGTCACAGGATATATTTGGATACGATTGGAAAGACTTAGCCGAAGAAACTTGTGACATTCGCGAATTTATAGGTATATTTCTAACGACCCGTATTCGTTTTATTTATTTATGATTATGTTTTGACCCTATTGTATTCCTTTTATGTTTTACCGTATTCGTATTTTATGAGTATTGTATTCGTATTTCTCGTATTTTATGAGTATCGTATTTGTATTTTATGTGGTTCGAATCCTTATGTCGGGAACGTTTAGTTCTAAGTGCCTTTAGTATGAGTCTAGTATGCACTTAAGATAAGTTTAGGGGTTTTATGCCTTATTTATACGATTAAGATTAACGTTAAAAAGTATTACAATTTTAGTCCTTCCAGAATTTTATTACAAAACTAGTCCTATGGGATTTTTATTACAAAAATAGTCCTTCACCAACCTTTTTGTCTTATTAGGCTACATTGAAATTATCAAGATTTTGTCTTATTCCATTTTCACCTACCCATCTTCACCATTTTCCCCAATTCCTACTCTCTCTCTAAAAACACACACAAAAACACACACTTAAGCTCTCCCTTCTCTCTAAAATATCTCGAGATCCGACCGTCGAAAATCATTTTCGAAGCTAGTATATCGTTCACCATATTCATCTTCATCATTCCTCCAAATTTCATCTCGATCGGGTAAGTATTTCTTCAATTTTGTTTTAAACTTTATTTATTTAGATTCAAACTCAAAAACACCACTTTTCACCATCAAAACCCGAATTTTATTGAGGGTTTATTTACCTAAACGTATTCTGGACATAGGGTTTCGATATTCGATCATTTTGACACCTAAAAACACTCAGAATCGGTTCTCGAAAGCTATTTTTCGAAAAGCTCAGTTACTCTCACGTAACTCAGTTACTCTCACGTAACTCAGTTACTCTCACGTAACTCAGTTACTCTCACGTAACTCAGTTACTCTCACGTAACTCAGTTACTCTCACGTAACTCAGTTACTCTCACGTAACTGTTCCTGGAGTAACTGTTCCTAGAGTAACTGTTCCTAGCGTAACTAATTAGGTTTTTGATCAAACCCATTTATAATGACGTTATAACGTAATTAAAGTGTTACACGCTTTCAAACCTTATGCTTTAACCCTAAAACACATGTCAATTTTATAATATACACTATTAACACGGTTTTGGTCGAAAACCTGTATTTTGCTACGTAATGCTATATCTTTCCTTTAAACCATCGGGATCATAAACTCTTCGTAACTAAAACATATTATAGCATATTATGAGACGTTAATCGTTAAGGCATACCCCACTAGACTTAGAGATACTTAGACATATTTATTTACGTGATGTTTAGGGCACTTAGACGTGGAAGCTTGACCGTATTATATTATTTCCCGACGTATCGTGTTTGGATTGCATTGCTATTTTGTGAGTTATTCGCTGCCCTTTTTACCGTTTTTACATTTTGGGCATGATTAGCGTTGTATAAATGTATTTTTTATATATATATAGTATGATTATGTATTATGGATATGAATGCTTTAGGTTAGTCTTACCCAAACTTGTACCGCCTTTGTGGTAGTACGAGGCCCCGTATACACACCTGTTAGCTTTTAGCCGCCGGTTTATATATATAGCGCTATATGGGTCTAAGAAACCCTCATTGTTAACACGATGGATGATGGATGCGCCCTGTCCGTGTTAGCAATGTTATGACCGATGATTTCGAGGACAACCTAGCTTAAGACACTAGGTGGGGTTAGTTGCCAGTATTGTTATGGTTCAGGTGTACCGTATGTATCTAAAGCAATTATCTATCCAGTATGGTATTTTTATGATTCGATTATGGTATTTTATGGTATTTATATTGGTATATTATTAAAAGGTTTTGTATACTTCACGTATATTTTGAAACATCATTTTTCAAATGACTTATTTTAAAATCATATCACTTTTGGGTCAAAACATATTGAAACTTTTATACTATTACGTTTTTATTAATTATTGCGAATAATTCACCAACTTTATGTTGACGTCGTATTTTAACTCTTTTCAGGGATTTGAGGTTACACTTTTTGATGTTATGCTTGGTGGCTACGTGGATTACTTGCATGGAATTCATTTTGCTTTTGTTAATTCTTTAGTATCCCCAAACTCTGTAGCCGTATTTTGATACTTTCGGATTATTGTAATAAGCATACTATTTTAAACTTATTTATCTATGTTGATTATGTATGGTTTACTTATGTTGATGTAACCTTTGAATCTCTGATACCGTATTCTCTGTACACCTCGGTTCCGCCATTTTGCGGGGTGTGACAAAACTAGTCAAAACAGGGCGTTGATTTCTGAAGAACAAAATCCTGTTTATGCGGAAGATATTACTACTGTTCACCATGCATGCATAGTAGTAGTAATGGATGCGGATGACACAGTTTCTACGGAGGACATAGTTACTGCGGAGCTAGTTTATACTGACCTGGGTACTACAGAATTTAGCAACGATGTTCTTGGATATGACTGGACTGAAGATGATCAAGGAGCAACTCAAGACGATGCTCTAATGGCAATCGCCTCCTCATCAAAGGATCCTGAAACTCCATCTCTCATGGCCGAGGTAAATTCTAAGCTATGTTCTTCTGAATGTAAGGAAGTAATTGTTAAATATAGAAATCACAATCAACTAATGAGTGACTCAATTAAAATCTTAGAAGAAGAAAGACGACCAACTGCTAGAGTCATTGATATCTTAGAAAATCAAATTAAATCACACAAAATAAATGAACAAAGTTATCAAGAGAAAATTAGCTTAGTTGAATGGCAAAGAGAGGATTTACTAGTTAAACTTAAGATGGATAGGGAAGAAATCAAACGATTAGAAAAAGAACATGATAAAGTTGAGTTAGATGTAGGGAAACTAGAACATGCTTCAAAATCAGTTAATAACCTATGTCAACAACAAATACATGGAAAGGTAAAAGCTGGTTTAGGTTACAAAGAAGTTGCCCCTCCATTTAACCAAAACTATATCCCTCCATCCGTAGATGAACCTAGGATTCCTATCTCTCAGACACCTCCAAAAGAATCATTCAATGTTGATCCAATCAATTAGGATGACGTTCGGATTGAGGACTTAGTTGAAGAGCAAAACAGTCTCCAAGGAAAACGAAAAGAAGGACATTCCTTTAGAAAATCACCTAATCACAATAGAAGGTATTACTCAACAGTCTTCACAAAGTCTAGTGTCCATGCCACGTTATGATCGCATCAATAAGGTAAAAACATCCACTGAAAGTAAGACCAAAACAGTCCCCACGGAAAACGAAAAGACTTGGAAACATATGGGTAAAAGAGGAAACCAACGAAATATGAACCAAGTAAAAGCTCAAAAAGGTCAAATTATCAAAACTTCAGCGAAGGGATGTTTTATATGTGGCAAATTAAATCACTATGCAAAAGTTAGCTATCACAATCCTCAAAATCAATTGCAAGTGATTCAAAAACCACATCATGGGTTGGGACATACAAGAAACGTTGTACATAAAAACAAATCCATGAACAGTAGTAACAAAATATATCATGCAAACCATAAATTTGTTACTATGAATTCAGGAAGAAAAAGTGTGAACAAAAGTAACGTATTTTATAACAATAAGAATGGAGTTCCTACTGCCAGACAAAATTTTGTTTCTACTGCAAAACTTAATACGGCCAAATATAATGGTGTTAATACTGCTCGTATTAATACTGTGAAAAATAACCGTGTTAATATTGCTAGTGTTAATACTGTCAAAGGTAACTTAGTTACTATGGCTCCTATCAATACTAGGAAACAAAGTCATGTCAAACCAGTATATGTTCCTATTGTTAAATCAAAAGCTGTTAACACTAAAATTGTTTCAAAAGCTAAAACATTCAAACAAGTGTGGCAACCAAAGATCCAAGTAACTCAACCACCTGTCCCTATTGATTGTTCAAAACTAGTCCAAAGGAAGGTGAGTTACTTTGATGAAATGGGCAAACCCAAGTCAGATTTGGCTTGGGTTCCCACCAGAACCTAACTTCTATCGGTTATGTGCAGGTTCAGCCAACCAAATAAAGTGAGAGCAGTTGGCATGTAGATAGTGGCTGTTCCAGGCACATGACAGGAAACATGTCATGTCTTCAGGACTTTGAAAAGTTCAATGGAGGATATGTTGCGTTTGGAGGAAATCCAAAAGGAGGAAGAATTTCTGGGAAAGTAACAATAAGCAATGGTACATTACACTTCAAAGATGTGTACTATGTGCAACAGTTGCAGTATAATCTGTTGAGTGTCTCTCAAGTCTGTGATGAGAAACACACAACTATACTTACTGCCGTTGAATGCATCATTATGAAGCCTGGATATGTCATAGATGAGAGTATGATCTTACTCAGAACACCAAGAAGAGACAATGTCTATTGTCTTGACATGTCAAAGGTTCAACTCACTTCATCTGAAGCATGATTTCTCTCAAAAGCTACCCTAGATGAATCCACCTTATGGCATAGGAGAATGTGCCACATGAAGCTGAAGAACATCAACAAACTGGTCAAATCTGGCTTGGTTAGAGGTCTCCCCAACAAGCAGTTTAATCTTGATGACAACTGCTTAGCTTGTTTAAAGGGTAAACAGCACAAATCTTCTCACAAGTCAAAGGAGATCAACACTAACACCACTCCTTTACATTTACTTCATATGGATCTATCTGGTCCTACCAATGTAAAGAGCATTGCCAAGAAGTCCTACTGTCTAGTCATCACTGATGACTTTTCAAGATACACATGGGTGTACTTTCTGGGTACCAAAGATGAGACAAGTCAGTTACTCATCACTTTCATCACCAAGATTGAACATCAGATTAACTTAAAGGTCAAGAAAATCCGATGTGATAATGGAACAGAATTCAAGAATCATGTGATGAATGACTTTTGTGAAAAGAAAGGAATAGAGAGGCAATTCAGTGCTGCTAGAACTCCTCAACAAAATGGAGTTGCTGAACGAAGAAATAGGACATTGATTGAAGCAGCTAGAAGCATGTTGGCTGACTCCAACCTACCACTCTTTTTCTGGGCTGAAGCAGTTAATACTGCTTGTTATGTCCAAAACAGGGTACTCTTAGTCAAGGATCAAAACAAAACTCCATATGAACTCCTCCACAAGAGACAACCTTGGATCAGTTTCTTAAGAGCTTTTGGATGTCCTTGTATAGTCTTAAACTCTAAAGACTATCTTGGTAAGTTTGAGAGCAAAGCTGATGAAGGAACTTTCGTTGGATACTCATCACAAAGCAAGGCATATCGTGTTTACAATCACAAAACAAAGATAATAGAAGAAAGCTCCAACGTGACCTTCAATGAACATACTTACACCAAGAAGGTCAAGGACCAAATTGGGTTTTCGATTTGGATGCATTAACCAAATCGTTAAACTCTAACTTTCAGTTTCAATCTTCTTCAGTTCCTACGGATCCTGTTACTACAGCATCCTCTCTTCCTACGGATCCTCCGACTACGGAGCCAGTTACTACTACTCCTATCATTGGTACTGCTCGATTAGATGTTATGGAGTACATCAATCTTCCTGTTTCTATGGAGGATCCCATTCAACTTTTTGATCCCATATCCCCAGATGAAACAGAAGATTCTTCTCATGAACCTACACATGAAGATGAAGCAAACTACTACTAAGGATGATACAACACGCCCCGATGGCGTTCCACACTTAGTACAAAAGGATGAAAATGGAGTTGAAGAATTTGTCACTGAAGAATTTGAGCCATATACTGATGTCATACCTTCTTAAGTTACTACTCCTCCATCTACTGCTTGCTACCCAACCAATGATATGCCCGATTTGAATGATACAAACTTAGGCGCTGAACTAAGACTTGAGAAGATTCCATCTTCTCGTGTTGCAAAGAACCACCCACCTTCTCAAATCATTGGTGATCTTGACTTCTCAATGGAGACTAGAAGTAAAACCAAGTCCAAGAAGGATCCTGTGAAAGCTCTTCTTAATACATGTCTGTTTGCCTGCTTTCTTTCTCAAATGGAACCAAAGAAAATACAAGAGGCCTTACTGGATCCACATTGGATAGAGGCATGTCAAGCTGAGCTACTACAATTCAAGATCCAAGGCGTATGGGAATTAGTGGAAGTCCCATTTGGCAAGAAGGTGATAGGTACAAGATGGATCTTCAGAAACAAGAAGGATGAAAAAGGTATTGTGGTCAAGAATAAAGCAAGACTGGTTGCACAAGGCTACACACAAGAAGAGGGAATTGACAATGAAGAGGTCTTTGCTCCAGTGGCTAGGATTGAAGCTATCAGACTATTTATAGCTTTTGCTTCATTCATGGGCTTCAAAGTCTATCTAATGGATGTCAAGAGTGCATTCCTCTATGGTGTTATTGAGGAAGAAGTTTATGTCAAACAGCCTCCTGGTTTTGAGGACCCTCAACATCCTCACAAAGTGTATAAACTGATAAAAGCTCTTTATGGGCTTCATCAAGCACCAAGGGCTTGGTATGACACACTTTCTGATTACCTTCTACAAAACAACTTTCAAAGAGGAACAATTGACAAGACACTCTTTTTCAAGAAATCTCACTCAGATATTCTTCTTGTTCAAATATACGTTGATGACATCATCTTTGGCTCTACCAAAGATGCTTTGTGCAAAGAGTTTGAAGAATTAATGCACACTAAGTTTCAAATGAGTTCAATGGGAGAACTTACTTTCTTTTTGGGTCTACAAGTCAACCAAAAGGAAGATGGCGTCTCTATCAGTCAATCCAAGTATGTCAACGACATTCTAAAGAAATTTGGATTCTTGGACGCCAAGATAGCAAGCACTCCCGTAGAAACTCACAAACAATTGACTGCTGATCTTGAGGGGGAGGATGTGGATATACATAATTATAGATCAATGATTGGCTCCTTAATGTATCTCACAGCTTCAAGACCAGACATCATGTTTGGAGTTTGTGTTTGTGCAAGATATCAAACAAGACCCAAAATATCACACCTAATTGCAGTCAAGAGAATCTTTCGTTATCTAAAGGGCAAGCCTAACTTAGGTTTATGGTATCCTAAAGACTCTCCTTTTGATTTAATTGCTTATACTGACAGTGACTATGGTGGTGAAAACTTAGACAGGAAATCCACAACTGGAGGATGCCAATTTATTGGCTCAAGACTGGTGTCATGGAAATGCAAGAAGCAAACAACGGTGTCTACCTCTTCCACAGAAGCTGTCACACCCCGCTTATAGCGGAAACACGGAATGTTCCAGTTATAATATCAAGAGTCAAGATTACAACAATATAACCGATAAACAAAACATCAATTTAAATAGATCATGCCAAATGTTACAAAATACATCATAAAGTCAAAGGCGATAAGACGCCAAGTACCAATAAAATTCCAAAAGAAATAAACAACGGATCGTCATGGAAATTACAATAAAGAGTTCAAATTCAAATTTCCCAAAAGCAAGCGATCCGAAAATAAACTATGGCATGATCAATGGAAATCCTCAATTTCCTGCAAAGCGTTAAAACGACATCAACAACATGTTGGTGAATTATTCGCAATTTTAAGTAAAAAGTGACCCATCGACAAGTTTCAATAACCATTATAATTTCAAACATCATATCTTGTTATACAATCCAATAGTGAGAGGTACCATGCCTAGACTATCATACACTGAACCTGACCACGTAAATTAACCCCTATCCTAAGGGGTATCAATCCAAAGGCAACCAATTATGAAATACGGCCATAACATCTACTCCTAGGTACGTCCTAGCGAGCGATGAGGGTTCGGTCAAACCCAAACAAATCTGTATATATGAAACCGCGGGCAAAAGCTTAATCAAGTGTATAAGGGGAGGCTCCTCGAGCCTAATGATACTTAATCTAAGGCAGACCTAAATCACTGGGTAAACAAGAGAATCAATAATACTCCGCATACGCAGACGGTTTTAAAATACACTACAAGATGATTAATAAGATTCCGCATACGCAGACAGTTTTGAGATACGCTTTACAGCCCAAAAATAGTAAGACAAGGGCTACGAATAACTCACAATACAAGCTCCAGAAAATCTCGGGTAAACAATCACGGAGCTACAACTCCACCGTCTAAGTGCCCTAAATAGAAAAATATAGTCTCAGTATCTCTGCTAGTATAGTTCGGTTTAGCCTTGTCGGTTAATATTAAGTTAGATTATAACATTCCAATTATTAATAAGTCGAATAAGGATGACGGATTAAGAAGACGATGTTCCGCGCCAGAAAAGGGCCGATCGGCAAGATATCGAACTTTCACGTCAACAGCGACCGTTGGAAACAAGTGACGACTCCGAGTCGAAAAGAATATTATTACAAATGTTCATTATGTCGACCAAAATTAAGATGATGACTTGTAAAAGTCAAAGGTCAATTATGTTGACTTATGAAAGTCAAATGTCAATCATGTTGACTTATTATAGTCAAAATCAATTTAAAAGTCCAATTTGACACTTTGAATAATTTGAAGTGTTTTCATACCAAAATGTTTAGAGTAAAATACCTTTTCAAAACCATTTTATAAAGTTTGCCGCAATACATATTTTGATGACTTAAAACGATGATCAAATATGTGGCGAAGATTAATATGTCGCAAAAAGGTTGAAAATATCCGTTTTAAGTAATATTATGACATTTGTGATTGCGTTGGTGTCTTTGAGTCCAAAGACAATGTTATTGTAAAATATGTTACTTTTGTATACAATTTATTTATATAAGTGTTTTAATGTCGTAAAAAGTTGTGAGTCGAAATTTCGGCAGCGCTTCCGCGTCGTAAAATATTAGTCCAAATTTCAATCACTTTCCCGCTTATCAACAATTGCATTTTAAACCATTTATCATAATACATATTACCATATCAAGTTTATTACCATACTTTGGTTAACTTATATATTCAATATTCTTGTCCACTTCAGTCCAATCAAATGAAATACAACGAGTGTTGGTCTAATAATTTATCCTAACCGATTTCAAGGCTAAAACCGAATAATGAATATAATGAAATCGAAATATTCACAAGAGTAACAAATTATACCGCTAACACCCGCTTGATTGACAAGGATCTGGAACAATGACTTCAGTGGTGTAGTGATGAGAATATCCACCTCCAAAACACAAGACAACCACCGATAATTAGCAAAACGAAGATTGGGGGTCGAATGGGGCTTAGCCAAGTGTCCCCAATCGTTTTTCATGCAAAAATGAGTCATCAAACACCTGTCCAGACCAATCCAGCCGCCGGCTGGATGGATTCAGCCGCCGGCTGAATCCCTGCCAGCTGCTGGCTGGTCGGCTGGTTCGGCAGACTTGTTTTTGACCGTGAAGGAGTTTCGTTCGTCGAAAACTCCCGATTCTTTTTGCGTTGAACTTAGAATTGTTCATAATTTGATTTACTTTATATTAGGTTCATATAATATTATATTTTCACTTTCGATTTCGAGATTCGCACGATTTCGGTAAAAGAGTACACAAGAGCAAATGCACGATATCTCGAGGATAAAGGATCCGATAACCGACAAATTTGGCATAAACCTTCTAACTTATATTTATGAGGATACTAACTAATTGGCACTTAGATAAAATAATATTATTACGTCTCAGGGACGAATCAGCAAATACAGAAAACCCGATACTCAATAACAGTAAATCGTGAGCAAAACAAAGCGTAATACAAGGGTCGAAATCAATTGCGAATAAAATATAAATAATGACGGTAACTCAAGTACTTCAAATTGACGGGACGTCACAGAAGCTGAATACATTGCAGCTGCTAGTTATTGTGCTCAAGTGCTATGGATACAAAATCAAATGATGGATTATGGCTATTCATTCATGAACACACCAATTTACATTGACAACCAAAGCACTATTAGCATCATCAACAATCCAGTCAAGCACTCCAAGACAAAGCATATAGAGATACGCTACCACTTCATAAGAGACTGTAACGAAAAGAAATTGATCCATGTTGAGAAAATCCACACTGACAATCAGCTTGCTGACCTTCTCACAAAGGCATTCGATGTGGGAAGATTCACATTATTGATTACAAGTATTGGAATGATTAACATGGATTGATATCAACTTCCTTTATCTCTTAGTATTTCTATTTTAAAGTCCCTTCGAGAAGCAGTAGTAACCTTAACATAAGCATCAAGTGCCTTACTTTTTAGTATTGTACTATGTTACTACTGCAACATTAATAGTAGAAACAAATTTTAACCAAAGTATGATTAGTACGGCCAAAATTGTCAGTATTAAGGGAAGGTTTAACTACTACTGCCCTTAATCTAATAATACGGACGGAATGGTTAATGCTTCTTAGTATTATGTTACTACGGACCTCTGGTTAATACTGACAGTAATTCACGTTACTACGGACAGTATAGTTAATACGGCTCGTGTACCATTACTACGGTCATTAATCAACTTACTACGGCCATTATTTGTTAATACTGCAAATCACCGTATTAAAAGGTTTCTTAAACAATAAGTATTCCTAAATTAATGGTGATTTGACAAGTCAAAATACAACTTGTAACTAACTTTTACACGTGGCACTTGGTTATTGGACCTAATTTTTAAAATTCAGGCGCGAAGTACAACTACAATTCACACGTGGCAATCCCCAATTGCACCGTTACTTTTAATCATCACCCGCGTCTAATCCAAATTGTCAAGTTGTTACATTTTTCACCGTATAAATAGGGCTATTTTTAACCGTTTGAGTACTTACCTTGCTTAAAGAACCCTAATCGTCTAAAAAGTTACAGTTTATGTTTGTAACAAATTTATGCTTGCTCTTGTTCGTGTTTGGTGACGACGATTTGCTAGCTTGCTCTTTCTTCGGAGAGCACGATCTATTGGCTTGCTCTTTCTTTTCCTTTGGGCATACAGAGGCCACGTGACCATGTTCTCGGCATTTAAAACACTTCAAGTCATCCATAGGCTGTTTAAGTTTTGAGTTTTCAGCTAATGTACTCATTGTCGTTTTCGAAACACTCGACTCGGTTGAAGTACTTGACTCAGTCTGATCATCCTTTGTAGAGGTAGATTCACAGGAAGAGTCAACGTTGTTTTCCTTCACGTCACATTCAGTTTTAAGAAAACTGTAATTGTGATTAAAAGGAGGAGGTGTTTCATTATATCCCAAACCACTACGATCTCCAGTTGGCCTTTGACGACTCAAAATAGAATTTAAGGTAGTAGAAGAAGTACGGAACTGTTCGATCTTCCTTTCCTGCTCAGTTAACCTTATTTCACAGTTATTTAACTCTTGGACTTTCTCAGCAAAGTTCTTCTTTTCTTTTTCAAGACATTCATATAACGTGTCAATTTTATGTGTTAAAATGCCAACATTTGAGAAAGGTTCCATGCAGTCCTTCTCGTTTTTATAATATTTCTTCGCAAAATCATCTTTTTGATAAGTTAGTATTGATATGTTTTGCTCAAGTTCAGTTTGCTGAGATTCCAAGGCGGATACTAACTTAGTTAATTTATCGTTTTGAAGAGTTAAGGTTGTAAAAGATTTGCAGAACTCTTTGACCGATTGAAGATCAAGAAGTACCTTTGACTTCTCGGTTTTGAGATTGGCCATCTTTGCAATGAAGTTTTCGTTAGATAGGTCCAACGTGCAGCTGCAAACCTTTGTTTCATGTTCAGTATCTTCAACATTTTGAAAATTCTCTTCATTCGTGCTCATTTCACTTGCAGTACTAGAATCACCTGCAGTACTACTGGCTTCACTGCGAAATTCCTCAATAGATGCCATGAGTGCTGATCTATATCCTCTCAATCTTTCAATCACCTCTCTTAGAGTTAATTGTTGACGACCATATATAGTTGAATTGATTTCATCTTTTATAAATTTTACCCATTCCTCCCAACGCTTAGGCAAAGCATCCAAAAATCTCTCTACTTTTTCTTCTCCAACATGTATACGTAATCTGGAAAGTTTTACAAGGAGATCATTGTATTTGGTGACAGTGTCTTCAAAGTTTTCGTTGATTTCAGCTTTGAATGCACAATATTGCCTGAAAAGGATGGCTCCTGGACTTAAACCTAGTTCATCAGTTGGACTATCGAATTTTAAAGAATTCATTTTCTTAATTTTTGTTAAATTAATTAAGTCCAAGTAATGAGTCCAATTAACAGTCCAATTAATTTTAAGTCCAATAAACTGTCCAAATAACGAGTCCAAATCAATTCAGTCCACAAAATAACGAGTCCAAACCAAGTCCAAACGAATAAGTCCAATTAAGCTTAAATGAAATTAAGCCCAGTTTTGTAGAGGCCCAAATCAAGAATCAAGCCCAATTAACTACAAACCGACCAGTCTGTCCCAAACACCCTTCACAGACAACTAAACCTGCTTTCACCCTTCACGAACAACTTAACCTGATGTCACCCTTCACGAACAATTAAACTTCAAATTAAAATGAGTCCATCACACGAACATCGAAACGAACATATCTCAGAGCGAACATCAACTCTAACGAACAAGAATCAAATGCCGATTTCAATTACCAGTACGAACTACCTACGAACATCAAAATCAATTAATCTTCACGAAGATGAATTTTCTAATCAGACGAACACCCACTTGATTTCAATCTCGGCGAGGTTCACGAACATCAGAACGAACATCAAACTTTAACGAATATCTAACTGAATAACCAAAACGAACATAAATTTGTTACAAGCATAAATTTGTTACAAGCATAAACTCCTTTATAACTCACGAACAAGATGTTCGTCAAATTGGTGAGCAATCAACACGAAGATGATGTCCGTGCCCTGTTAATCACTGCCACGAAGATGAATTTGAATCCAAACGAAGATGATTTTCGTTTGTATTTGTTCGTCGCCCCTGCTGCAATGATAACGAAGATGGTTGCGATAATTAGACGAAGATGAAATTAATCTGCTATGAGGATGATACGAATCACGAACAAGATGTTCGCCAAATCTGCGAGATGATGTTCGTACGAAGATGAATTTCAATTTGACAAAGAATCCCCAATTTTAATCTAAGCCGCTACCTACCTTCTTTCAATCTATCACCGCTGCTTCTGTTTGTTTTTTATTTCCAGGTCCACGAACAGAAAATGATAGGCCCAGCTAAAGCCCAAATTTGATTAATTAATTTTTGGTAAAGCCCAAAACAGCAATTTGTTAATTTTCAAATCCACGAAGACTGAACTGTAATACGAACTTGATTACGAAATTTTTGACGAACTTGTTGACGTGCTTGTTTGGTCAACGAACTTAAATCAAAACTCAACGAACTTGACTTACGAACTTGGTCAACGGACTTGAATAGTCAACGAACTTGAATCATCACAAAACCTAATTCTCAAACTGCAGCCGTCAGAAAATTCAGAAACCCTAATTTTTCAAGAACTTCAGCCGTCAGAAAATTCAGAAACCCTAATTTTTAACAGCAGCCAGAAAAATTGAAGAACCCTAAATCCCAAAATCGATTAAAACCTGATATATAATCCTGAACCAAATCTCGATAGAGAGCAAACAGTGTGTTTGCTCTGATACCAATTGTAGGTCCCAGTATTCCGATCTACAGGATTAAACTAACTAATCACGAGGCGGAAACTCGTATTCAATTGAATCAGCACAAAGTAATAATCGATAAGTAATAAATAACAAACAGGATTTACCGAATTCTGACTACTTTATTAATTGAATCATTCAATTACAACAAATAGCCTTCGCAGAATTCTCTCCCTCTATATCTGTCTGGAATCATTAACCGTTAAACCTAAACTCAATGCCTCATTATATAGAGACATGTTCACAGACTTGGGCCACTAATGGGCTCATGGAAAATGCAAAGTCCATTAACACCCATAACAGACTAAATAGCCCACATAGCAATACAATGTTATTGGGCCATTACAAACTCAACTAAACTATAACTAAAGACTTAATTAATCTAGAAAAACTGTCACAGATATTGCACCAACAAATCCACTATTTCAAGAACCAAGCGTGGATTCCAAGATCCGAAAGCCTCCGGAAACTTATCTTGGACGAGGGCCACCGGACCCGATATTCTATCCATATGGGACCCGACAAGCTGTACAAAGACCTTCGGGAATATTACTGGTTGTCGGGCATGAAAAAAGAAATCGCCTTGTACGTGGCTAAGTGGTTGACTTGCTCGAAAGTCAAGGCGGAGTACCAGAAGCCATCAGGCTTACTTGAACAGCCGAAGATTCCATTGTGGAAATGGGAACAGATCTCCATGGATTTCATAACCAAGTTTCCCCGCATGGCAAAGCGAAATGACATGATCTGGGTCATTGTAGATCGGTTAACGAAATCCGCACACTTCCTGCCAGTCCGAGAGAACTACTCGATGGAAAAATTCGCTCAAGTCTATATCAACGAGATTTTCTCTCGTCATAGAACGCCTCTCTCCATCATATCAGATAGGGATAGTCGGTTCACGTCCTGTTTTTGGAACGCACTTTAGAAATCTCTCGGGACTCGACTACATCTCAGCACAGCCTACCATCCCCAAACCGATTGTCAAAGTGAAAGAACGATCCAAACGCTTGAAGACATGCTAAGAGCGTGTTTAGGTGACTTCGGAGGAAGTTGGGACACTCACCTGCCCTTGGTTGAGTTCTCCTCCAATAACAGCTACCATGCTAGCATCAAGTCGCACCGTTCGAGGCCTTGTACGGACGCAAGTACCGGTCACCACTTTGTTGTCTACAAGCCGGCGATCGAAAATTGACAAGGCTCGATATTGTTCAAGGTAACATCGAAAAGATCACGACCATTCGCGAAAGGCCGAAGACGTCGCGTAGCATGCAGAAAAGCTACGCCGACAACCGAAGGAAATCCCTTGAATTCCAGATCGGTGATAAAGTACTTCTCAAAATATCACCGTGGAAGGGGGTAATTCACTACGGGAAACGAGGCAAGCTAAGCCCGAGGTACACCAGACCATTCGAGGTTATAGAACGGATCGGCCCGGTAGCATATCGGCTTAAACTTCCTCAAGAACTTAGTAGCATTCACAATGTATTCCACGTCTCACACTTGAAGAATTGCTTGTGTGACGAGATCATTGTAATTCCACCAGTCGAGGTCCAGATCGATAACAAACTTCAATTCATCGAAGAACCGCTCGAGATTATGGATCGAGAGGTTAAGCAACTCAAGCAGAGCCGAATACCCATCGTTAAAGTTCAGTGGAATTCCCGTCGAGGTCACGAATTCAAGTGGGAGTGTGAAGACAAAATTCATCAGAAGTATCCGCACTTATTCAAGGATTCTCTCACTCCCGGCGAAGCGAATTAATTATAAGACGAAATACTTTCAACAGGAGGAAAATGTGACATCCGTCTAAATTTCAGGTTAATCCCGTTATCTTTAGCCTCGAAATATTCTTATATTGTTCCTATTTATAGCTAAACTTTAAACGTGTGTGTTTCGGAATCAATAAACGAACCCTAATACCAAGAAAAAATATATGAACTTGCTAAGTTCATTGCAAAACAATCATATACTCTAAACAACGTAAGTGCTTCACTATAACGCAAATGTAAAACAACAATCCAACATGCAGCCTCCCGGTGCACTGCAGTAGACCTCACTGCGACGCAGTGAGGTGCTGGATAAAAAAATTTTTATTTCTTGATAAGTCATCAAAAACGATATTAACAAGCTAACACTTGTCCCAAAACGTGTCTTAATCCCCTTAAGTCCATAAATGACTCATTAGGAGTCATTGGTATAACTTCACAAACTCATTTTGAGTATTCTCTTTTCACAAACACAAACATACACATACTCCTACTCTTAAACAGACACATACAATCACTACCACTCCCAAACTCTCTCAAGTCACACATTGTTCCAGCAAATTGCAAGTAAAAATACACCTAAAACATCATAAACAGATCGCTTCCAACATCAAGATCATCAAGAACATTCACCACCTTTGTTACATACAAAATTTCCACCATCTTTGGAGCCGAAATCACCGTCAAGACACTCGAATCATCATCCCTCCATGTAAGTCTCGTCATTTGCACTTCCTGAACATATTTCTCACTTGCATGTTTAAATCTAACATAAAAATATAAGTTTTACAACATAAACATTCCAAAATTTTGCTATAAAGTCCAGTCTCTCGCTGCACCGCAGTAAACATCACTGCGTCGCGGTGGAGGTGAATTCATCCAACCGGCGGTTGGAGCTCTGTGATCACGAAATTCGTATTCTAACTCGTTATCGGTAATAATCGACAGTACTTGGAACCACTGGAATCTTCAGTCTACCATCTCGAGCCCTCCTCGGTTACGTCTTAATCGTGTAATTCATTCGTAAGCGTTTTATTCCATTAAATAAATTCGTGCATGTGTTTGTATAAGCGGGAAACTGATTTGTGCTTGTGGACATTATTCCTACAGCGCGGAAGCCCTGCCGAAATTCCGTTAGCTCAGATTCACCACCTTCTCAGTCGAAGGTATAACCACACTCTCGTTCCTTATCGCTTTGATTATTGTCGTGGAAATTTATGTTCAATCAAGTGTACCGAGTCTCGTGACTTTACAAACTGAGTTTTCATGTCATAAACTAAGTTTTGTTAAAGTGATAATCTTGTTGATAAATAGTTTTACTCAAGGGACGGTTAATCCTTAAAACTATTTTTACGTTGTCGTTCGGTTAACGCGGTTAACTAGTTTAGTCGGAACATTGCGTTGGACATAGTCCTTTGTCGTTAGATACCTTTTCCTGAACAAATTATTAACCTCGGATCGGTTTATTTTGGATTAGGGTATCGCTCTCCTTCGGCAAGCTCCTCGTGTTCGCACATCTTGCTTAGCCGTTTAGCCAAACCGTGAGTTACAACCCCTCTTTTTACTATTTTTGTACAAACTTTTGGGCGAAACATGAGAACCAACTATTTTATTCAGTTATATGCGTATGTTTTTCAATTGTCACACTCGACATATTTATGAACTAATTGATTGATTGTATGTCTTTTAAACGCCACGGGTTCGGAATCTCTATTGACACTTGACAGGAATATAGCCTTGCGTAAGTGTGAACACTTATAGTTATATTATATCAAGAAGTTAACAACCACGCCCCGGTTCGGCAACTCTAAATCTTGATTGGAATATAGCCTTGCGTAAGTGTGAACACTTACAGTTATATTATATCAAAAGGTTAATAATCAGTTTACAATCAATCTTCTTTATACGCATATTTTTACAGTTATATTATATCAAGAGGTCAACATTCAGTTTACAATCAATATTCTTTATACGCATATCTTTACAAGTATATATATCATTAAGCACGTGATCATTTCATTTCTTTTGAGAAATACTTTAGATATATACTCAGTCGAAAACCACTTTTAGTCAAGGACTAGAAAACTGTATCTCACTCACTATTTTCGTAGTTGACACTTTTTTCTCGGGTCAGGAAAGTCATGATTGCAAGAATCGGGGAGACCATTATTACTACTTCGGGAATGTCTTTTATGTTATTTTGGTTGTAAAGTAAACAATTAAAAACACTTGGTTATCTTTGACATTTTTGTAAACGCTTTTGTTTAATGACTTAAAATTCGTTCGTATTAATTATGTCTTTTGTAATGATATCCGCTCTTCACATCTAGTTTTCCGCTTTAGCGGGGTGTGACAGACTTGGTATCAGACCACAAGGTTATAGTGAATACGGTTTTTGAAAATTTTAAAACAAAACAAACTATAACCAAGGCTTTCTGAAAATCATTTCACGAGACTTAAACTTTAGTGGCTTAATTCCGCAAATGCATGGTTCATTACGAACTACGTGTAACTTGATCAAGTACGCCTAGTTTGAAATAAATTATGCAAGAGCAGAACGTAATTGCTATTGTTAACGATTTTTGAGTCAACAGTTCCCGACTCTACTGATTCCCGATTCTCATGTGACTGACCCGAGCATGCACTGTCGTATTTACATTTTTCCTTTACCCATATTTACTCGTTCCATCTTATCACAGTTACGACATGTCTGGATCGTCTCATTCACACTCCCACTCGCACTCGCATTTGCACTCGCACTCGCACTCTCGAGCCGTATTCTCGACCGAGGTTTCTAACGACTTCACCACGTCGGGAGCTCAACACCATGACACTACCGGCCCTTCGGAGGCGAGCCCCATGTCCCTTGCCAGCAGCCATGGTACATCCAGTCTGAGGACTGTCTTACCGGCCGTTCCACCAGTTCCCGTCGCAGCTCCACAACGGCGAGGACCGCGCATCCGACTCACTGCTCGTAAGCAGGTGATACTACCAAACAGCATGATGGGACAGGAGGCTCCCAACCAAGTCATAGCTACACCTCCCCATATCCCACTACACCCCGAGGATCCGTACGCGGCATCGCTTACGCCGAACATGGATCGCTACATGTTGGAGCGACTTCAGGGCCACTCGATGCAGAGCTCTGACGGAGCAGGACCATCTAGACCACCGCCAGTGATGTCACCAGATTGGAGGTTTACCCCAGCTGAGTATCATCCACTCCGCATGGACCTACAGAGACTTACGCATGTGGCAGAGGAGCAGGCTCATTTTCCGTTCGAGGTCTCTGACGCCGCTCACCGCCTATCCGAGCAGTCCCTTCGAGTCGTCTCTGTGACTCAGTCGACATCGAGGAATGTTCAGCGCCTAGTGAGTGTGTGCTTAGTGAGGGGTACCTTGATAGCCGTTATCTTACTGAAGATGTTCCTAGACATGCTTCATTAGTTCTATTTCGTTTTATGTATTGTACTTTAGTTTAAGTCTTTAATTTTCCATATCTCTAACAACTTAAAACTCGTATTTGTATTCCTGTTTCGAATTTTCCCTTATTATCGTTATGAAACATGTAATTGATTTTTATGAAATGAAACTTCTATCACTATTATCCTTGCTTTTCTGTCGTGCTTGGGTTGTACTATTTTTCTATGATCGCATATTCTTATTCGTGAGTTCTAAACTAGTTTACCTTTTCCGTTGTAGAATCATGCCTCCTAAAAGGAGCAACACTACCTTAATAGCCGAGCAATTTGTTGCGCAGCTCAACGCAGCAATCCTAAACATGATCACCCAGATCACCGCTGGGATCAACAACGGAAATCCCGGAAATAATAACCCCAGCAACAGCCACGAAAACAACAATGACAACAACCAATAAGGAGATCAAGGGAAGAACCCTAACCAAAACCAACACCAGAACACCAACAAAAACCAACACGCGGACCGACCCGACTGCAGCTACAAGAACTTTATGGCTTGCAAGCCGAAGGAATTCATGGCACCACCGGTGCTGTTGGATTACTCTCATGGATTGAGAGTATTGAGTCGGTTCTCCACATCATCCGTTGTGCTGAGGATGAGAAGGTTGAGTACGCTTCATGTGTACTCCTTGGCGAGCTCTATCAAGGTGGAACCTCATCGTCCAAACACGAGGACGAGCCGCAGCATACGACCTCTCGTGGGAGGATTTCAAGTAGCTAATTCTGGAAGAGTACTGCTTGAAGAGTGAACTGAAGAAGCTCGAGTCAGAGTTGTGGAATCACCAGATGATCAGAAACGACATCGATACCTATACAACTCTATTCCAGGAGCTTGCCAATTTAGTACCACGAATGGTGACCCCCGAGGAAAACCGGATTGATCGCTACATCTCTGGTCTTGCCCCCGATATTCATGGAATGGTAATCTCGGCAGAACCGATGACGATTCAGAGCGTCGTTGTTCTCGCTCATCGTCTGACCAATAATCTCCTTCTCTCTCCAGCACCAGTCAAACGGAAGGAAGGTGAAAAACGGAAAGCTGATCACCAACCAAGTAGGGACGACCGCAACAATAAGCACAAAGTCGCCCCCAACTTTGCAATACCTGCTGCGCCTACAACAGGACCCCGAACTTACACTGAGCCGCACCCCAAGTGTGGCAAATGCAACTTCCATCATATTGGAAACTGCCCGGTGTGCGACAAATGTAACAAAGTGGGGCACTACCCCAGGTACTGCCGAGAGGGAACCGATGATCAAGGAAAAAAGCATGTTTGCTACGAATGCGGAAGCGACAAACACTTCTGAAAGTCTTGCCCCAAGTTTCAAAATTCCCAACCCAATCAGGCCGGGCATGGCCAAAGATGCGCTTTCGTAATCACTGCCGAAGAGGCAAGGCACGATCCAAATGTAGTGACAGGTAAATTTCCCGTGAACGACCATTACGCATCTATATTGTTTGATTTGGGAGTAGAAATAAGCTTTTATCCTTACAATTTAGACTCCCTTATCAATGTAGGACCTAAAGTCCTTAAGGATAGCTTCACTCTAGAGTACGCTAAGGGTCAAGAATACGAAGCTAAGGACGTAATTGTAGGTTTTTCAATGTGCCTAGCTAATAAGATCTTCCCTATAGACCTTATAACCATAGAACTGAAAAGTTTCGATAGCATCGTCGGAATGGACTTGTTAGCTCGATTCCGAGCTAAAATTGTTTGTTTCGACAAATTCATTCGGATACCCCTCGCGAACGGGAAAACCCTCATTGTTCAGGGAGACAAACCTGGACAACAACTACGGATGGTTTCTGTTACGAAAATGTGCGGATATATCGAGAAGGACTGCGATGCCTTCTTAGTGCACATCGTCGAACTTAAACCGAAGGAGAAACGTATTCAAGACATTCCTGTAGTCAAAGATCACCCCGAATTATTTCCAGAGGATTTACCCGGACTACCTCCAACCGGAAAAGTGGAATTCCGAATTGACCTGATTCCTGTAGCATCGCCGGTTGCCAAGACACCGTATCATCTAGCACCACCCGAAATGCAAGAACTCTCAGAACATCTTCAGGAACTCTTAGATCATGGTCTAATTTGTCATAGTACGTCACCCTGGGGAGCCCCAATCCTCTTCGTTAAAAAAAAAAGATAGATCTTTCAGGATGTGCATCGATTATCGAGAGCTCAATAAACTGACCGTCAAGAACCGATACCCTCTCCCTCGAATCGACGATCTATTCGACCAATTGAAGGGTGAAACTTACTTCTCAAAGATCGATCTTCGTTCAGGGTATCACCAGGTTCGAGTCAGTGAACCCGGCATTCCCAAAACTGCCTTCCGAACTCGTTATGGGCATTAGGAATTCCTCGTTATGCCATTCGGTCTGACAAACGCACCGACAGTTTTTATGGATTTGATGAACAGGGTGTGTAGACCATATCTAGAAAAATTCGTAATCTTGTTCATAGACGATATCCCCATCTATTCCCGGAATAAAAAAGATCATGAACGACACTTGAACCTCATTCTGGAACTTCTTAGAGATCAGAAGTTGTACGCTAAGTTTTCGAAATGTGAATTCTGGCTCCGAGAAGTACATTTTCTCGGTCATGTGACCAATCAGGAGGGAATTCACGTAGATCCATCCAAAATCGAAGCTATTGAGAAATGGCAAGCCCCAAAAACTTTTACGGAAATCCGACAATTCCTAGGACTGGCTGGCTACTATCGTAGATTTATTGAGAATTTCTCAAAGATCGCTAAACCCCTAACTGAACTTACTCGGAAAGAAAAAAAGTTCTTTTGGGGCAAGGAACAAGAGGAATCATTTCAAAAGCTCAAGCACAATTTGTGCCACGCACCTATTATGTCCTTACCCGAGGGAACAGACAAATTTGTAGTATATTGCGATGCATCCCACCAAGGTCTTGGTTGCGTTCTTATGCAAAAAGACAAAGTCATCACATATGCATCGAGACAACTCAAGGTGCACGAGAAGA
The DNA here is from genome assembly GCA_910822075.1 of Senecio squalidus. Classification (NCBI taxonomy): domain Eukaryota; kingdom Viridiplantae; phylum Streptophyta; class Magnoliopsida; order Asterales; family Asteraceae; genus Senecio; species Senecio squalidus. Next base: position 59,503,132 of record CAJVGC010000590.1, on the reverse strand, counting down.
ACTACACGACTCACGACTTAGAACTGCGAGTAGTCGTGTTCGCTTTGAAAATCTGGAGTCATTATTTGTACGGCACTAAGTGCACCGTTTTCACTAACCATAAAAGCCTTCAACACATCCTCTGTCTAAAAATGGTCAACACTAGACAACGAAGATGGATAGAACTCCTAAGTGACTACGATTGCGAGATCAAGTACCATCCCGGTAAAGCAAACGTAGTAGCAGATGCCCTGAGTCGGAAGGAAAGGGTAACGTCATCTCGGGTTAGAGCATTGGGGGTGCAAGTTCAAACCAGCCTTCGAATTCAAATCGCTAGAGCTCAGAGCGAAGCGTTGAAACCTGAAAACATTAAAGGAAAAACACTGCACAACCACGAAAAGGAATTTGAGGTTAAACCTGGGGGAATCCACTATTTCAAGAATCGAGCGTGGATTCCGAGATCCGAAAGTCTCCGGAAACTTATCCTAGACGAGGGCCACCGGTCCCGATATTCTATCCATCCAGGATCCGACAAGTTGTACAAAGACCTTCGGGAGTATTACTGGTGGTCGGGCATGAAAAAGGAAATCGCCTTGTACGTGGCTAAGTGCTTGAATTGCTCGAAGGTTAAGGTGGAATACCAGAAACCATCAGGCTTACTTCAACAGTCGGAGATTCCATTGTGGAAGTGGGAACAGATCTCCATGGATTTCATAATCAAGTTTCCCCGCACGGCAAAGGGAAATGACATGATATGGCTCATTGTAGATCGGTTAACGAAATCCGCATACTTCGTGCCAGTCTGAGAGAACTACTCAATGGAAAAATTCTCTCAAGTCTATATCAACGAGATTGTCTCTCATCATGGAATGCCTCTCTACATCATATCAGACAGGGATAGTCGGTTCACGTCCCGTTTTTGAAACGCACTTCAGGAAATCTCTCGGGGCTCGACTAGACCTCAACACAACCTACCATCCCCAAACCGATGGTCATAGTGAAAGAACGATCCAAACCCTTGAAGACATGCTAACAGCTACCATGCTAGCATCAAGTGCGCACCATTCGAGGCCTTGTACGGACGCAAGTGTCGGTCACCGCTTTGTTGGCTAGAAGTCGGCGACCGACAATTTACAAGGCTCGATATTGTTCAAGATACCATCGACAAGATCACGACCATTCGGGAAAGGTTGAAGACGTCGCGTAGCATGCAGAAAAGCTACGCCGACAACCGAAGGAAATCTCTTGAATTCCATATCGGTGATAAAGTACTTCTCAAAATATCACCGTGGAAGGGGGTAATTCGCTACGGGAAACGAGGCCAGCTAAGCCCGAAGTACACCGGACCATTCGAGGTTATAGAACGGATCGGCCCAGTAGCCATCGGCTTAAACTTCCTCAAGAACTTAGTAGCATTCACAATGTATTCCACGTCTCACACTTGAAGAAGTGCTTGTGTGACGAGATCATTGTAATTCCATCAGACGAGGTCCAGATCGATAACAAACTTCAATTCATCGAAGAACCGCTCGAGATTGTGGATCGAGAGGTTAAACAACTCAAGCAGAGTCGAATACCCATCGTAAAAGTTCGTTGGAATTCTCGTCGAGGTCACAAATTCACGTGGTAGCGTGAAGACCAGATTCATCAGAAGTATCCGCACTTGTTCAAGGATTATCCCACTCCCGACAAAGTGAATTAATTTCGGAAAGAAATTCTTTTAACAGGGGGAGAATGTGACAACCGTCTGAATTTCAGGTTATTCCCGTTATCTTTAGCCTCGAAATATACTGATATTGCTACTACTTATACTTAAAATATAGTCTCTACGTGTATGCGTAGACATAACTTAGTGATAAATTTAGCAAAAGCAAATACTCGCCCCCTTAGTGATAAGGTTAAAACTGCTTCTCGAAGGGACTTATTTTAAACACATAGAAATACTAAGAGATAAGATTATTAGTTATTCATCCATATTGGTCATTCCAATGCTTTTGATCAAGAATGTGAATCTTCCAACATCAAATGCCTTTGTGAGGAGGTCAGCAAGTTGATTGTCAGTGTGGATTTTCTCAACATGAATCAGTTTGTTCTCGTTGCAATCTCTTATGAAGTGGTAGCGTATCTCTATATGCTTTGTTTTGGAGTGTTTGACTGGATTGTTGATGATGCTTATTGTGCTTTGGTTGTCAATAAAGATTGGCGTGTTCATGAAGGAATATCCATAGTCCATCATTTGATTTTGTATCCAAAGTTCTTGAGCACAACAACTAGCAGCGGAAATGTACTCAGCTTCTGTGGAAGAAGTGGACACAGTTGTTTGTTTCTTGCATTGTCATGATACCAGTCTTGAGCCAATAAATTGGCATCCTCCAGTCGTTGATTTCCTGTCTAAGTTCTCACCACCATAGTCACTGTCAGTATAAGCAATTAAATCAAAAGGAGAGTCTTTAGGATACCATAAGCCTAAGTTAGGCTTGCCCTTTAGATAGCGAAAGATTCTCTTGACTGCTATGAGGTGTGACATCTTCGGCCTTGTTTGGTATCTTGCACACACACAAACTCCAAACATGATGTCTGGTCTTGAAGCTGTGAGATACATGAGAGATCCTATCATTGATCTATAGTTGTGTATATCCACATCCTCCCCCTCAAGATCAGCCGTCATTTGTTTGTGAGTTTCCACCGGAGTACTTGCAACCTTGGCATCCATTAGTCCAAATTTTGTGAGGATGTCCTTTGACATATTTGGTTTGGATGATAAGGAGGCCATCCGGTTTTTGTTTAACTTGTAAGCCCAAAAAGAAAGTGAGTTCACCCATAGAACTCATCTGAAATTTAGTGTGCATGAGGTCTTCAAATTCTTTGCACAATGATTCCTTGGTGGATCCAAAGATGATGTCATCAACGTAGATTTGAACAAGAAGAATGTCTGAGTGAGACTTCTTGAAAAATAATGTTTTGTCAATTGTGCCCCGTTGAAAGTTGTTCTGAAGAAGATAGTCTGAAAGAGTGTCATACCAAGCTCGTGGTGCTTGATGAAGCCCATAGAGAGCTTTGATTAATTTGTAAACCTTGTGAGGATGTTGAGGGTCCTCAAATCCAGGAGGCTGTTTGACATAGACTTCTTCTTCAATGACACCATATAGAAAAGCACTCTTGACGTCCATTTGATACACCTTGAATCCCATGAATGAAGCAAAGGCTAGAAATAAGCGAATTGCTTCAATCCTAGCCACTGGTGCAAAGACTTCTTCATAGTCAATACCTTCTTCTTGTGTGTAGCCTTGTGCAACCAGGCGTGCTTTATTCTTAACCACAATTCCACGTTCATCTTTCTTGTTTCTGAAGATCCAGCGTGTACCAATCACCTTCTTGCCATACGGGACCTCAACTACTACCCATACTCCTTGTATTTTGAATTGGAGTAGCTCTGCCTGACATGCCTCGATCCAATGTGGATCTAGAAGTGCCTCTTGGATTTTCTTAGGCTCCATTTGAGAAAGAAAACATGCAAATAGACATGTGTTGAGAAGAGCAGTCTGAGAATCCTTTTTGGTCTTGGTTTGACTTCTCGTTGCTATGGAGAAGTCAAGTTCACCAATAATTTGTGAAGGTGGATGATTCTTGGCAACATGGGAAGATGGGATCTTCTCAAGACGTAGTTCAACACCGAGATATGTATCATTCATATCTGGCATCTCATTGTTAGGATTATATGCATTGAATGGAGGAGTAGTAAATGAAGGATTAGTGGCTGAAGTAGGAATATCAGTCGGGTAAGGCTCAAAATCTTCATAGACTATTTGTTCAACTCCATTTTCATCTTCTTCAATAAGACGAGGAACACCATTAGGGCGTGTTGTATTACCCGTAGCGATTGGTGATTTTGGTGATACTGCTTCGTCCTCCTTTGTAGAGTTGTCATCATGATGAGGTGCATCTTATTCCTCTGGGGTGATGGTGTCAAGGATTGGAATTGGATCTTCCAAAGTGATTGGAAGATTGATGTATTCCATCACATCCAAACGAGCAGTACCTGTGATAGGAGCCGTAGCAACTGGCTCCGTAGTTGGTTGATCAGTAGGAATAGAGCTAGCCGCATTAACCTGATCCGTATTAACTGGTGTTGAGTGAAACTCAAAGTTTGAGTTTAACGATTTGGTCAAGGCATCCAAATCAAACACCCAGTCTGGTCCATTGCCCTTCGTGGGATATGTGTGTTCATTGAATGTCACATTCGAGCTTTCCTCAATGATTTTAGATTTATGATTGTAAACACGATATGCCTTGCTTTGGGATGAGTAACCAACAAATGTACCTTCATCCGCTTTGCTTTCAAACTTACCAAGGTAGTCCTTGGAGTTCAAGACTGTGCATGGACATCCGAATGCGCGTAGAAAGCTGATCAAGGGTTGTTTCTTGTGTAGGAGCTCATATGGAGTCTTGGTATGGGCCTTGACTAGAAGGACTCTATTCTGAACATAGCAGGCAGTGTTAACTGCTTCTGCCCAGAAAAAGATAGGTAGATTGGAGTCAGCCAACATGCTTCTTGCTGCTTCAATCAATGTCCTATTTCGTCTTTCAACAACTCCATTCTGTTGAGGTGTCCTAGCAGCGCTGAATTGTCTCTCTATTCCTTTCTTGTCACAGAAGTCATTCATCACTTGGTTCTTGAATTCTGTACCATTGTCACATCGAATCTTCTTGATCTTCAGATTTAGTTGAAGTTCAATCTTGGTGATAAAAGTGATGAGTAGCTGACTTGTTTCATCTTTTGTACTAAGAAAGTACACCCATGTATATCTTGAGAAGTCATCAGTGATGACAAGGCAGTATGATTTCTTGGCAATGCTCTTCACATTAGTAGGCCCAAAGAGATCCATATGAAGTAAATGTAAAGGCATGGTGTTAGAGTTGATCTCATTTGTATTGTGAGAAGACTTGTCTTGCTTGCCCTTCAAGCATGCTAAGCAGTTATCTTCAAGGTTGAATTGCTTGTTTGGGAGACCTCTAACCAAACTAGATTTAACTAGTTTATTGATGTTCTTCAGGTTCATGTGGCACATCCTCCTATTCCATAGAGTGGATTCATCTAAAGTAGCTTTTGAGAGTAAGCATGCTTCAGGTGAATTTATTTGAACCTTTGACATGTCTAGACAGTAGACATTGTCTCTTCTTGGTGTTCTGAGTAAGATCATGCTTTCATCTATGACATACCCATGCTTCATTATAATACATTCTGTAGCAGTGAAGATCGGTGTGTGTTTCTCATCAGAAACTTGAGAGACACTCAACAGATTATATTGAAGCTGTTGCACATAGTACACATCTTTGAAGTGTAGTGTACCATTGCTTATTGTCCCTTTCCCAGTAATTTTTCCTCCTTTTGGATTGCCTCCAAAAGCAGCATATCCACCGTTGAACTTTTCAAAGTCTTGAAGGCATGACATGTTGCCCGTCATGTGCCTGGAACAGCCACTATCTACATGCCAACTTTTCTCACTTTCTTTTGTTGGCTGAACCTGCACATAAACGATAGAGATTAGTTTCTGGTGGGAACCCAAGCCAAAGTTGACTTGGGTTTGCCCATTTCATCAAAGTAACTCACCTTCCTTTGTACTAGATTTGAGAAATCAATGGGAATAGGTGGTTGAGTTACTTGGAACTTTGGTTGCCACACTTGTTTGAAAGATTTTTCTTTTTGAACAATTTTAGAGTTAACAACTTTTGATTTAACAATTGGAATAGATACTGGTTTGACATGTCTTTGTTTCTAATTGTTAATAGGAGCCTTTGTAACAAGGTTACTTTTGGTAGTATTAACACGATCAGGATTAATACGGGTATTTTTCACAGTATTAATACGGGCAGTATTAACACCCTTACTTTTGGCCGTATTAACTTTAGCCGTAGAAACAAAATTTTGTCTAGCAGTATTAACTCTATTCTTCTTGTTGGAAATTATGTTTCTGTTGTTAACACCTTGATTTTCTGAAGAGACTTGTTTGACAAAGTTATTGTTATGGGCAACCCTTCCTTTGTATCCCACCCCATTATGTGGTTTTTGCATCATTTGCATTTGATTTTGAGGATTGTGATAGCACATTTTTTCATAGTGATTCAGTTTACCACAAATAAAACATCCCTTTCTTAAGTTTTTAACAATTTGTCCCTTTTGAGTTTTGACTTGATTCATGTTGCGTTGGTTTCCTCTTTTGCCTATGTGATTCCAAGTCTTTTCCGTTTCCTTAGGAACTTTGTTGGGCTTTGGTTGAGATGATGTTTTAATCTTGGTAAATGGTTTAGGACATGGCATAGACACTAGACTTTGCGTAGAAGGTAGAGTTATTCCTTCTATTGTGAGTAAGTGATTTTCCAATGGAATATCCTTGTTCTTCACAACATGGATCTTACTTTCTTACACTAAGTCCTCAATTAGAACTTCATCATAGTTGATTGGATCAACATTGAATGATTCTTTTGGAGGTGTCTGAGAGATGGGAATCCTAGGCTCATCTAGGGATGGAGGGATATAGTTTTGGTTAAATGGAGGGGCAACTTCTTTGTAGCCTAAACCAGCCATTACCTTGCTATGAATTTGTTTTTGACATAGGTCATTTACTGATTTTGAGGCGAATTCTAATTTCCCTACATCTAACTCAACTTTATCATGTTCTTGATTTAGTCGTTTGATTTCATCCCTAGCTATTTTGAGTTTAAGAAGTAAGTCCTCTTTTTTCCATTCAATTAGATTAATCTTTTCTTGATAACTTTGTTCATTGATTTTGTGTGACTTAATCTGATTTTCTAAGTTATCAATTACCCTATGAGCTGACTGTCTTTGTTCTTCTAGAATCTAAATTGAATCACTCATCAATAAGTTGTGGTTCTTATATTTAACAATTATATCTTTGCATTCAGAAGAACAAAGTTTAGAAGTTACCTCGGCCATAAGAGATGGATTGTCAGAAGTTGGTGATGGTGATTCAATAGCCATTAGAGCATTCTCTTGAGGTGCTCCTTGATCATCATCATTCCAGTCATATCCAAGTATATTGTTGCCAAGTTCAGGAATTCCAACATCAGTATAAACTAGCTCCGTAGAAATTAAGTCACCCGTAGGAACTAATTCCTCTATGCAAATAATGTTCGTATCATCCATTACTACGGCGATGCATGCATGGTGAACAGTATTGTCTACGTGACATTTCTCTTCAGAGATTAGTGCTCTATTTTGACTTGTTTCTTCAGCTAAGTCACTCCAATCATATCCAAATATGTCTTGCGACATAAGTGCACTTTGATTTGTGTCTTGAGTGGATCGTGGATTGTTGGTTCTTGACTTGTTTGAACATTCCCTAGAAAAGTGACCTAATTCGTTGCAGTCATAGCACTTCACCTTGCTTTTGTCGAAAGTAATTCGTTCGTTGTTTCGTGGATTGAATCGTCTTCCAGTCCTGTTTAGAAATCTTCTTGCTCGTAGTGCCAACAAAGCAGATTGCCACTTTAGATCAATTTCATCACAGTCATCCTGATGCATCTGTTTTACGTCTTCACATGTGAGACTTGAACACTTAGATATGAATGCATCGAATGAGATTTCTTCGTTGACATCATGTTTTGGTCCTTGAGATGTCGTAGCCAGTGCAGTATTGACATTATTAGTGCTAAAGCTGCTGTTTCCAATTCTTTCTGCTTCCACTTCTACTTCAAAGACTCTTAAGTCATTGTAAAGTTCATCTAGTTCCAGTTCTTCCAAAGTGTCTCCTTGTCTGTAGGAGACAGTGTATACTGTCCATTCTTTACCTAAAGATCTTATGAACTTTCTGTTTAGATCATCTTTATCGTACTTAATGCCTGCGCTTATCATCTCTCCAACGAGCTTTTTGTACCGATCAAACGTTTGTGTTATTCTTTCGCCATTCAGGGAGTTGAAGTTCTCATATTCCTGTTTAAGAAGAGCTTTCTTGTTCTTCTTTGTGTTCTTTGTCCCGCTGAATCTTTTCTCCAAAGCTTCCCATAGCGATTTTGCATCTTGGTATTCTTCAAATTGTGATAGATAGTCGTTAGGAATAGCAATTAACAGAATACTCAGAGCCTTGATTTCGATTTGTTTTTCTCTCCGTTCAAGATCAGTCAAAGGTGGTCTACCAGCAAGTCCAGGTTGTCCATCAGCTCCATGGGGAGTAGGTGTTTTGTTACCATTAATAATCACATCCCACACTGTATAGTCAGAAAGTAGAATGTGTTGCTTGATTCGTAGCTTCCATAAGTCGAATTCGTTGCTGTTTAGAATAGGAACTTTGCCGATTGTAATTTCAGTCATGATGGTAATATTGATTCTTCGTTTATGAGGATTATAAACTTGTTGATCAATGGATCTAAAGCACCTCCTGTGCTCTGATACCACTTGTCAGGATCGTATTAGTTAATGCAAACTAATAGATTTGCCTTCGTTAAGATCGAGATCTATTGAAGAAGTTCAGCAGCGGATGAACACTTCAATATTACAAGTTGTCGAACAATAAATTATGAATAAGAATAAACAAAAAGTATTGTCGAATTATAAGCCTCAATCGTATTAATCTTAAGAATATCAATACAACGTGTTTTTATGAATACAAGGATCTATCTTTATATAGACCTTGAGGCCGACCTAGATAAACTAGGAAACATCATCTATCCTTATCTAAATATATCGTTATCTAGAAATAAGGAAACTCTATCTAGTTAACAAAAGGAAACATAATCTAATTATAATTCTATAACTTAGATTATACTTGCACGGAAAGTTGGTCTTCCATATCTTGACTTCTTCCGTAGCATTTGACCTTGCCCGTAGCAACTTGTTAAACTTCCGTAGAAACTTGACCAGCCGTAGTAACTTGTTGGACAGCCGCACTAACTTGTTCTTCCGTAGTAACTCTTAATGTCTTCCGCATTAATAGTTTAAGTTACTATTCTCGTTTGTTAAGTGAATTGTTCATGGTTAAACTATTTTAACTAAGTTATAACCCAACAATTTCTATAGCGCGAAAGCGCTGCCCAATTTTCTTTAACCAAAATCGTAACATTTTAAAAACGAGATTTACATACATTTACATCTCTAAAACTTAAAACGGAAATAACATATGAGTTCTTTACTTACACGAAAACATGGTATACCTAAGGATTGCGGTGATTCCGGGTTCCTTGAGTACATTCCGCGCACGTTTAGGATCTACGCAAACCGTGAGTTACAATCCCTCTTTTCACTATTTTTGTACAAACTTTTGGGGGAAAACATGAGAACCAACTTTTTTATTTACTTATATGCGTATGTTTTTCAGTTGTCACACTCGACATGTTTATGAACTCATTGATTGATTGTATGTCTTTTAAACGCCACGGATTCGGCACCTCTATTGACTCTTGATAGGAATATAGCCTTGAATAAGAGCCTACTATCAAAACAGTGTCCGGTTCTTTACACACTATTATCTTGTTTAAGCCGTCAGTATATATGGGTATTAATACTTAGGAAATGACCGTTCCTTACTTAGGTGGAAGCCTATGTACATTTTACTATTAATCACCTCCTCGTAGATAGTGTGGGGAAAGGGGCCTCACGGTCGGATAATCTCTTTAGTGTGAACAGTTAAAGTTATATTATATCAAGAGGTTAATGTTCAGTTTACAATCATTATTCTTTATACGCATATCTTTACATGTATATATATCATTAAGCACGTGATCGCTTCATTTCTTTTGAGAAATACTTTAGATATATACTTAGTTAAAAACCACTAATAGTCAAGGACTACCAAACTGTAACTCACTCACTACTTTTGTAGTTGACACTTTTTCTCATGTTTCAAGAAACGCAATGTAAGGACATGAAGTGCATCTCTTTTGTCTCGGGTCAGGAAAGCCACGTTTGCGAGTGTCGGGGAGACCTTTATTACTACTTCGGGAATGTATTTTATGTTATTTTGGTTGTAATGTAAACAATTAAAAACACTTGGTTATCTTTGACATTTTTGTAAACGCTTTTGTTTAATGACTTAAGAATCGTTCGTATTAATTATGTCTTGTGTAATTATATCCGCTCTTCACATCTCGTGTTTCCGCTTTAGTGGGGTGTGACACATTGTCTTCATTGTAGATGGTTAATATTTCTGATACTGCCGAGGCGTATCACTTACAAGACACTGCCGAGGCGTGTTACTGTTTGATGGGTATTTTTACTACTTATGCATTAGTTACACGCTTTTCACTATACTACTGTGCTGATTGAGATTGAAAATGTTTACTACATTTTTACTTACTACTCGATGTCCTCACTCAACCTTTGTGTTGACTTTTTAGGTTTTACTTTCAGGTAATGATCAGGCATAGGACCTAGCTGTGACTGGACCCTAGACTTGGACTGCATTTTCATTTGTGGCTTTGGTTCAAACATTTCTCTATTGTATTATTTCGGGCTTGCATGCCTAAGTACTTTGTTTCAATTTCGGATTATTTGGATACTTCTTTATGTAGTGATTGACGTAATTGTGTACCAAGGGATTTTACCTTAGACATAGAGACGTCATAACGAATCTACCATTATTACTTTTTGTTCGTGATGCGAACTTGAGATAATTCCTGGCGTAAGTTTTCTTCACCGATTATTGGTATTCAACTTATCTGTTATTAACTCCTTGGTAGTCCATTAGTCGTACGAATGACATCTCCTTTCTACATTCTCCACTTTGTTGATTTTGTTTGTAATTCGGTGTTTCACATTTAGTGGTGATCACTCGCAGGTAATGAAAGAAATTCTCTTTTGTCTGATCAACATAAGAGGAAACTTATTGTTATACGCCATTTGATAAAACCTTTTCGACCTCTATATTAATTTGCAATCTTTCGCGTAGCATTTCGCTTCATACTCCCTTTCGTATTAGTTATGAAGTTATTTCTCTCTTATATCGATGACGTGTGATTCTTTTGTGACCAACGATTTTATTCGTTAACCGTGACCCGTGACTTCTATTGTTGAATGTGTTTCAACAATTAAGTCTTACCTATAGAAAACTATAAATGATACTTAATGATGAGTTTTAAGTTATGTCTGGCCAACATAATGGAGGACTTATCGTTTACTAAGTATCTACCTGATTACAAACTCTCTATGGATCTGAACTTTGTGCATTGTTATACGAGCAATCTAAAGAGCTTACACAAACTACCCATGACATGTTATGCTAATGTGAACATACATGTAAAATGTGTTTATAACTAGACGTAATTATAAATATATTGCAACGCGTATCTACTCCCGTATCGGACGGAAACTCAAACGATTCTAATCAGTATCTGTGTTCATGATACATTTCATACACGAATCTTTAGGAATTGATGTACGAAACCTCCCTTGCATACCCATTTCGATGATACTTTCGTCAACAGTAATACCACTTGAATTTTGGGACGAAATTCTCTTAAGTGGGGGATACTATGACAACCGTCACTCTATCCGTTCTTAGTTAGTCTAGTATGCATGTAGATCCTTACTATAACTTACTAAAAAAAATTAAAACTTGTTTATTACAGTTGTTGTATGAGTAACATATCTTTTAGTGTATGATATGGTGCTATACTATAGGTGCACAAGTAGTTAGTTCCTACTAAATGAGCTCCTACATAATTTAACGAGATATTTCCGTGTTCGTGAACTTGTCATTGTCTTACGTAGGCGATGTTTAATTAATTGAGTGTTCGTGTTCAATGCGTGTACATGATGTACTTAAATCTCAGTTCCTGATTACGTTCATCTTATGATCTATGCTTTTGAGAAACGTTCGTTGCTTGTACGCGAGAATAAAAACTATGAAATTTTGCACCCAATGTGCCGCACCAAGTTCCTGGTGCACCGCACTAAACCCCCACGTCAACCACTTTCATTTTCGTGTGTAAGTGTGAACCTTGGTCTAAACTCGTTTTGGAAGAACCCATCGAGCAATAAACCGAACCTAGCCTACTCCTAATTGAACTATAGCCTAACCTCTTTACTAGTGGCTAAACAAATCTCTCATACACTTTGTCTTGCTTAACCCTAACACAAACCCTAATTTCATTTCACCAAAAACCGTCTCCTCCAATTTCTCTCCCAAATGTCGATTCCATCCTCCCTTTTGCAGCCACCGTTCATCATCCAGGTCCATCATTTCCTTCAAGGTATTGTGTATCTCCATTCTCGTGTAAGCTTGCAAACCGAAAACCCTAATTCTTTTTAAGTTCGGTGACGTTCTTTTGTTGCAGCCACATAAACGTTTTGCTATAGGAATTTCAGTGGCATTTCTATCTTATTGCAGCCATCAAGCGATCTAATCAGAGTCTTGGGTTCATTATCCTCATTTTCTGTTAAAATTCAACAAGGATTTAACCTAGGTATGTCATTCATGGTGTTTTTCCTTCCTTGGCAGATTATACAATGTTTTGTGTAATAGCATTTCAGTTTGGTTCATAACCTAATCGGTCATTTGTGTATGTTGTGTTTTGCATGTTGTTGACTAATTTGGTTGTGGCTCATTGTGGTTTATCTCAGCTCATCATCTTTTCCTTGATCGAGTTCTAACCGATTGTAATTACAAAAATTCATCAAGTATGTGTTCATAACCCTTAACCGATGCTTTCATTTCATCACTAGTTTCTGTTTTGGTGTATAAATCCTAATCGGTAAAATTGATTTGTGTTGGTGCTTATAATCTGATTTGGAATCATCCTTAAACTGATTTTAATATCACATAAGTTGTACCTTCAGGTTCGTAAGCATATATATCACGAAACCCCGAATTCAATGATCTACTTTCGTGTTAGTATTGAACTTACTGAAACTGGATTTGATCCGTTTGTTTTGTGTTGTAACTCCGAAATGTTTTTGACTTAGAGTCTGTGATCTAAATTAATATTATAGGTCTTGGAATCTAGTTTTCAAAAACGTAAGGCTCCTATTCTAATTCATTTTCAACCTCCTTATAACTGGGTTTTAGTAAACGTGGGTCTAAACTGTGTGTTGAGCTGAGTTTTTATATCCGAATATGAGCTCACTTTTGTGTTGTTTAAAAGCGTATAAATGGAGATTTTAAAACATGGAACCCTTGTTTATATGTCAAATGCTTTATCTGGAGGTGTTGGTAAAATAACGCTATTGTTTGGTATTTAAAAACGTTTTTACAAACTCGGGTACACTAAGTACTTAACGGGTCAGCAAGTTTTTGTCTAACTTGTTCTGATCATATCTTAATATTTACTAAAAAAAAAACTTATTTGATTGAATTGACTTGTTCAATCTCGACAATAACAGATACTTTTTAGATAGATCTTGATTCCTCGTTGTAGCTCTCAGCATATTTTTTTTGAAAATATAAACCTCGTCCTCTAATTCTTTATAGAACTCTCAGAAACTGCACTTTAGTGAACGTTGGTCAAATCTGAGATTTTTAAATGATATTGTTAGGTTTTGGTAATTTGAATTTTTTTAACGGTTTAGTAAACTTAAATATATTTAAAATTGATTTACATAATTTCATAACTGGTCTAAATCATGATTATTAACTGTCGGGATCGTTTGTGTCTTCGATGAATGTTTTAAACTCGGTATAAACTTAAGCTAATCAAAATGACATTTTCGACACATTACTTCACCTGTTTTGTTTCAATCATAACGTTTTCATAACTAACTCAATTGGATCAAACTCTTAGTAGAAATCGTATCCCTCTGATTCTAGTTTTCAAATAAATAAAATTCATCGTCTAACTCTTCCTAAAACACTAGATATTTCAGTTTGAACGAACATAGGTACTCGCTGAAAATGTTGTCGGTTTATCTAAAGAATAAAACACATTAATCTTATTCTTATGATTGTTACTACCTTTATCTAGGGGAGCTCTAGGTCTTTTTCGGCCAGTACTTGTGACCTACCTACTTGTTTACATATACACATATATTCACAATGCTCGTGTATTATCGCTTTGCTCGATAAGGTGAGTTCATCGCCCCATATTTACTGCTTTTCTTACTTTAAACAAATCCGGGGAAAGTAAAACTCAACCAAACAAAAATGGATACCATTTTCAAACTTACCATAAATAGATATTTCTATTTATGGAAACTTATTATTTTTGGAAACTTTCTATTTCTGGAAATTTACTACTTATGAGAAACTTACTATAAATAGAACTTTCTATTTATAGAAACTTACTACTTTTAGCGTTCGGACCTGACACATCTGATGCGTGTCATAATGACTTGACGTTGTCGAGGCGCGTCAAGGGCATTATTCAGATTCGTGATTGCTAACGGACGTATCACTTACAGGGCACTACCGAGGCGTGTCAGTGTCTTCATTGGAGATGGTTACTATTTCCGATACTGCCGAGGCGTATCACTTACAGAGCACTGCCGAGGCGTGTTATTGTTTGATGGGTTGAAACTTAACATTTTTACTACTTATGCATTGGTTACACGCTTTTCATTATACTGTTGTGGTGATTGGGATTGAAATCCTTTACTACATTATTACTTACTACTCGCTGATCTCGCTCAACCTTTGTGTTGACTTTTTAAGTTTTACTTTCAGGTAATGATCAGGCATGAAACCTAGCTAGGACTGGACTCTAGACTTGGAATGCATTTGCATTTGTGGCTTTGTTTCAAATATTTCTCTATTGTATTATTTTGGGCTTGCATGCCTAAGTACATTGTTTCAATTTCGGATTATTTGGATACTTCTTTATGTAGTGATTGACGTAATTGTGTACCAAGGGATTTTACCTTGGACATGGCGAAGTCATGACCTACTATTTCTTTATTTATATCATATAGAGTATCTTTATTTACTATTGTGTTATGACGATCGCAATCGGCCACACGCTGCGTTTCCGCCACTGGCGGGGTGTGACACAACATATATCCATAATCCATCATCTGATTTTGTATCCATAACACATGTGCGTAGCAACTTGATGCTGCAACATACTCTACTTCAGTAGATGAAGTGGACACAGTTGTTTCCTTCTTACACTACCAAGACACCAATATTGAACCCAGAAATTGATAGCCACCTGATGAAGATTTTATGTCCAAGCTTTCACCTCCATAATCACAATCAGTAGATGCAATTAAGCTACCTTGGGATACCATAAACCTAAAGTAGGTTTTCCATTCAAATATCTAAAAATCCTCTTGACTGCATGAAGATGAGATATCTTTGGCTTGGTTTTTTATCAAGCACACACACAAACTCCAAACATAATGTCAGGTCTTGATGCTGTTAAATACATGAGAGACCCAATCATTGACCTAGTTGTGAATATCCACATCCTCCCCCGCAATATCTGCAGTCAGTTGCTTATGAGGTTCTTCTGGTGCTTGCAATCTTGGCATCTGAAAATCCAAACTTTCTCAATATGTCTTTCACATAATTTGATTGACTTATAAACATGCCATCTGGTTTCTGTTTCACTTGTAGTCCAAGAAAGAAAGTTCATTCTCCCATAGAGCTCATCTTGAATTTGTTGTGCATTAGTTGTTCAAACCCCTTGCATAAAGAGTCTCTTGTTGATCCAAAGATGATGTCATCCACATATATTTGAACTAGGAGAA
Organism: Senecio squalidus; assembly: GCA_910822075.1. NCBI lineage: Eukaryota > Viridiplantae > Streptophyta > Magnoliopsida > Asterales > Asteraceae > Senecio > Senecio squalidus. The sequence continues at coordinate 59,487,519 of CAJVGC010000590.1, read as the reverse complement.
TGTCAGTTTTAACCTTTTTGATGAAAAGAGTCTTGTATATTGTTCATCTCTGAAATTATTCTTTAATAAGTAATCATACAATGTTTCATACCATGCTCTAGGAGCCTGACGAAGACCATAAAGTGCCTTATCCAGTTTATAAACTAAATTAGGATGTTTTGGATCTTCAAAACCAGGAGGTTGTCTGACATAAACCTCTTCTTCAATCAGGACATAAATAAATGCACTCTTGACATCTATCTGATACACTTTGAATCCTTTATAGGATGCAAAAGCAAGAAATATCCTGATAGCTTCCATTCTAGCTACAGGGGCAAACAGTTCTTCATAATCAATATCTTCTTCCTGTGTGTATCCTTGAGCTACCAATCTTGCTTTGTTTTTTATGACTATGCCTCTCTCATCTTTCTTGTTCCTAAATTTCTATTTAGTTCCAATAACCCTTTTTCCATTGGGTAATACCACCAAAGTCCAAAAAGACTGTAATTTGAACTACAGTAGTTCCTCTTGCATTGCTTCAATCCAAATTGGATCTAAGAGATCCTCTTGTATTTTCTTTGGTTCATTTTGAAATAAGAAACAAGCATATAGGCATGTATTCAGGTCTTTGGGTACATCTTTGGGCTGCTTAGTCTGACTCCTTGTTTGAATGAAAGTGTCAAAGTCACCCATAACTTAAGATATTGGATAGTTCTTGTGTATTCTTGATGTTGGAACTTTTTCCACACTGATGGATGACTGCAAATTGGTCTCATTAGGTTCTGGTAAGTCAAACCCAAGAGTTGGAGGACCTCTATTTATGGGAGTGATGGTGATGCGAAAAATCTAGTTTTCCGAAAATTAAACCTTTACTAGATTACGACACGGGCAGTGTACCCTTGTCAATTGTAAACAGTATTGGCAAATATCGGGTTCGAACACAGGGACTATTTATAGTTGATAGTATTAGTTTATAAAACACGTAACAATGTAACAATTGGTTTTAGTCTTAATGAAGACTTGCTTATATTAACGATAAAAATACTTTAAGATTCAAATATGGATAAAAGACGCTTGCTTGGACCGTTTACGAATATGTGTTATTTCTTAGGTGTGAAAATGTCGATAAACTTCTAATGTAAAATCCTAAGTTCCTTTCGAATACCGGATTTCTCCAATTACCTAACCATGCAACGATTCCTTTCGAATACCGTTAACACCTCAAGTAATTGGGCGTAAAGTTTCAAGCCGATAAGTGAGAATTAATTTATAAGCTTCCTTTCGAATAGCTTACTAACTCCTAAACCGATTTCTCTTAATTTAGTAGCTAGCGTTCGTGTTAATATCTACTTGTAAAAATTGTTGTTAATGATTCCTTTCGAATATCATTTACTTATAATCAACTAAAGACCGGCCGATTAATTCGTTCCCATTTTAGTAAAAATTACGGATTCCTTTCGAATACCCGTTTTTAGATTACCAAACAAGAGTATAAGCAATTTTAACAAGATAATTAAGTTATTAACCCAAACGGATCCCCAATTAACCTCTACACATCAATCGATTTTCACACCCAAAACCTAATCACATAAACATCACATAATCCAAGCAAACGTATTGAGAAATTAGCTACTCATAATCGTAACAAACACAATCAAATATGTAAAAGACATGATTCAATTGAAATAAAAGTGATGATAGAGTAATACCAAACGTAAGTAACAAGTGCTGAAATTATCTCCAAGCAATAGACGAAATCGAAATAACAATTCCTGATGAACAATGGAATCAAAGATTGTTTCTAGGCTCTCAATGATGTGAAAAAGACTAAAACAATGATGAAAAAGATGATAAAATTCGTCTTCCAACGTCTGGTTCTTAAGGAGTGATAATAGACTCTTCATTCCCCATGATTAATAATTAAAAACTGCTAGTAACTGTCGAAGCAACGAATGCGCCGCCTATGGCTTGACTGGCGGCGCATTCCAGCTTCCGAGCTGAATGCTTTGAGCTGCTCCATGAATGCGTCGCCAGTGCTGGTACTTTGCCATTTTTCAAGTTAAACTCCACAAACTCGTTCTTTATGCTCCAAAAACACCTAACTCAATCCTAACACAAAACTTTACAAAACATAAGCATAAAAGGGCCTTTCCATTACGTTTGGGACACAAAACACAATGAATATCGCGATAAATAGTCATATAAATGAGCGATATCAAACCCCCCATACTTAAGCATTTGCTTGTCCCTAAGCAAATCCGACTCAAACCTACTAATAAGTTTACAAAACATACAACTTAAGAAAAGATAGGGAATCACGGGCTCAAACATTTAACTAAATTCCGGTGTTAGAAATAAAGATATGCGTGAAATTGCTAGATCGTAAAACCGACTACAAACATCTAAAGCTACTAAATTACTTAAACAAACAAGAACCGCAATTTACCAATTTTAACTCCTAATTCTTCCCCTAGTTTAGATATTTCAAGATAATCACACCTTAGTCCTCACTCTCCAACCGTAGTTGAAGCGATCAGCCATTACAGCCGACCCCTTACGCCTTACTTTCGGGGGAACCCTTAAAATATTACTAAGCATTTTCTTCATTTGAGTACTTCTTTCTTTTGAGAATTATTTGGTTAGTCTACATCTTTTAGCTTGCCTCTCACTTTCGTTCACTTCAAATACTATAGATTTATTATTATATGTTTTCTTTGAAGTGAACAAATATAACGGGATTTGAGTCTTCGTTATAGTGAGGATGAGTTCAAATTTGTTGACGGGAAAGACCTATGGCCTTTTTCTTCGCCTCTAATTCTCCAAGGGCTTAGGTAATACTAGGATTCCCCAACTACCCCCGAAAGGGTGCAAGGTCTAAAAGGGCTCGGTACTAAGGATATAGTGATTATCTATCTTTTTGATTTTTCAGGGAAACTTAAGGAACTAAAATTAGAAAACCTAAACTCTTATTTACAAGTATTTTATTAACTAAAGATGTTCCTAAACAATTTCACGTTAATGTACCGGAATAAAGTTAAATATACAAGCCCCTATCATTTTCCCTAACTACATTTAAGCGTTTTTTTTTTTTTTTTTTTTTTTTTTTTTTTTTTTTTTTTTTTTTTTTTTTTATTTTAGACTCTAAATGACTCAAATGGGACTAAAATAAACGTAATGGATATAGGGGACAACACTAACTAATTTCCCGACTCACCCCCCATACTTGAATAACACATTGTCCCTAATGTGTTCCATCAAAAGAAAATCTAACTAAAAGGGAAATTAAAATAAAACTAAAAATACAAAAATAAAAGAAAGAAAGAAAGATAAAACCGTGCGAGTATCGTAGGATGTGGCATGATTTCTGAATCGACTCCGCACGTGCTGAACTTAATGCCAGTCTTGGTAAGGTACAAACACATAAACAAACACGTTAATTAGCATAAAAATAAAAATCCTAACAACGAAAAATAAAATAGTTCCACACACGACCCGACACAACTGAAAAATAAATAGTTCAACATCACAAAGTACAACAACAAACAAATAAGCCCCACAAACGGCTTCTTCACGTCCTTCACTCTTCATCATTAGGTGGGGGTTGGTTCCACATGGGAGGTGGGTTGTATTCAGTCCACCCACTCGCTGCATCGGGATGATGCACATGGTACTGGGAAGTAGTCATATATTCCCACATGGGCTGGTAACGTGCCATGTGATACTGCGTATAATCCCCGTACTAGTGAAAATCCGAGCGAAGATGTGACACGATCCTCCCGAGTAGCATCCACCTGGCGCCCAATCCTATACATCTCATGCATCATGGGGTTAAATCAAAAGGGCCAAGTGGTGGCGATGTGTGACCCCCCGATGTTGGACCCTGTGGAACGGGACCCTGTGAAGAGGTACCAGCAATAAAACCTCCCTGCGCTGTTGGTTCTGGAGCATCACCCTCATGATCGGACTCCTCCTCCTCTTCACTATCTTGCTCTACGTCACTATCCCAATCCCAAATTTCCCCGCCCTATTCATGGCGTGCCCTAACTTCAAGTCTCCCTTATTTATCAGTTTCCAATCCACCGCTTTAGACAGCCCCCTCCTACTTGCAGTAGTATCAAACCCCAAATTTTTCACCATCCGTGTAATGAAATGTCCACACAACATTCCACTACTGTTCTTCCTCCCCTTTCCTTGCTCGCTTAGGTATTTAGCTATGGCCATTGGTAAATAGACATACTCTGTAGGTGTCCTCTTAGCAAAATAAGAAAGCATCCACAAATCCTCTTTATACACTTTGTCGTGATGAGTGGCGCGGTGGTTAATTGAGTGACAAAGTGCCTTTTGTAGCAGGCGGAGCATTGGGTCGTTCAAGTCAACGGCCTTACTGGTAGTCTTGTAATTGGGTCGCCCCGACAACCCCATCCAAATATTATCCCTATCCGCGTAAGCATCTTCATAGGACCAGCTC
>CAJVGC010000590.1:59459734-59482969 GCA_910822075.1 Senecio squalidus | reverse complement strand
GAAACAAAACAATTTACTGCCCAGTTGTAGAAATTTTTGATAAATCAAAGCTAGATACATTGTCTTTTCTTGGAGTTCTCAACAGTACTTTGCTCTCATCAATCACATACCCAGGTTCCATTATTAAGCATTCAGTTATCGTGAAGATTGTTGTATTCTTCTTGTCACAAACATGTGACACACTTAACAAGTTGTACTGCAACTGTTGAACATAGAATACATCTTCAAAGCTAATCATCCCATTACTCACTGTTCCTTTCCCTGTAATCTTTCCTCCTTTTGGATTTCCACCAAAAGCAATATATCCACCATTGTAGTTTTCAATGTTTTGGAGACATGATATATTGCGTGTCATGTACCTGGAACAACCACTATCTACATGCCAATTGCTTTCTTCCTTTTTTGTTGGTTGTTCTTGCACACAATATGAAAAGATTATTTCCTTTTGAGAACCCAAGCCATAGTTGTATTGGGTTTACCCATCTCATCAAAGTAACTCACCTTCTTTAGAATTAAGTTTTCAAAACCAGTTTGTTTTGAAGGTTGATTTACTTTGCCTTTTGGTTTCCAAACCTTTTTAGTTGTTATTCATTCTTTCTGAAGTGTAGTTTTAACAGGTGCAGTTGTAATAGAATTAAGCTTTGCAGCATTAACAAGTGTAATATTAACAAAAATATGTTTTTGCCACATTAATAAGTGCATTATTAACAGAATTATGTTTTGCCGCATTAATTCTGTTACTACTTTTTATAAAGAAATGTCCTTTTTGATATTTGTTGATCCTCCTTTTACCCTGTGTTGTATTAACAGAGTCATACTCTATAGTATTAACTCTGTTACTCTTGTGCATGTTTGATTTTCTTCCTGATTTGTCAATAACAACTAGTTTGGACTTTTCACTCTATTGACACAGATTGGTTTAGCAGATTTTCCACACTTCTGAGATGATTCATCCTTGCTTTTATACCCCAACCCTCTATGATTCTTTTGTAGCAGTTTCTTTTGATTTTTCAGGGTTATAAAAACTAATTTTGGAATACAGAGTTTCCTTTCCACATATGTCACAAACTTTTACCGGTCTCTTAAAAGATTGAAATGGTTTATGTGATTTTAACTGATTCATATTTCTCTGATTTCCTCTAGCTTCTATATGTATCCAGTTTTTCTCTTTTAGATCTTTTGACTTTTGACAACAACTACATGCTCATTGGTTGTCTTTCTTAATTTTTTGAGTTGACATCATTGACACCAGACCTTGTGAATTAAGTTGAGTTACTCCTTCAGTTGTGATTATATGATTTTCTAGAGGAATATCATTATTTTTTACAATCTTTAGTTTACTCTCTTCAACTAAGTCCTCAATCAGAACTTCTTTAGAATTTATTGGATCAACTTTGAATGATTCTGCTGGTGGTGTGTCTGTGAAATTGGAATCCTAGGTTTGTCTAAGGATGGAGGAATATAATTTTGATTGAATGGTGGGGCAGCTTCTTTATAACCTATTCCTGATTTTGATTTCCAAGAACTTGTTGTTGAATAAGGTTATTTACAGACTGTGAGGCATACTCTAAGTTCCCTATATTCAGTTCAACTTTATCTTTTTCCTCTTTAATTCTTTTAATTTCTTCCCTAGCTTCCTTTAACTTCACTAACAAGTCATCTCTTTGCCATTCTACAAATTTTATCTTTTCTTGATAGCTTAATACATTAGCTCTGTAAGATTTTACTTGAGATTCTAAATTTTCAATTCCCCTAGAGGCTGATCTTCTTTGTTCTTCTAATGTTTTAATGGTGTCACATATAATTTGATTAGGATTTCTATATTTAATCATGACATCTTTACATTCAGGAGAACAAAGTTTAGAATTTACTTTGGTTGAGAGAGAAGATGATGCAATATCCTTGGTAGATGATGCAATAGCCATAAGTGTTTAGTTTTGAGTAACTTCTTCTGTAATAGCACTCCAATCATACCCAAAAACATCATCAGTAGTGGAAGATGAATCCTCAGGTGAGACTACAAATTCCATAAGAGCTCTGTTTTGAGTGGTTAGCCAGTTCATTCCAATCATATCCAAAGACATCCCGTGTGACAAGGGTTGTTGATGTACTTTCTTAGGTGTTCCTTGAATTGTTGGAGTTTGATCTTTTTTTTCATTCTCTTGCAAAGTGTCCCAGTTCATTGCATTCATAGCACTTGACTTTGCTTTTGTCAAAACCAACCCTATCATTGCCTCTTAGAGTAAACCTTATCCCAGTTCTATTCACAAATCTTACTGCTCTAACAGATAACGTAGCAAGTTGCCATTTAAGATCCATCTCTTCTAGATCATCTTAATGAATCTGTCTGAGGTCCTCATTGATTAGTCTTGAGCATGCACTTTGTGACAGAAAAGCTTCAAAAGAAACATCTTCTCTGTTGTCTATCTGAGATGAACCAATTGGTGTAAATAGTGCAGTATTAAAATTGTTAATATTGTTTTTACTGTTGATTGTCTTCTTAGATTCAACTTCAGCTTCAAATATCCTCATGTCATTGTACAAGTCATCCAATTACATCTCTTCTAGTACATCACCTTGTCTGTATGACACTGTGTAAATTGTCCATTCATCCTTCAACAAAAAATCTAGAAAGAAGAGAGAAACAGACTGAAATCAAAGCTCTAAGTATTCTTCTAATTGCTATTCCTAATGAATATCAATCTCAGTTTAAAGAATCCTATTTAAGTCATCTTTGTCTATCTTAACTCCAGCACTGCTCAAATCTCCTATCAGCTTCTTGTATATCTCAAAGACATTCTTTCATCTTTTATAGCTTTGAAGTTTTCATACTCTTGTTTGAGAAGATCTTTTTTGTTCTTTTTTGTGTTCTTTATTCCATCGAATCTTTTTCAAGAGCTTCCCAAAGAGACTTAGCATCCTCATATTCTTCGAACTGTGATTGATATTCATTCGGAATAGCAATTAGAATAATACTTAGAGCTTTGATTAAGTATGTTTCTCTCTTCTTTCTAGATCTGTTGTTGGAGGATGAACAACTCTAGATCTATGAGCAGCCAATGTAATGGCTTGTTTGTTTTCATTCATAATCACATTCCATACTGTATAGTCAGAAAGCAGTATGTAGTAAATGTATCATTTTGATTATTTGTTAGTTTTTTGTTTTAGGTTAAGTTTTAGATTTACGTTATTAAATAAAGTTTTTATGTTTTATTTAATTAATTGTTAATTTTAGGTTGTAATTTTTAATTTTTTAGATACCCAATTAAAAATAGTAGCTACATTTTAATTTTTGTTTTAATTTATACACTCTTGTATAAATTTTTCAATGCTTATTTCACTCGTTGTGCAATATATATTTTTTTTGTCAAAAAATTTAATTAATAGATATTTTCATAAAGTTGTTTGGCAATTTTCTAATGTTTTATCCAAAATGTGTGTGTGTGTGCGCGCAAACTTCTTGGTGCTAAATGTGAATAAAACGATAACCAATTTATTTATTTAGGGAATCGAAAGCATTGAAATCTGTACCCTCGTCATTCTCCACTTACAAACAAAACAAAAACAAAAAGCAACAAATCAACAAATCCAATAAAGAGTAAACGCAAATGTCGGAGAGTTACATTTAAGTTAAACCACCACGTATTATTTTTTGCCTTTCTAACAATCTTTATCAAATATTTATGGATATTGACATTTGATGAAACATTAGTTGAAAACATATACAAGTCTTTTACCTAATAACCGCCTAAACGTGTAAAGATTCTTAAAACGTTGAAATTATATTATTCATGTTTCAAGTTTATTTATTACTAGATTATTGTTCCGCAATAGCGTGGATAAATATAAATAAAAATTGAATCGTAAACTTTATGTTTATGTAAACGTTCTTTTAAATTATTATGAAAATAAAATATTACACGTATAATAACAAATATACATTTAAGTTTATACACATTTTGTTTATAGTTATAATAATATATATACATTTATGTTTATACACATATATTAATATTTTATATTAAAGAATTTTAGAATAATAATAATAATAATAATAATGTAAATCATAGTCCAATAAGAGACATATGTTTTTTATTGTAATAATGGTTAAATTGAAAAGAGAATGCAATTATGGATTGTAACAGGGTGTAAAATGAAAAAATATTTGATGAAATCATCAATTTTATCTAACGGCTAAAATCAAAGTATCTAACTATCTAAGGGACCTTACTTCGTCATATGGTATTTAAAGCCCCTATTTTATTATATATTAAAGATTAAAGATACCTTTTATATACCTATCATTTATTCATTAAAACGTAATGGTTGGTTTTACTACCATACCAAATGTCATCATCCCTGTAAATGAATTTTCTTTTGAAATATGGCAAAATAGAGCATTTGTTTAAACTTTCATTTGGTTATTTGTGAATCATATTCTTTATAGTCTTAACATATGTTTTCTTTATGTAAAAAATATTTAGTACGTTTATCATTAGAAAATATATGATTAAAAGTTGTTTGAAAATGAAATCAAAAGGGGTTTTTGTCCCCAAAACGATGGCTTTAGTGGGAGGGTGGTACAAAGAGGGTTGTTATTTTGGAATGTTGCTCTTAAATTTATGCACATGGGAACAAGGCTGTCTATTTGAGGGCTCCTTGTTGTGTCTTTGGTGGGGAAATATGCTTTGGTTCACCCAAACAATGACTACCCCACACAAGGGCAACTCCTCCCCCTAATCCTGTCTTAATACTTCCAAGACATGTTTGAGCCATGTGCCCTTCATGGGGCCTACAAAATTTTTCTATCCAAAAACCTCACATCTTAACCATTATATTTAATAAGTTTGTTTTATTTTGTTTATTAAAATATATAATATTAAGGTTATTATTATACGTATAATAACATATATATTTTTACGTTTATACACATAATTTTTCTAATTATAATAACATATAAACCTTTACATTTATAACATGTTTTGATATTTTTATTACGAGTTTTTAAAATAACAATAAGGTAAATTATAGTTTAAATCGAGTGATTTTATAAGTAAATTAGAATCTTGTTTTTATTTTAGTTGTGATGAGAATTAAAGAGAGAATGTTATTATATATTGTACGTGGGTGTAAAATGAAAGTAGTATTTGATGAAATCATCAATTTGATCTAACCGTTGAAATGAAAAAAGCTAACTTATCCAATGGCCGTTACTTCGTTATGTGGTATTTAAGACCACTCTTTTATTTTATATTAAAGATATTATTATAATTATCAACTGATGATTTTAGACGGCTTGAAATATTAAAAGCAAATATCGACTCTGGTACTTGTATGTTTTTGTCTAAACCAATTGATCTTTTGAGGTGCATTGTATCTTTTGTATTTCTCATAATAAAGTTATTGTGTGTTTATTAAAAAAAAATAAAATAAAATTGGAATTTGATGATATGGGTGGGGTTAGGAGTTTTATGTATTTAAATTATTGTGGGTAGGCAACTTGTATCCATATGACAAACATAATGACCAATTTTAATAACATCTATCCTCTTTTCATTCACGACATTTAAAGAGGATGTAACTCAAATCACATTTTGTTAAAAGAAAAAAATATTAATGTTTTAAATTGTGGCTACCTTGCAGGAAACGATAAGATAAGGTCTGTTAATAGTATTATTTGGTCATAATTATAAATTTATGAAACGTTTAGAAATGACATACTTTACTATGTACTCTCTCCTTCCAAGTTTTTGCACACTAATAATACGTTTATATCTTATTTGTTCTTCAAGAAATCCTAAAATAGCAAAGGTTTTCGTTTAAACTCACATAATATTGCATTCAAATAAAATGTTTTGTTGTTGGTGTATTCGTGTGGGATTCTTGTAATTAAAGAACAATACAGCTTGTTATCCTGAAAGTCTTGATCTTAAAGCCCTTTATGCTTTTATACTAGGATAAAAAAAATATAAACACAGAGGCTACAGAGTTAGAGCGGGAGATTGATGTTCGCTCAAAGTAGACCAAAAGTCGCTAAACATCACCGCACGAGGCCTTTTGATGAACACATACCCATACACTGCGGTGCAGCGGGACTTTTCTCAAAACGGATCGTTTACTTCGCGAACAAGCAATAAACGACGCTCGAAAGTGGGAAGCACAAAACAAACGAAAAACCGGGACTATGATTTATGTATATAAGGTACAAGCATTGAACACGATCATTCATAATTAGTTTAATAACATTTACGTAACAACGTGAGACGGTAACATAAAACCCGATATTAACTGTTAAATCATTTAGAAGCTCATATAGAGGGTACTAACTACTTGTGCACCTAATCTAACACGATATGAAACACATACAGAGGTATACACACATGTTTATAGTAGTGAACACACATGAAATCATAACTATCACACATCAACATAGTATGAAGCAACTTTATAATTTTTTTTTAATAAGAGTCGGTAATGAGCTACAGACATACTAAACTAACTTGAGATGGAAAAAGTGACGGTTGTCACATCAAGAAATTGAGAACATTCCAGTATTAAATTGAGAACATTCCAGTATCAAGAAATTGAGAACATTCCAGTATCAATATTTTGGAAGATCAAATTAACTCTGGTGCAGATCAAATTAACTCGGATGAAGACATTGCAAATCAAATAACTCTGAAGAAAATCCAAATGAACATCTTCACTCTAATGCACAACAAGTTAATACTGAAGATGAATTTGAAGATCAAAGTAATTTGGATGATGATCGGATTGCAAATCAAAACAACTCTGAAGAAGATCCAAACAACTCTAGTGAATGTCCAAACAACTCTGAAGAACGACAAAACAATTCCGAGGTAGGACAAAACAACCCTGAAGAAGGATAAAAAAAACTCTGAGGAAGGAAAAAACAACTCTGACACTGTGCATGAGAATATTGATACTACAAACCATGATTAATCCAGTGAAGCTATTCTTAACTCATTTTCAATTAAATATTTTGATTTGAATCATACAAATTTGTCTGATAATATTACAGAGGATGCAAACATTTTCTTGAAAATTCATAAAAATTATCCTTTGTTTAATATTATTGGAAATTTAAATGATGGAGTCAAAACTAGAGGGAGAACTCGGCTGATTAATCATTGCTTGTTTTCATGCTTTTTGTCACAACTTGAGCCTAAAATTGTGTATATAGCTTTGACCATAAATAGTTGGGTAGAAGTTGTCACACCCTGCTAAAGCGGAAACATAAGGTATGATAGGTAAGTGGTAATATCACACAAGACATAGGTAAATACAAACGTTTTTGATAAATAAATAAAGCGTTTACATTGTTTACAAAAGATAACCATAAAATTTAACGTTTTAATAAAAGTCCAAAAGCATGATTATCAAATCTCTTTACGACTTTGGATGACCCGATGAGCATGTGTGACATGATAGTACTCTTTACATATTATTCCCTGAAAAGCATGAAAACGTGTCAACTACGAAAATAGTGATTGAGATACAGTTTAGAGTTCACGGCAAGTAAACGAGATTTCTTCACAAAGAAATGTTTGACTAACTGTAAATAAGTACAATTGTTTAGTTGAATATGTATCATAAAATGAGATTTATTGTATTAGATTCGTAATATAAAGCGCTGGTAAAATGTAAGTACATGCGATCACAACTAAACCGATTTAACCGACCATGAGGCCCCTTTCCCTGCACTATCTACGCGGAGAACAACGGTTATAATATGCATTTAAGTTGCCACTTATGGTGAGGAACAATCATTTCCTAAATAGCACTATCCATATTATACACGGATTAAGCATAAGTTAATAGTGTGAGTAAGGTGGGCCATGTTTTGATAGATAGACAAATGCGTGAATATTACATTACTCCAAGTTTTAACAAAGATGTCAATTTAATGACGAGTTATTACGCATACAATTGAGTAAAAGGTTTAGTAATTTGTGTCAATTTAATGACGAGTCATTTTAGGCATACATTTGTATAAAAGATTTAGTTCATGCTTTCCGTCCCAAAAATGTTTACAAATGTAAAAGGATGGGTTAAGTAACTCACGTTTGAATTGGCTAAGGGGGTTTAAAAACAAAGTGCTTAAGCCTAGACGAGCTTTACCCTATTCACCATCAATCGAGATTCTAGGGTAAATGACCATGAAAACTTGATATCCTATCTCAATAGTGATTATGTCCCACAATGTCAGGTCTGATCAATCTTCAAAGTCGAACACTCTATGTCTAGAATTAATAACATGTTTCAGAATCAGAAGTTACTGATTAAGCTTTTGTAATAAGAACAATTAAACCCAACGAATTCAACAATGAAAGTTTTTCTTTCAAAAGCCTTAAATGGCGGGAAAGTTGTTACGGATATTTTGTCACTCAAGCTCTTACATCTGAACTCCTCTCACCACTATTTATAGGCTAAACTATCTAACTATTACATTATAACAACTCTTATGTTTATTTAAAAACACTTCTGGTGAACTAATAATTAAAACATCATTTACCTTTAGTTCGGTGAACTTGAGCTTAACTCTGGTGAAGAGTTAATTCACCCGACCTAAAGTCTTCATGATATTACTAACTAAGATTTAGTTCGGGTGATGAACAATGTTCACCCGAACTAAATATCTAACACTATACACTTTGACAAAGTTCTTTGGAAGCTTCAGTCATCAATCCTTTATGCTCCAACAATCTCCCATTTGGGTGATGCTTCCAAAATCTTTATCTTGCTAGGTTTAGCTCCATCCCCATCTTCAAAATACCCATCAGTCACTAACTTATATCTCTTGTACCCCTTCTGATCTGATCAACTTCCCAAGCTACAACCTCAAGAGCAATCCTTCTTTCATTATCATCAGGTTGCAGTTTTTCAAGTAGAAGATGAAAGATAGTAAGAATGTCTTCATTTGAGAGCTCTCTCAGATCAGCATTTTCATAGAGCCTCTCATCTTCACCATCTTCTATACTCAAAACAATCTCATCATTCTCATAATCCATCCACCATCTGAGTATCTTGGGCTTTTGATGTACAACCTTGACTTTCTTCATAGGACCATTGAAGATTGTGATCCTTTTTTCTTCCCAAAGTTGGGAAAGTAAGTTCTAGCACATTCATGGATGAACCTTTTATAGTCATATCCGTGTGCATATTGACCATGGTTCACCATCTTCAGTTGACAAAGTCTTCTGGCATCTTCCACTGAGATTTGCATAAGCTTCTCTGTTGTGTCAAAGGATTGAGTCATTGTACCAGTTATGCTCTTTCTTTTTATCGCAATGGCTCTAATATAATGATCAAACCTCCAACCAACCATAGGTGGCATATGTAACACCCCGGCCAAAGCGGAATACACCAGAGGCATTACAATTTGTTCTTAACTCGTGTTCCTCTATTAGGTTATAACAGACACATTTAATGGTTTAAATGAATGCATTAAAGATGAATAAATGTTTTACAGAAAAGTAACCGAAAAACGACAAAAGACTTAAATTATTCATTAATGTCATTAACTAGGTCCAAGCTCTTATGTTTTCTTCAAGCAAACCTATCCATTTCCTGTATCATGTAAAAAGTAAACGTCAATACAAAAGTATTGGTGAATAAACAAGTTTAAGACACAAGTATAAAGTATTAAAAAGATTATGTAATAAAGAGTATAAAAGTAATATAAATGAATATATAATATGTAGTATAAAAGAATGTATAATAAAAGAATGTATAAAGATTGTATATTGTAAGAAAGTATAATATGTGTATAATGGCATAACACACGTTTGTATCAAGTCTGATGTATATCATATATGATCAAAGTCACATAGGGTCCGGTCGAGGGCCTCGACATTCACAGTAACACGTCGGAATGTCTAATAACGGCCAATAGATCTATCACGTTTCCCGTTTAGTATATACATATAATGAATGATTGATTGTTTGAATGTTTGATTTATCGTGTGTGCATCCCATAATGAGTGTGTCACTTGATTCATTCCAATGTTTGCCATAATACGAAAATATAGTATCAAATATGAATATAAGTACATATAAACATAAATGACTTTACGAATGAATATAATACAAAAAGGTATACATATAAACATGATTATAAGTGAGTATATAAACATGAATATAAGTTTTAATATGAATATAAGTATGAATCTCAATATGAATATAAGTCTGAATATACACATAAATATAAGTATGAATATAAACGTAAATATGAATATGAATCACCATATTACTATAAGTATGAATATAGACATAAAATATAAATGTGAACATAAGTATGAATTAAACATAAAAGTATGAATATAAGTATGAATATGAATGTCATGATACAGCCCAAAGATTTATATAATAAAAAGGGCATCGAGTTTACTCACATGATTAAATACGGAGGTAGATACGGATACTAGATTATGAATACGGAATACGTTGAAAGGAACACCAAACTTGCCTTTACAAATCTAGAAATAAGAATATATATATGAATAAGAATATATCATGAAATTAGAGTTTTCTAGATTAAAGTTTGAATAGACAAGATTAATAAGATGATGATGGTAAGCTTGAGTAACATAAAAGATAAACATGATTATGGATTATTATGATGAAAAACAATAGAATTGGGAACCTTTACAATCGATTATGGGAGGCTTGAAGTTTCGATTATGGAGCTTTGTGTTGGTTCGATTTTTGACAAGAAGACACCAATTTATAGAGTTTGAAATGTGATAAAGAAAGGTCAAAATGTAACTCCCCTAATAATCAACTCCAAATTTAATTATTGTAGGTTACAAAAAGAAATGGTTAAAGAGGTGTTTAAAGCCATAAATAAGAATTGTGTAACTATTAGTCTACCACATTTGACCAAACTTGAAGGCTAAGAACAAGGAAAATGTTTGGAAGGTTTAAAGTATTTGCCATGAATGCAAACATACATACATACATACATAGTTCCTTGCATGCATGTATTAATTAAACTACTTGTCTAAACACATTACTAGAATTACTTGCATTTATATAAGTCCATGTGTATTAAACACATTTTAGTGTACATTAATGTACACATGAAAGATAACACATTAATAATGTTACATGATATAATAAACAAGGTTTAAATAGAATTAAGATAACCCAAATATACATAACTCAAATCGAACTTTTATAAATCGTCAAATGTATACAATTACAAAGTCCGAATTAAAGTTACAAGTCAAATATCGGGTCGGATTCGGGAACGTGTTACAGTCTCCACAACTTTAAAGATTTTCGTCCTCGAAAATTATGGTTGACTAGTCCCCGGTTGATTTATGAATAAGTGCGGATATTTGGATTTCATGTGATCTTCTTGTTCCCATGTAAACTCTGGTCCACGTTTAGATTCCCAACATACTTTCACTATTGGAATTGAACTTCTCCTTAGTTTCTTGATTTCACGGTCTAAGATTTCAACAGGTCGCTCTACGAAGTGCATAGTCGAATCGATTTGGATTTCATCCAATGGTACATGTAGATTTTCATCAGCTAGACATTTTCGCAAATTAGATACATGAAAGACTGGATGAACATTCTCTAGTTCGGTCGGTAACTCAAGTCTATACGCAACCTTACCCACACGCTCGATAATTCTGAAGGGTCCAACGTATCTCGGGGCAAGCTTCCATTTCTTGCTGCATCGTACCACGCCTTTCCAAGGTGAAACATTGAGAAGAACGCGATCATCAACGACAAATTCAAGAGGATTTCTACGCTTATCGGCGTAACTTTTCTGGCGACTACGAGCGGTGGTGAGGTTTTCGCGTATTTTTACGATTTTATCCGTTGTCTCTTGTATCAATTCGGGTCCAGTTATTTGCGTTTCCACAATGTCTTGCCAACATACCGGCGATCTACATTTACGACCATATAAAGCTTCATAAGGGGCCATGTTTGCACTCGTATGATGACTGTTGTTGTAGGAGAATTCGATAAGTCCGAGGTGTGAGTCCCAACTACCACCGAAATCGATGACACAGGTTCTCAAAAAATCCTCTAGTTTTTGAGTAGTACGCTCCGATTGACCATCAGTTTGAGGATGGTAAGCGGTGCTGAGATTCAAGCGAGTTCCAAGTGCGGATTGAAGAGATCTCCAAAATCGAGATATGAATCGACCATCACGGTCAGAAATGATGTCAAGCGGTAATCCATGAAGTCTTACGATTTCTTGAATGTAGATTTGAGCTAAGCGTTCGACACGATAAGTTTCACAAATAGGAATGAAGTGAGCGACTTTAGTCAAACGATAAATGATTACCCAAATACTGTCGTAACCTTTTGATGAGCGTGGAAGTTTGGTTATAAATTCCATCGCAATGCCTTCCCATTTCCACAACGGGATTTCGGGTTGAGTTAACAAACCTGAGGGCTTTTGATGTTTGGCTTTAACCTTCAAACAAGTTAGACATTTTTGAACGAATAAGAATATATCTTTTTTCATGCCTGACCCCCAATAGGAATGCTTCAAATTATGATACATTTTATCGGCACCGGGATGAATCGAGTATCGAGTATTATGAGCTTCTTTCATCACAAGATTACGAAGATCATCGATTGAAGGTATCCAAAGACGATCGTTGAAATAATGAAGACCGTTTGGTTTGATGATTAATTGCTTTTCAATGCCACAATCCAACTCACTAGCCAAGTTTCCACCATTGATTATCTTCTGTTGAGCAATACCGATTAACGAATGAAGATCCGAAAGAACACGAATACTGTAGACTTTTGAATAAGGTTTACGACTCAAGGCGTCGGCAACAACGTTAGCCTTGCCAGGATGATATTTAATCTCACAGTCGTAATCATTAAGCAATTCAATCCATCTACGTTGCCTCATGTTTAGATCTTTTTGATTGAATAGATGCTGAAGAGTATGGTGATCCGTGTAAACAATACACTTCGTACCAAATAGATAATGTCTCCACAACTTTAGAGCGAAGATAACCGCTCCGAGTTCGAGATCATGAACGGTATAATTGACTTCGTGCTTCTTCAATTGTCTCGATGCATAAGCTATAACTTTTCCTCGTTGCATTAACACACAACCAAGACCATTTCCCGATGCATCACAATATACCACGAAATCTTCGGTTCCATCAGGAAGACTAAGAACTGGAGCTTTACAAAGTTTGTCTTTAAGAATGTGAAATGCTGATTCTTGATCATCTCCCCAAACAAACTTCTCAGTTTTATGAGTAAGCTTCGTCAAAGGAATAGCGATCTTTGAGAAGTTTTCGATGAAACGACGATAATAGCCTGCCAACCCAAGAAAAGATCGAATCTCAGAAGGATTAGTTGGAATAGGCCAGTTACGAACGACCTTGATCTTAGTGGGATCAACGTGTATTCCCTTCGCATCAACTACATGACCCAAAAATTTAACTTCCTTGAGCCAAAATTCGCACTTCGAGAATTTAGCATAAAGCTTTTCTTTCTTGAGGAGTTCTAGAGCAAGTCGCATATGAGTTTCATGCTCGGCTTTGGATTTTGAATAAATGAGAATATCATCGATAAAGACTATGACGAATTTGTCGAGGTATGGTTTACAAACGCGATTCATTAGATCCATGAAAACAGCAGGTGCGTTTGTGAGTCCAAATGGCATAACCATAAACTCGAAATGACCATAGCGAGTTCGGAAGGCAGTTTTAGGAATGTCTTCTTCGGCTACTCTAAGTTGATGATAGCCCGAACGAAGGTCTATCTTAGAGAAACAAGTAGCACCTTGCAATTGATCAAACAAGTCGTCGATTCGAGGTAAAGGATAACGATTCTTGATGGTAAGTTTGTTAAGTTCACGGTAATCAATGCACATCCGAAACGAACCATCTTTCTTCTTTACAAATAAAATAGGAGCACCCCAAGGAGAAGAATTAGGGCGAATAAAACCCTTGTCGGTTAGTTTTTGCAATTGGCTTGAAAGCTCTTGCATTTCCGAAGGAGCGAGACGATAAGGAGCTTTGGCAATAGGAGTTGCATTAGGAATGAGATCAATACGGAATTCCACTTGTCGTACAGGAGGTAATCCAGATCTTCGGTAAAGACTTCGGGGAAATCCCGAATGATGGGAATATCTTCAAGTTTGAGCGCTTCTTTCCTTGTATCAATGATGTGAGCTAGAAACGCAGGATAACATGGAAGATTCTTCTTATGCTTACGCAAGTAGCTATAAGCTTGCGTACAGGACATGAGTTTAAGTCCCTTTGATTTTGTTTCACCACAAACCGTAAGTATACTACCATCAGCACACGGAATACGAATAGATTTATCAAAGCAAATGATCTCGGCATGATGTTGGGATAACCAATCCATCCCTACGATAACGTCGAAACTACCCAAATTCATAGGCACTAAATCTATAGCGAAATCACGATTCCTTAGACTTAAGGTACAATCATTCAAAATAGAACTTAGTTTAAGAACCTTGCCATTGGCTACTTCGACACTAAGGGGATCATGCAACTTATTTCTTTTCAAAGCAAGCAAAGGTTCAAATTGGGTAGAGATAAAGCTACGATCGGCACCCGAATCAAATAAAATGGAAGCATAAATACCATTGATGAGAAACGTACCAATAATAACTTCGTTGTTGGCTTGAGCTTGTTGAGCATTAATGACAAAAGCTCGTCCACGACCAGCGGGTTGTTGTTGAATTGGTTGAACAAGTGGTGGCTGATTTTGATGAGCGGGTGGAGGGTTTCCTTGACGATAAGGGCAATCACGAATAAAATGATTAGGATCGCCGCAACCAAAGCACCCAAATCTCGGCATATGAGCTTGGATAGGAACAGGAGGAGGAGCACAGGTATTGATTGTCATGGGCACAGCTACATTTTGCCCAACCCTACAATACTGAGCAAAGTGACCAAACTTGTTGCACTTGGTGCACACTCTACAAGGTTTGCATGCAGGATGATGATAGTTGCAACGGTTGCAAAGAGGGAAATTTCCGATATAGGGTTTAGTATTTCCAGGAGCTTGATGAGTAGGGGCAGTGATTAAAGTTTGTTTGGTGCGTTCAACAACAGCGAAGGCTTTAGATTTATCCCCCTTCTTCTTCTTTCTAGATGACTTATCAGATTTCTTCGGTTCATTATCCTCCTTTCTCTTACCTTTAACGAGTAACGATAATTGACTAGGCGTACGCTTAACAATGACCAACGAATGATTTAACGAATGATTAACATGTAATTAACGAATGAGTAATGAATAATTAACGGATGATTAAGGAATGATGAACGAATGATTAACGAATGATTAACGAATGATCAACGAATGATTATTGATTCACGTATGATTAACGTATCCGTATTACTCACGTATAATGTTGAAAGAAATCATAAAATAATGAATGAATACGTATAAATACGAATAAAATTGATTTTTGAGGGTTACGGTTAAATCCGTAGAAATTCTCGACATATCAAGAATACCAACTCCAAAGAATCATACCGTGACCTAGGAGAGGATGACTCTCGTTCAAATTTCCCAGTTTGGTATACGTAATTGTAACGAGATACCGCTCTAGACAGAAATTGAACTACCGATCTTCCAAACCTTACAGCCTTATAACATGAACTTTTAGAATTTTAATTCAAGACGAGAAGGGTAAAACATTTTATTATTAAAGATTTGGTTTAAGTGTCGCGCTTTGGCCTAGGAGAGGAGTGTTCGTTGAGAGTTTACGAACCAGTATCGTTAACGCTCTCTCGATTAGTCACATCCAAACCTTACAGTTACTACGCAAACAAGTACTAAATCTTCAATAAGGTTTAGAAATATATATATAGTATTTATAATTTTTGAAAACGACGAATGAAGAATCTCTCAAAAGAATTTAGTAAGAGGAACACAAAAATTAGTTAAAAACAATTTTTATGATGCATGAACACACGAGGACGTGTGTGGGGTAGCTTATAGACTAGGTCGTTTTCTAACCACCTAATTCCCTATAAACACGAGCTCTGATACCAACTGTAACACCCCGGCCAAAGCGGAATACACCAGAGGCATTACAATTTGTTCTTAACTCGTGTTCCTCTATTAGGTTATAATAGACACATTTAATGGTTTAAATGAATGCATTAAAGATGAATAAATGTTTTACAGAAAAGTAACCGAAAAACGACAAAAGACTTAAATTATTCATTAATGTCATTAAGTAGGTCCAAGCTCTTATGTTTTCTTCAAGCAAACCTATCCATTTCCCGTATCATGTAAAAGTTAACGTCAATACAAAAGTATTGGTGAATAAACAAGTTTAAGACACAAGTATAAAGTATTAAAAAGATTACGTAATAAAGAGTATAAAAGTAATATAAATAAATATGTAAAATGTAGTATAAAAGAATGTATAATAAAAGAATGTATAAAGATTGTATATTGTAAGAAAGTATAATATGTGTATAATGGCATAACACGCGTTTGTATCAAGTCTGATGTATATCATATATGATCAAAGTCACATAGGGTCCGGTCGAGGGCCTCGACATTCACAGTAACAAGTCGGAATGTCTAATAACGGCCAATAGATCTATCACGTTTCCCGTTTAGTATATATATATATATAATGAATGATTGATTGTTTGAATGTTTGATTTATCGTGTGTGCATCCCATAATGATTGTGTCACTTGATTCATTCTGTCACACCCCGCTAAAGCGGAAACACGGAATGTGAAGAGCTGGAAGATCATTACACGGGTTATATGAAACATAACGGCATTCAATTCATAGATTAAAAATAAAAGTGTTTACAATTCAAGACAACCAAGATGTTTAGTACACAAATACATAGTTTAAAGTTTGCATTAAAAATTCCCAAAAGTAATGAACAAGTCTTTTCCCAATGTGGTTCTCACACGACCGCCTTGACCCGTCCATGCCATGCATTCCATACTTACACTAAATTTCCTGAAACATAAGATAAAGTGTCAACTACGAAAGTAGTGAGTGAGTTACAGTTTAAGTAGTTCGGCAAAAATATAAGTAAAGTATATAAAAGTAAAAGTTTCCAAAAGAAAGTTAGCGGAGAAAGGTCGCTTAAAATTTATATACTTTTAAAGTTCAAGTAACGGGCGAATCGGTGCCCTAAAGTTCGTAAAGAGTAAGTAGAGTCAAATTTAGTCAAAACATAGTTGCGGAAGCAATCGCTAAAAAGTTCGTAAATTTATGCGTATAAGTAACTAATTAGATTTCTTGTATCAACCTCTTGGCATCTATAACTTAAGTGTTCACACTAATCCGATTGTTCAACCGTGAGGCCCCTCTTCCCGCCTATCCTACGGGAAGTTGTTCAAGTTCTTAGTAATATGTACTTAGACTTCCATCTAAGCAAGGAACGGTTCTTTCCTAAGTATCGATACCCATAATTACTAAACGACTCTGTAGTTAATACTGTGTAGTTCTAGAAAAGTAGTTGGGCACTAAGTAGTTTTGTTTTAAAAAGAGATAGTCGTTCCGTCACTTAAGATCAAGTTATAGTTCTATCAAGAGTCGGTCCGTATACAAGCATCAATAATTAGTTTAGCCAAAAAAGGGGCAAGCCGGTAAGTTCAAGTAGAGTAAAGTGTTTTACGCATAAGAGTTCAAAGAGTTTGTCCAAAATAGTTCATAAAAGTTCCAAGTCAAAATAGTTCATAAAGTTCTAAGTCAAAATAGTTCATAAAAGTTCCAAGTCAAAATAGTTCATAAAGTTCCAAGTCAAAATAGTTCATAAAGTTCCAAGTCAAAATAGTTCATAATTTGTAATAAGTCAAGGTTCACAAAGTTGCAATTCGTTCATAAAAGTTTTCAAGTACAAATAATCTTATGTTTCCCCCAAAAGTTCATGCAAAATACATATAAAAATAAGGGGTTGTAACTCACGGATTGCGAAGAATAAGATTCGAAAACTCGGTCGGAATGGAAGCCGGGAATCACGGATTGCCTAATAATACCAAGATAGTTTAATTAGCCATTATATTATTATGTTCTTTATATAATAATATAGAATAAATTTTATGAAACATTAAGTGTCAAGGTTAAGTATTGTTAAAATAGTCCGAAAAGGTAATTGTCACGTTTTTTACCAAAAGTCCGATTTAACGTTTTTGATTATTATGCCTTAAGTGCTTTTGCTCGTTGAAGTGGTTTACATTTTTCTAAGGAAATTTGGGCAGCGCTTCCGCGCCCAAATTTCATATCCAAAAATGTACAATCCACTTCCGCTCACAGATCACCTAAAACACGATAACAATTATAATATAGTCCATTTTAGTCCGATTTAGTCCATACAAGTCTCAAATGTTATTACTTTTACATAATCAGTCCCAAAGTGTCATAAGTCAAAAAGTCAGCGGTCACAAATGGTCCAAACGTGCTAAAAACGACAAAAACGACAAGTTTTGGAAAAACCAGCAGCTCTGTGCGCCGCTGTGAGCACCAGAACGGCGCACAGAAGCTGAAAACTTCACCCGCTGCGTCGTTGTGTGCCTTAGAACGACGCACACGACGCGGATTTTCGAGTTTTTGTTGCAAAACATATTTTAAGCTTTAGATTTCGACATGCAATAGGTTTAAACTTAATAAAACATCATTTTAACAGTTTATAAAGCATTTTTAGTTACAAAATCGTTGATAAAAACTTATTTTTAACCCTTTAGATCTTACATGCAAATGTTTATTTGTATAGAAATAGTAAAAAGACAGAAATCTACCGGAGGAAAAGCTCGGATGATGAGTTTTTGTCGGATTTACGCTTCAAAAATCTTTACAAGATTGGTCCTTTTTCGAAATAAACGACACCCCTTGCTTCTCTTGATGTTTGGAACGATTTGTATGGAGAGAAAATGGATTTTGATGGTGGAAAATCACTGGAACAAGTGGGTTCTTGAGAAGTTTTTAGAGAGAAAGTGTGTAAGTGTGTGTTTTTGTTTAGAAAAAGTGATAAATGAAAATGGAAATAATGAAAATGATAATAGGGTGGGTTCGGACTGGTAACAAGTTAGTAATGATAGCCTATTTCCGAGTTTGGTTGGTTGAAAGAGTTGAGAAATCGAGACATGCAATAAATTTGAATATTTTACAAAAATCGTCCTCCATGACGGCGCACATGGCCTCTGTGCGTCGTCCTTGACCTTTTTTGTAAGAAATTTTGTGTTTTTGGCTGATTTTGTACAATTGTTTCGTTGGACCTTTTCGTTAACTAAAGTTTTAAAGTATGTTACATTATGAACTTAGGAAAGTTCATTAGGGGTTTTCTTGGTATTAGGACTTATTTAATTTGATTCCGGTTGTGATTACGACGTTGTCGCGGTTCCGATTATTGGAAAGTTAAAGACTAGTTAGACCGAAAGAGACATAGGTTATAAACTGCACCTGGAAATTAGACGGTTGTAACATTCTCCCCGGGTTGAAAGAAATTTCGTCCCGAAATTTAGTTCGTCCCATCATGAAGAAGTGTTCTCGAATAGATGTGGATATTTCTAACGGAATTGGTCTTCACGCTCCCATGTGAATTCGTGACCACGTTGGGAATTCCACCGAACCTTGATTATCGGAATACGGCTCTGCCTGAGTTGTTTGACCTCGCGGTCAACAACCTCGAGCGGTTCCTCAATGAAGTTTAGCTTGTTGTCTATTTTGACCTCGTCAAGAGGGAGGACGATGGTCTCATCAAACAGACACTTTTTCAAGTGTGAGACATGGAATACATTATGAACGTTCGCGAGAGCCTGGGGGAGTTGGAGACGATAAGCAACGGGACCGATACGCTCAATGACTTCAAATGGACCGGTGTACCTTGGACTCAGTTTACCGCGCTTCCCGAAGCGGACTACCCCTTTCCAGGGCGATACTTTGAGGAGCACTCTGTCGCCAACTTGGAACTCGAGGGGTTTCCTTCGGTTGTCCGCGTAGCTCTTCTGTCGGGTACGGGATGTCTTCAATCTTTCGCGGATTGTGGTGATCTTGTCAATGGTCTCCTGGACGATATCGAGTCTCGTAAGTTGTCGATCGCCAGCTTCTAGCCAACATAGCGGTGACCGACACTTACGTCCATAGAGAGCCTCGAATGGTGCGCACTTGATGCTGGCATGGTAGCTGTTATTATAGGAGAACTCGACCAAGGGAAGGTGAGTGTCCCAACTTCCTCCGAAGTCGACTACACATGCTCTCACCATGTCCTTAAGTGTTTGGATCGTCCTTTCGCTCTGGCCGTCGGCCTGAGGGTGATATGAAGTGTTGAGGTCTAGACGCGTACCTAGCGACTTCTGAAGGACATTCCATAAGCGGGAAGTGAATCGACTATCCCTATCAGAGATGATGGAGAGAGGTGTTCCATGACGAGAGACGATCTCGTTGATGTAGACTTGAGCGAATTTCTCCATCGAGTGATTTTCTCAGACCAGCAGGAAATGAGCGGATTTGTCAAACGGTCCACGATTACCAAAATCGTGTCGTTACCCTTAGCCGTACGGGGAAACTTAGTGACGAAGTCCATGGAGATTTGTTCCCACTTCCACATGGGAATTTCCGGTTGCTGAAGTAAACCTGAGGGCTTTTGATATTCCGCCTCGACCTTGGAGCAAGTAAGGCACTTGGCTACATACAAAGCGATATCCTTCTTCATGCCCGGCCACCAGTAGTACTCTCGGAGGTCCTTGTACAACTTGTCGGATCCCGGATGGATAGAGTACCTAGATCGGTGGCCCTCGTCCAAAATGAGTTTGCGAAGATCCTCAGATTTTGGAATCCATGCTCGACCCTTGAAGTAGTAGATTCCGTCGGACTTGCGTTCGAATTCTTTTTCATGATTATGAAGCGTCTCGACCTTAATGTTCTCGGGTTTCAGCGCCTCTTGTTGCGCGTTTGCAATTTGCGTTCGAAGGCTCGTCTGAATTTGAATACCCAATGCTCGAACTCGAGATGGCTTTACCCTTTCCTTCCGACTCAGGGCATCTGCTACTACGTTTGCTTTACCCGGGTGGTATTTGATCTCGCAATCGTAGTCACTCAGCAGTTCTATCCATCTACTTTGCCTCATGTTGAGCATTTTCTGGTCTAAAATATGCTGAAGGCTCTTGTGATCAGTGTAGACCGTACACTTGGTGCCATGCAGGTAGTGTCTCCAGATCTTTAGAGCGAATACAACGGCTCCCAACTCTAAGTCGTGCGTTGTGTAGTTCTGCTCGTGAACTTTCAGCTTCCTGGAAGCGTAAGCGATGACCTTGTCCTTCTGCATTAGAACACACCCCAGTCCTTGGTGGGAGGCATCGCAAAACACTACAAAGTTATCCGTGCCCTCTGGCAGGGATAGAATCGGTGCGTGACAAAGTTGGTGCTTGAGCTTCTAGAAGGAATCCTCCTGATCTTTTCCCCAAATGAAGTCCTTGTCTTTCTGAGTGAGATCGGTGAGGGGTTTCGCGATCTTCGAGAAGTTCTCAATGAATCTTCGATAATAGCCGGCCAATCCTAGGAACTGACGGATTTCCGTCGGGGTCGTCGGAGTTGGCCACTTCTCGATCGCTTCGATTTTGGCTGGATCTACATGAATCCCTTCTTGGTTGACCACGTGACCAAGGAAGTGTACCTCTCGGAGCCAGAATTCACACTTCGAGAATTTGGCGTACAATTTTTGATCTCGGAGGAGTTCTAAAATGAGCTTAAGGTGTTTCGCATGATCTTCCTTGTTCCTCGAGTAGATGAGAATGTCGTCTATGAATACGATTACGAATTTGTCTAAGTATGGTCTACACACTATGTTCATTAGATCCATGAACACAGCTGGTGCGTTGGTCAGACCAAAAGGCATGACAAGGAATTCGTAATGGTCGTATCGAGTGCGAAATGCGGTTTTCGGAATGTCGGTCTCGCTGACACGAACTTGGTGATAACCCGAACGGAGGTTGATTTTGGAAAAGTAAGTTGCACCCTGCAACTGGTCGAAGAGATCATCGATCCTCGGGAGAGGGTATCGGTTCTTGACGGTCAGCTTGTTCAGCTCTCGATAGTCAATGCACATGCGGAAGGATCCATCTTTCTTTTTAACGAAGAGGATTGGGGCTCCCCAGGGGGACGAACTCGGGCGAATAAGACCATGGTCTAAGAGTTCCTGTAACTGTTTCGACAGTTCTAGCATTTCGGGTGGCGCCAGACGGTACGTGGTCTTGGCAACCGGTGTCGCGCCAGGAATGAGGACTATTCGGAATTCCACTTGTCGTTGAGGTGGCAGCCCTGGAAAATCCTCGGGAAAGACTTCGGGATGATCCTTTCCTACTAGAATATCTTGGATTCGGATCTCTGAAGGTTTACGCTCGACGACATGGGCAAGGAATGCGTCATAGTCCCCTGAAGGTACTTGCGCATTTTGATGGAAGCCACGATGCGAAGTTGTCGTCCATGCTTGTCTCCCTGAACAACGAGAGTCTCTTTTTCCGAAAGAGGGATACGGATGAGTTTGTCGAAACAAACGATTTCTGCTCAAAAGCGAGATAGCCAATCCATTCCAACAATAATGTCGAAACTTTAAAGCTCGATAGGAATTAGATCAATGGGGAAGATTTTATCGGATAGGTATAGTGAACACCCTAAGATTATGTCCTTAGCTTCAAACTCTTGGTTGTTAGCATATTCGACGGTAAAACTATCCTTAAGAACTTTAGATTCTAAATCAATGAGGGGTCTAGATTCTAAGGAAATGAAACTTCTCTCAGCTCCCGAGTCGAATAGTACGGAAGCAAAATGATTGTTGAGGGAAAACGTACCAGTGACTGCGTTGGGGTCCTGACGTGCTTCCTCAGCTGTTAGTGCGTAAGCGCGGCCTCTACCTTGCCCTCCCTGGTTCTGAGGAGTTCGATTAAGCTTCAGGCAGGTGCTTCGGAGGTGCTCGTCGCTCCCGCACTCATAGCATGTCAGTTTCTGGGCTGGGGCGGTTGTCTTGTCCGGGCAGTACTTGGCAAAATGACCCACCTTTTGGCAACTTAGGCATAACGGGCAGTTCCCGAGATGGTGGAAGTTGCACTTGTTGCACTTCGGGTGTGGTCCGGAGTAGGACCCAGATCTAGCAGGTGGTGCAGGTGCAGGTGCAGGTGTGGCAGTAATGGCGAAGTTTCGGGTGCTACGGGTATTCTTGTTACGGTCACTTCTCCTCGGGGTTGACTCGGCCTTTCTCTTCTCACCCGAC
>CAJVGC010000590.1:59416038-59459633 GCA_910822075.1 Senecio squalidus | reverse complement strand
ACCGTCGCGGTGGTAGAACCTAAAGCCCTATTTAAACGGAAACTGCAAAAAAATTCCTCTACCAATCCTTGATAAACCCCAGACTTTATCGCAAAAAAAAATCGCTTCCAATCATCAGTCAGAAGCTCCTCTACATCACCCTTGAAACCTAACCGCTCAACAATCTCCCAATCTAAAGTCCTATGTCCAATTATACGCTTCCGTTGAAAAGCTTCCAAGGGAATTTTCGGTTTATATTTCTCGGGTATATCCATCGGGTTTCGCTCAATCACTTCCGCTTGTTGCACATCTTTGCTACCTCGTTGTTTCTTACTTGCATGAATTGAATCTCCAAATTCGCAGCTTGAAGTCATTTCTGACCTGATAATAACTTTCAAGTTTCGAGGTTCATTAAGATCCCCTTATACGTCACCATCCTCCAGATTACGTTTAAGTTCAACCTAGAAAGTGCACGTATAGTCCTTTCGGACCTACGAATTGGAGCATCAACAATTTGTTGTTGAGACTGAACTTGTGGCTCAATCACAACTTGAGTCGGACTAGATTGAGGCATAACCTAGGCTCAACTTTATACCCCCCGAATTGTTGATCACCAATGTGAGTAGAAGGTGATGTATCTCCCTATTGAACCTTGTCAAGTTCTACAACCCTCCCACTGTTTCCTTGTCCGATAAGCCGTGTTTCGAAAAACTCGGAATATCGTGCAACTTGAAAAGTTTGTTGGAATCATATTGAGAATGCATAAAGCAGACTCTAGAGCATAATCCCAAAAGATAATGGCAGTATATTAAGGTTCATCATTGATCATGCCCTGCCAAGCAAGGTTCGATTTCTCCTCTCTGATACACCATTGTGTTGTGGAGTATAGGAAGGAGTAAGCAATTAGACAATTCCACATGCTTTGAGATGATCCTTAATCTTTAGGATTAAGTACTCACCACCACAATCCGATCAAAGGATCTTGATGGTTTTGCCGAGTTGATTTTCTACTTTCGTTTTGAAACACTTTGAATGTTTCAACCACCTTATGTTTATGTTTAAGCAAGTTAAACATAACCATAACTGTTGAAATTATCCGTAAATGTAACGAAATAGTTAGCACCTTTCTTTGACACATGTCTAAAGGGATCACATACATCAGTATGTATGATTCCTAAAAGATCAGTTTCCCTTTTCGTCTCATACGGAAAAGGTTTCCTTGTCATTTTGCCCGACACACACAAGATTCGCATTTATCAAATAAAATATCATTTGACTTTAAAAGCTGTGAAGCCTTTTAATGCAATACTTGTATATGTGCGCAATACAAGAATGTCATAGATAGGTTGAGTCCAAGTTGGACTTAACACATTTAGTGCTAATAATAGATATAGAATTATAATTTAAAGAAGAATGAGAATGCAAATCTATTTTATATATGTCATTAATATCAATCATATTAATATAATAACATTATGTTCGAAACAGAAATACCAAATTCATTATTCTGTAAAACATAAACTGAAACATTCCCCCTAACAGAAGTAATTGCATAATATCAATTGTCTAATACAATTATTATGCCCTATGGTAAATGTAAGTCTTAACTTCTAATGGCTTTCATAACTACACGTTTGACATAGCCTACGTATAGTTATAGAGATCCATTCTTCAGTTTCTTCTTTGCTCTAAATCCTTGTAAAGAATCACAAATATGAGTACCACAGCAAATGTCAGATACTCAGGTATTTGTTTTTAGAGAAAAAACATAATTCTATAAGTGAAGATACCCGAAGATCCGGCGTTGCCGACTCTCTTCTTCTCTTACACCTCGGCTAGAGTAGGACAATTCCTCTTTTAATGCCTAATCACTTAACAGTGATTTCAACCATCATCCTTAGTAGGATGTTCTTTTTTCGCTAGAGGGGTTAGCTTAGGCTTGTGAATATAAACAATTGCTTGTTTATTCGTTCCATCTTGTTTAGCTTTGCCCTTAGCGCGGTTGTCTTTTCTTATCTGAACCATACCACCACTGACCGCTAGGATCTGGTCGGTAACCGATTAGGAAGGAATTTCTCAAACTCTACGAGCATCATATGAAGTTCTTGAGAATTTTAGCCATACCATGCATATTGTTGTTAGGTGTAAATTCACCAATACCTTGTGAAAGGCAATTTAGAATAACAATAGTTTGATGATAGGGTAATCATCCTTTCCAAATGATTAACTTAGCTTGTTATGTTGACAACGTGAGTCCATACTGACGTTCCAACAACATGTTTTCACTAATGTAATTCTTGAATCAAGTCGTTCAATTCAAGACCGACTTGTTTCTCATACATAATGTGAAGCTTAACAATCATTATATCCGGCTACTTATCGTTGCTTGAGAAGTTGCCCGAGTTATCTCATCATAAGCATTCTTCGGCTCAAGAGATATCGGTTTATTAATGACTGGTAATTACTTCATCGCTCATAGAACGATTCTCAGCCGATGAAACCAATCATTGAAAATTGGTTTAGTAAGTATTTCACCTTTGAACATTGTTTTGATTTCTGACATAATCCCGCTTAAATCAGGATTTTGTGCCATTTCTACAAAACAGAAGAAAGTTCTCATTAGTACTTTCGAAATACGATTTCTTAACAAAACGTAAAACCCATGGTTTACTTTCCGTTAAGACTAGGACCCAATTGACATATTACCGTTCCATCAGTTGATCTGCTAGGAACTAAATAATACTCAAAAGGTAAGTGACGATCTGTAATTTCATTTACCGGTGCAACTCCTAGAAAATGGGACTTAATGTCATAATTCGATCCGAGCATCAAAATGGTGATTGTGACATTAATCATGTTTCGTCGCATCTTATCGCTATCGGCGTTTACAGTCTCACTACATAACCCGATTTAAGTCATCTGACTGAAGACTGCAGATAGTCCACCACAGTGTCACTATGAGTGGTAATCCGCCTTGGATACACTTCACCTACGTCTCACGTACAGTGACGGACAAGTACAAGTTGTCTAGGCAATACGGATAGCAATTGACTTAAATTTCATGGGTGTTAAAAATCTCAGTACGCAATTGCTATGCAACAATTTCGTAACGTAATTTAATTAAAAACAAAATGTTTTTATTTTACTGGTTATTAACGTGTTTCTATGATTACCTAATTTATACAACTACTCGTAACATGGTCATCATTAAAACCCTTTCGGTAGCTCTACGAGAGTACGACCAGGAAAGCATATGAGGTGTAGCGAATGTTCACGATTTCTTAATAGCATTGCCTCATTAGGAATGTACCCCACTCCGCATAACTTTCCTAGACATCGTCCCCTGTTGTAGGTGAGCCTAGTTGTCACACCCCCAAATCTCGTATTCCCGAGACTCGAGGTGTTGACTTCATGGGTCCCAGATAGCAATGATATATAGACGAACGACCTCTATATGAGTCGTTTTTAAAAAGAAACATACATTCATTGATATTAAAAATTCAAAGTTTTACATGATTAAGAAAATATTACCAGAGTTCACAAAATAAAGATTTACGTTACATAACTTAAAGTAAAATAAGTAATGCAAGGGAAATCTCCCAAAAGCGTGAGTTTGAAATATGCGATTCTGTCATATCCCAAAATCCGTCAGTCGAAAGCCCTTTCGACTAAGCACCTGAGACATACATGCTAAAGTCAACATAAAGTTGCACCTAAGCTCATGACATCGAAGCGTAACAAAGTTCCTTACCCCATAAGTGTTCCTATGTTATAGCCAAATAACATATATAGTTTCAAAAGTAAAGCACCCTACTCGAGTCCACGAGTTAGTTGTGGTAGACGTGGGTTACATCGTCTAGCCGTTGGGTGAGGGTTGTCAAACCCTAATAGATCTATCCAATACAATCGAGCTTAAGTCCTTAACTAACGATTCATGATAAGGAATTTATGTTGGCTTAGTGGTAACTTAGGCAACTAGTAAAGGTTTTAATGACTTGTGTCCATAAGTAAAAGAGCATGTATCTCACCCCAAGTATGTTATAAAAACAAGTAAAAAACGGGGGTATGAACTCACCTTAGCAAGCCAGCTAAAAGTAATGAGGTAGTGTATGTAAGCCAACACGTAGGAGTCTCAAATCCGAGAATCAGGTAGGTTTAACCTTGACCTATTAAGTTTTGGAATTAAGGTTTTTATATTCTAGTCCAATGCACATGAAAAGGTATGTATATGTATGAATAAGGTAGGGTTAAGGTTCGGGTTTAATAATAATAAACTAACACCGTTCGGGTGATTATATACAAGACCATTCTATAATCGCATGCGGAGCTAGGACACTTTAAATCGTAAATCCAGAAAGCTCGGCACTACGAAATATCGAGATGGAATCATTGCATACAAAGCTCCCTAGTATTGTGTTATCGCTATTATTATCGAGTTGGTTTTAAAAGTTAGTTTTTATAAAAGTTTATAAAAAACTCAGCAAATATCTTTAAGTTTTACCCAACTTTAAAGTAGCATATCTCGCCCGTTTCTTATCCGATTTTAATGAATCTTATATAGAAACGACCGCGTTTGAAATACCTTTGAAATGGTTTAGGCCTTGAAACCAGATTGAAAGTTTACTGATATTTATAGCAGAAATACTAACAGTAGGTTTTAGGGTTTTCTCAAAGTACATGCTAACTTGAAAATATCATAACTCCTTGGTCGTTTATCCGTTTTTAGTGTTCTTTTTATGGAAATGTAGACATTTGATTTATCTTTCAAATGCCACAGGTCTCATGGCCCCATTCAAAACCATTTTTCCCAGATTTCCCAAAAACAGTCCGTGTAGACAGTTTATGTAGCTGAAACGTATGTTGTTG
Source organism: Senecio squalidus (assembly GCA_910822075.1). Lineage (NCBI taxonomy): Eukaryota > Viridiplantae > Streptophyta > Magnoliopsida > Asterales > Asteraceae > Senecio > Senecio squalidus. The sequence goes on along the minus strand of CAJVGC010000590.1, from coordinate 59,454,788 downwards.
CGTAAAATACTTTTAAAATACTTTTAAAATACTTAAACATATCCAAAAATTATGATTTTTATGTCTAAATCTTCAGAAAACATAGAAGTATGTTTTGTTTAAAATGGTTTATCCAAACCATTTGATTAAGATGGTTAAAAAGTGTCTACAAGTCGGTGTAAGTTTCCGGTTAACAAAATAACTTAACTTCTCTTTATTTAACCCATGTTTTTGTATAAAAGACTTAGATTTTATGAAATGTAAGTATGTAAATATGATGCATGAGAAGTCTTTATAGAACATACCTAAATGTATATGAATGCAAGACTTGATGCTTCTTCTTTACGATTAAAGCTTAGAACTAGGGTTTTGATGTGTGTTGGTGATTTCTTTCTTCTTCTTTCCTTTTGCCAATTTTAGAGAGAGAGTGGGGAGGTGATTTGTGAGTTTTGAGCAAGGATAAATGAATGCTAGGGACTTCTATTTATAGAGTGGATCTTGGGTTAGAATTTAATCCTAGTTAGTCATTGTTTCAACCACGGTAAGTGTCATTGATTGGTATGGGCAATTTAGTTGAATAGTGACATTCTATTCAACCATGTGACCACCAAATCTAGCCAACAAGCCAAAGAATCCCATGGGGGACCCCTTGTGAACGGCCATGGAGCTTTGGGAGGGGAGGTTTGGATGGTTTTTGCAAAGTCTAGGGTGTTTAGGCATGTTTTGATGTCTAGTGGGTGATTTATGCAAGTTTTGGTAACTTATACTACATGTATGCAACAATTCATGCAAAGATGATGAATGCAAGGTTAGAGTTTTATTCCTTTCATGTTGGACTAGAAATATAGTTGTAAAAATATGTATACCTTTACGTAAAGTGAATACCATACCTAATTTCGGTATCTGTATATGTTTAGACATAGTTATTAAGCATCATTTATGTATAGTGTGACCTAACGGTCGTACATAATTGAAAACATATACTAGTGGTTTAAGAGGTCGAGTTGGTGTGAACCTGGATTTTTGTGGGTTGTCACAGTCTCCCCTTATTATGGAAATTTCGTCCCGAAATTTAGTTGGTTTGTTCAGGAGGTTGGGTGTCTGAGAAGAGATGAGGGTACTTGAGTTTCATCTGGTCCTCTCGTTCCCAAGTGAATTCAGCTCCTCGGCGGGAATTCCATCGAACCTGTACGATAGGTATTCGACTCTGTCGACGTTGTTTGATCTCACGATCCATGATTTCGACAGGTTGTTCGATGAAGTTTAGTTTGGTGTCAATCTGAAGTTCCTCTTGTGGGATTATTAGAGTTTCATCCGACAAGCACTTCTTCAGATTACTGACGTGGAAAGTGTTATGTACTCCGTCTAGTTCTTGTGGTAAGTCGAGTCGGTAAGCTACCGGTCCAATTCTTTCCAGAATTTTGAAGGGTCCGATGTATCGGGGGTTTAGTTTTCCTCGCTTTCCGAAGCGAATGGTGCCTTTCCATGGTGAGACTTTGAGCATCACCTTGTCTCCAACTTGGAATTCTAGTGGCTTACGCCTTCGGTCTGCGTAACTCTTCTGTCGGCTGCGCCGTTCGGAGTCTCTCCTGAATTTTCACGATCTTTTCTGTGGTCTCGTGAAGAATATTTGGACCAATAAGTTGGCTATCCCCAACTTCGATCTAAAATACGGGTGATCGACACTTTCGTCCGTAAAGTACCTCAAATGGTGCAGCCTTGATGCTAGTGTGATAACTGTTGTTGTAGGAGAATTCTGCTAAGGGCTAGTGTAAATCCCATCGCTTTCCAAAATCGATGACACATGCTCTTAACATATCCTCCAATGTTTGGATTGTTCTTTCACTTTGGCCGTCAGTTTGTGGGTGATATCCAGACGCGTTCCTAGAGCCTTTTGCAATGATTGCCAGAATATAGATGTGAAACGACTATCTCTATCAGATATGATTAAAACAGGAACCCCATGCCTAGAGACGACTTCTTTAAGGTATAACCGTGTTAATTTTTCCATTTTGTCTGTCTCTTTGATGGGTAGAAAATGTGCGGACTTTATTAGACGGTCAACTATTACCCAGATAGTGTCGTAACCGTGCGGGGTTTCGGGTAGCTTTGTGATGAAGTCCATTGCTATTCCTTCCCATTTCCATTGAGGTATCTCGGGTTGTATCAATAATCCAGGTTTTTGGTATTCAACCTTTACTTTTGAGCACGTTAAACATTTGCTCACAAAAGTAGCGATCTCCGATTTCATATTTGGCCACCAGTACAGCATCTTGAGGTCTTGGTACATTTTGTCCGATCCGGGATGTATGGAGTACTTGGAGTTGTGTGATTCTTTCATGATTAACTCTCTTTATCCTCCAAAGCGGGGTAACCAACTTCTGTCCTCAAAACATTTGGTTCCATTGCTTTTGGTTTTGAATGATTTGTCCATACCTCGCAGGTTTTCGTTCTTTATGTTTTCGTCTTTAAGGGCTTCGATTTGAGCATCGCGGATTTGTGTGGGTTGATTCGATTGAATCGTCATAACCAAAGCTCGAAACTCGTAATGGTTTAGCTCTCTCCTTTCGGCTTAGAGCGTCTGCCACTACGTTGGCTTTTCCAGGATGGTAACGAATGTCAAAATCGTAATCACTAAGTAGTTCGATCCAACGACGCTGCCTCATGTTCAATTCTTTTTGATCAAGAATGTGTTGCAGACTCTTGTGATCTGTGAACACTGTACACTTAGTGCCGTATAAATAGTGTCTCCAGATCTTGAGTGCGAACACTACAGCTCCTAACTCTAAGTCATGTGTTGTGTAGTTTTCCTCGTGAGTTTTGAGCTGTCGTGAGGCGTAGGCGATAACCTTTTCCCTTTGCATTAACACACAACCTAATCCTTGGTGTGATGCGTCGCAATATACCACGAAATCCTCTGTTCCCTCGGGCAATGATAGAATCGGTGCACAACAGAGCTTCTGCTTCAATAATTGGAATGCCGACTCTTGTTCTTCACCCCAAACGAACTTCTCAGTTTTCTGCGTCAACTTCGTCAAGGCTTTAGCTATCTTGGAGAAATTTTCGATGAAACGTCGGTAATAACCGGCAAGGCCTAAGAATTGGCGTATCTCCGTTGCGGTTCTAGGGACAGCCCAATCCTTAATGGATTTAATTTTTGCTGGGTCTACGTGGATGCCTTGACTGTCGATAACGTGGCCAAGGAATTGAACCTTCTCGATCCAAAATTCACACTTATAAAATTTTGCGTACAATTCCTCCTTTTTCAGTACTTCAAGAATTAACCTCAAATGCTCTTCATGTTCTTTCTTACTTTTCGAATATATCAAGATGTCGTCAATGAATACGATCACAAACTTATCCATGTACGGTTTACACACCCGATTCATAAGATCCATGAATACCGCCGGTGCGTTGGTCAAACCGAAAGGCATAACCTGGAATTCGTAGTGACCATAGCGAATTCTAAATGCGGTTTTTTTGAACATCTTCTTCTCGTACTCTAAGTTGATGATAACCTGACCGTAGGTCAATTTTAGAGTAGATACTTGATCCTTGAAGCTGATCGAAAAGATCATCAATCCTTGGAAGTGGATAACGATTCTTCACAGTTAGCTTGTTCAGTTCTCTGTAGTCGATACACATCCCGAAGGATCCATCCTTCTTTTTGACAAAAAGTACTGGTGCTCCCAAGGTGAGGAACTTGGACGAATGAATCCTCGATCTAGTAACTCTTAGAGTTGGTTGGATAGTTCTTCCATTTCCGATGGAGCGAGTCGAAATGGTGCTCGAGCCACTGGTTAAGTGGATGTGAATTTGGACTTGTCTTGGAGGTGGAAGTCCGGGTAAGTCTTCTGGGAAGACTTCGGGAAATTCTTGAACAATCGGTACGTCGTTTAGTTGTTTCTCCTTCGTCTCCGTCTCCGTCATGTAAGCCAAATAGGCGTCACATCCCTTATGTAAGTACTTCAGCGTTTTTAAGTTGGATATGATGCTTAACTTTGATCGGCTCCCATCTCCCTTGATCAAGAGAGTTTTCCCGTCGGTGCGGAGAATACAAACAATCTTCTCGTTACATATGATTTCGGCGTGATTTAGAGATAGCCAATCCATTCCTATTACTATGTCGAAACTTCCTAGTTGAATAGGTATTAGGTCGATATTGAATGGGTGGTCAGCTAAGGTTAACGTACAACCTCGAATGATACTATTTGTAGTCACCAATTTCCCGTTCGCTAATTCTATTGTATACTTAGCTTCTAAGGTAGTTGGGGCATTATCGATCAAAGTTTTAAATTTTGTAGATACAAAGCTCCTATTAGCACCAATATCAAATAAAACAGTTGCGTGTTGATTATTGAGGAGAAACGTACCCGTCACGACGTTCGGGCCTGGTTGTTCTTCTCCTGCTCTAATCACAAACGCCCTGTCCTGAGCTCTGCCATTGTTGTCTTGGTTTGCTAGTTGAGGGCAGTCCTTTTTGAAGTGTCCCGGTTCTCCGCATTTAAAGCAGACGTTAGGAACCTTCACATTAGCTACAGGGGCAGCTTTCCTACAATCTTTGGTTTGGTGGCCCGTCTTGTTACAGTTTTTGCAGACCACAGTACAATGGTCGGTATGATGGAGCTTGCATCGGTTGCAAAGTGGTTTGTTTCCCTGATAGTTACCAGGGGCAGCCGTGTAAGCCTTTGTTGTTTCAGGCTTCTTGGTGGGTTGTTGATTGTAGCTTTTCCCGGAAGTATCCTCCCATTTCCGTTTGTTATCAGATGATTTCTTTTCAGATGAACCTCGACGGACAAACTGGTCCATCAAGCTATGCGCCATGCGGATGGCTCCCCGGCTGCCGGCTCGGAGGAGGTAACATTTCCCTGAATTTGGGGTGGTAATCCCCAGATGTACCTTTCAACTTTTTTTGTATTCCGGGGTTACCATTCCTGGGCACAGTAGGGATAGCTCCTGGAAACGGGTGGTATAACCAGTTATGTCATCTCCCTTCACTAACAAATTCCAAAATTCGGATTCCAATTTTTGGATCTCATTTCTGGGGCAGTATTCCTCCTTCATCATTTGCTTCAGGTCCTCCCATGGCAATAAATATGCCGCATCAATCCCTACAGTTTGAACGTAGGCATTCCACCATGTTAGAGAATTGTTTTGGAGGGTGCAAGTAGCATACTTGACCTTATTGGCTTCATTGCAGTTACAAATGCGGAATACGGATTCTAGCTTCTCAAACCATCGGAGAAGTCCGACAGCTCCCTCTGTACCATTGAAGTACTGGGGTTTGCAGTTCATGAATTCCCTGTAAGAACATCCACAGTGGGCGTTCTCGTACCCTCCAATTGTATTGATGGTTCCCGCCCCACCATTGGTGCTTGCGTGGTTAGCTACATAAGCAGCAATTGCGTCTGCTACTCGCTGAGCTATGATAGCTTCCGTGTCATCAGGGTTTGGGTTTCGTGAGTTCCTGGTGGTCCTTTTGTTTCTCTTTGGCGACATAATTCTTCAAAACAAATAATAAAAACCAAACATAGCATCAACCACACATACACGACATATAAGCAGTAATAAATATGCAATCATACCAAACACAAGTCATACAATAGAATAAGTAGATTAAAACCCAAATTTCATTAATATAACTTGAATACATTGATTTCAAAGGAAATACAACATAATGGGTTTATAGAACACCCATTTTAGTTCAAATACAAAAGAAAATAACCAGACACAACCTGTCATTGAAGGTTTAAAATGCTACTATCCTATCTAGGTGGATGACCAGGTCTCGTGCTAGTAGATGCACCACTCAGTCCCCGAACCATCTCCTCTAACTCGTCAATGCGCCTCTCTGATGACTCAAGACGAGATGTCAGAGTGGCTAAGTCGCCACGTGTATGCATGACACGAACATGTGTAGCCTCTGCTGCCCGCTCTGCTAGGGACGCGTCCTGTCGAAGGTCTGCCTGATGTTAGCAGTGTTCTGAGAGGTATAACTCCCGAAATCTTGCTCAAGCATCCTCTCCTCTCTCTCTAAGTGCCGCTAGTCTCGCTACCAGAATGGAAGATATCGGGACTGGACCTGGGGCAGTAGATGACTCCCCTATCTCGTAGGTACTAGGTACTCTCTCCGCCTGCCTCCAAGTTTGGAGGGTAGAACGCATCCAATCCTGATATTGGTAGCTGTGGTCCTGTTAAGGTGTAGTGGTGATGGTGGTAGCGGGTATGGGAGTGAGCATAGGTGTGGTAGTTGGAGCGGAGGTAGTGTGAGTAGTAGCAGTAGTGATGGGAGTAGTGGGGACCATGTGAACATCATGGTGGTTACCTCTAACAACAGTGGAATCGAGTGTCGGAGTCGTCCTCCGTGCAACAACGTCAGAATAGTATCTGCGTTGTGGAGTAGGATACACGGTGCAGTCAGACGGGTACGGACTCCAACGAGAGGCTCTCGATAGTAACGAGGATGTAGGGCTGGGATACTAGCGGTTGGAGTAGTGTAGCCGTCCAATGAATCTGCAGTATCAAATCCGTCCTCCGAAGGTTCGTCGTCGCCCTCGGTCTCCTCCTCCTCCTCCTCGGAGGGGTCGGTCTCTATCGGCTCCTCAGGGGATGGGGTGTACTCCGGATCGACTTGGTTCTCGAAAATGTAGTGCGAGGCGAGAAATGAATCCAACGGAGATGAGGAAATATCCTTGCCGGAGTCGGAGTCGGAGTCGGAGTCGTAGATGTCGGCAGTAGGTATAGGGAGGTACTCGTCCTCAGAGTCGGACATGATAATAATGTAAGGAGTAGTCATACTGTGACAAGGCCCAAATAATTGTAAATGAAAAAGAAAAAAAAGTATATAAGCATAGACAATAATAGTAGTGCGGAAGCAGTAAGTTCTAAAGCTCAGTTATTACCAGGATATTTACTAATGCAACCTGGTTCGCTATAACTAGTGCTCTGATACCAATCTGTAACAGCCCAAGCACACCCATAGCGTGATATTGTCCGCTTTGCTCACTGGCGCACGGATTTGCTCTGACACGTAGCTCGTGCCAAAATGTGTCATGCTAGGAGAGGTATCAACCCCCTTATTAAGAAGGATTTGTTCTTCTCTCCAACCGATGTGGGACGGATGTTACAATGATTGGTATCAGAGCACTGGTTATAGCGAACCAGGTTGCATTAGTAAATATCCTGGTCTATAACTGAGCTTTAGAACTTACTGCTTTCGCACTACTATATTGTCTATGCTTATATATTTTTTCTTTTTTTTAATTTACAATTATTTGGGCCTTGTCACAGTATGACTACTCCTTACATTATTATCATGTCCGACTCCGAGGACGAGTACCTCCCTATACCTACTGCCGACATCTACGACTCCGACTCCGACGTAGACATGGATATTTCCTCATCTCCGTTGGATTCATTTCTCGCCTCGCACTACATTTCCGAGAACCAAGTCGATCCGGAGTACACCCCATCCCCTGAGGAGCCGATAGAGACCGACCCCTCCGAGGAGGAGGAGGAGGAGACCGAGGACGACGACGAACCTTCGGAGGACGGATTTGATACTGCAGATTCATTGGACGGCTACACTACTCCAACCGCTAGTATCCCAGCCCTACATCCTCGTTACTATCGAGAGCCTCTCGTTGGAGTCCGTACCCGTCTGACTGCACGGAAATCGGTCCCCGTGTATCCTACTCCACAACGCAGATACTATTCTGACGTTGTTGCACGGAGGACGACTCTGACACTCATTCCACTGTTGTTAGAGGTAACCACCATGATGTTCACATGGTCCCCACTACTCCCATCACTACTGCTACTACTCACACTACCTCCGCTCCAACTACCACACTTATACTCACTCCCATACCCGCTACCACCACCACCACTACACCTCAACAGGACCACAGCTACCAATATCAGGATTGGATACGTTCTATCCTCCAAACTTGGAGGCAGACGGAGAGAGTACCTAGTACCTACGAGATAGGGGAGTCATCTACTGCCCCCGGTCCAGTCCCGATATCTTCCATTCTGGTAGTGAGACTAGCGCGCTTAGAGAGAGAGGAGAGGATGCTTGAGCAGGATTTCGGGAGTTATACCTCTCAGAACACTGCTAACATCAGGCAGACCTTCGACATGGTTCGACAGGACGCGTCCCTAGCAGAGCGGGCAACAGAGGCTACACATGTTCGTGTCATGCATACACGTGGCGACTTAGCCACTCTGACATCTCGTCTTGAGTCATCAGAGAGGCGCATTGTCGAGTTAGAGGAGATGGTTCGGGGACTGAGTGGTGCATCTACCAGCACGAGACCTTGCAATCCACCTAGATAGGATAGTAGCATTTTAAACCTTCCATGACAGGTTGTGTCTGGTTATTTTATTGTAACATCCGTCCCACATCGGTTGGAGAGGAGAACGAATCATTCTTTATAAGGTGGTTGATACCTCTCCTAGCATGACGCGTTTTGACACGAGTTACGTGTCAGAGCAAATCCGTGCGCCGGTGAGCAAAGCGGACAATATCACGCTATGGGTGTGCTTGGGCTGTTACAAATGGTATCAGAGCCGGGGCCCGGACCAATATACACAGTGAGGACGCTGTGTCTTGTAAGGGGGAGGATTGTAACATCCGTCCCATATCGGTTGGAGAGGAGAACGAATCCTTCTTTATAAGGGAGTTGATACCTCTTCTAGCATGACGCGTTTTGGCACGAGCTACGTGTCAGAGCAAATCCGTGCGCCGGTGAGCAAAGCGGACAATATCACGCTATGGGTGTGCTTGAACTGTTACACTAGTTGGGTAATAATACACTTAGCATGTACAATCTAGTTATAAATTACCAATCACACGCTTATTAAATCGATGGTTTTTAAGATATTTTGTAAATTTATACGCTCCGTCGCAGGACCAAATTATGGTATATAAACCCAACCAAATGCGTTATAGAACGTATAAAAGTGCCAAAATAAATTAATAACTCGTCGTAATAATTCTTTAGTATTATTATTAAATTTTGTTTCTTTCAAAGTTATTTGACAAACAATATTTATAATAAACAATTTAGAATTATTCTATGCAACTAATTGAGTAATGCCTAAAAAGTCTCTATGGTCATTGTTTACATATTGAATCACTCCCGTTTCAAAGGAAACGTACCACATACATCCTTCCAAATAAACAAGTTTGGATTGTGTAAGCTATCAATATGTAAACAATTCGTATATCAAATAAACCATACATAACTTTTTATCATACAAATCCTTTTGTGTCGCACATATTCAATTAACATTTAATAATATGTCACTAATTCAATTTACTTTTTAATAATATCAATATATCTAATTATGCTTACAAAGTTATGCATGTAACTTTATAAACATAATTTTGCATAAAAGTAAATAAGGTAATTAAACATCAAATTGCAAGGTAGATTGATTTCAAATTAACTTTTTAATTTTGTAAAATCATACAATAAACCAACCCTAGATCCCCTCAATTTTGATGTTTTAGATCCAAAATAATATTTACCTATGTTTTGGCTGATACCATTATAGGTATACAACTAGAGTCATATTGTCAAACAATACATGGCAGCGGAATTTAGGATCACATAGTAAATAATAAATCGGATAAAGAATTACCTTGAATTAGAAGCAAGCGAAAGTCGTAGATCTAAGTATAAGATCTAATATACGGTTACGTACGCGACACCTTCTTTTAGCGACAGACCAGTATGTTAGTACTTGTTTAATGTTTTGTACAACAATTGTCTACAAGCAACTCTTATTACAAAAACCAAGAAAACAAAAACCCTCTTTTATCTTCTATTTATAAGTTTTCAAATCTTAAAGTTTGAGGTATATTACAATAAGGAAACCTTCTTAATTACATAATAAACCCTCTATGATGAAGCTCGATTTGCAGGTTCCTCCCCTTCGACCTTCTTATTCAAGTCCCTAAAAAATCATGTGAGAGACGGTCAAGACAAATAACAAGAACTGAGAGGAGAGGAAAAAGGAAGAAAGAAAAACAGTTAAGCAGTCGAACTTTGCACATGGAAGCCAGCCGCTAAGGCCAACAACTGCATCTAAATGAGTAGAGTATGAGTTTCCATTCCCAAACTTTCCATGGGTAAAGCAACTTGCAGAGTATAGAGCAGTTGCTGCACCCATACTAAAGCCTCCTACACCAAGTTTTACTGCAAAGTGCAAAAATATATAAAATAAGAACGACATCAAAACCGTGAAGTGAACATGTTCATTGTCTTTCTTCTCCTTATTTATTCCTTTCAATTGGATACAAAATTTAGACCTTTGATTGATTTTAAGATTCTAAACTATGAATCAATTTTTTATGTATTAAGACGGGAGAAAAAAACAGAGTTTACAAATTTATTCAGTTTCTAGTTTCAGTACTAAAAAGTAGCTCCAACTACATAAATATAAGCAATTACGCGGACAAACGTATGATGAATAAAACACCTTAGGGCGATATTTAGGTAAATGTGGCGATTTCTCCACATTCAATTGTAAAAGAGTCACTTTGGGTTATCACCAAAGAGTAAACAGATCATATGGGTTGAACGGGTCAAACATGACATAAGTCCCCTTTAGGTGGTCTTTTATTATAATGTAACCTTCTAAATTCCTTTATTCAAGACTCTTGTTGCGAACTTGAGATTATATAGTTTTAAACTTTGTAATAAAATAAACTAATTAACTATTTGTATGAAATTTAAGAAAATTGGATAAAGTGTTTGTGGGTCAAACTAATCTGACCAGACCCGTAATAATAATAAAAAAGAAAATCCATTTCGACACACCACTGTTTTGCCCATTACACAACCCTTCTCTTTGGCGATATTTTTACTTTTAAAAAAAAATTATAGATTACAAGAGTACTTTAAATCTTACTATTAGAAGGCTCGGTAGAGAGCAGACTTAAAACATGTGCTGCTGAAGCATCCATTCCTTCTACATCTTGATGTGCATCCTCAGCCAGGTCACTTACATCAAACCCTATCATTCGTAACCCCGAACTTAATATTTCATATAGGCTAAAGCTTGAATTTTTCAGTTGAGAAATGGACCACTAATTAATGAGGTCAATCTCAAAGCACCCCGTCACCCGAAGAAAAAAACACGTTACATTAGGATATTGAAATCTAAATAAATCAAAGATTGTAGAGCATTGACTTACACGCCGTCGTGGGAAAGCCGCCAAATAAGGTTAATGATTGAGCAGGTGATGTGGGGCATATCCATTTGATCTACATAACATGATGTGCTATCCAATTAATCATTAAAAGGGGGTATATTGGTATTGCCTAATCTTGTTGAGTCGTTAAAAAGCCTACATTTTCTGACCGAAAAAACATCAGAATCAAGTTTACAAATTCTAACGGACATACATAAATTTTCAGTCTCCGAAAATACAAAAGAGCTTACTAAACATTGTTTTTAATCCAGTATTTCACTTCTTAAAGTAAACTTATCCTTACATTTGGAAGAGGAAGAGTTTCCAAGAGCTGTGACCAGCTGCGAGAAAAAAATTATATTAAACGATGTTTTATCAGCAATTAGTAAGTAGTGGCAGGATGGGGAGAGGTGAATATATAAAAAGCATAGTGTTTTTGTTACTTAAGGTATATAAATCAGTTATCATATTACCTTGAACCATTATCACCGAGACCATGTAACCAGACAATGGTTGCCTGGTGTTTGCCTTTAGGTTTCACCACATACGTCCGACCAAACTCAAATGCCCTTCTGGCAGCTCTACCACCTTCGATGTAAATAGAATTAAACGGATATGAAGACATATTAAATGTAAAACATGTATTCTGTTTATAAAAACACACCAGAACCGATAGAACTCATATTAGTGATGACAGATATGCAGCCAGCCACCGCGAAGAAAACCTGCGAAGAAGAAACCCTACACATCTACTTCATCTCCAATACAGCCATTAAATCAAAAGTAACCTAACAGTTTTCCTAACAAAATTTGTAACAATAATAAATGGTTAAATTTGTGATTATAACTATGGGAAATTTTAACATAACCAAAATTAACATTTAATTTTGCAAAAATAACATAATTTATGGTCAACATTAGTATTATTGTGTTTAATTTGGTAATGGAAGTAGTAATACATCAGGGATACATGATTAGATTAGATTGGATCTATAGATAGATAGAGAGAAAGATTGATTTACCTGGAGTGAGAGATGGTACAAAAACGGAGACACCAACGAACTCAACTCAACTCAACTCACTGCGTCGTTTAGTGACTCGTTTCAAGCTATATAGTTTTATCTGAATTTTACACTATTTGATTTCGATTTACACTATATATTTATCACATGTTATAATATAAATGAACGAAAAAAAAAAAGAGAAAACTAATGATAGAAGATGATTGGTTTTAAAAATACTACACATTAATTTATAAATATTTTTTTATAAACCTTTTGTAACTTTAGTATTTCTCTGAATGTAATTTTAAAAGTTATAATTCTAATAATACCTATAACAAACAAAATTAACAAATTAAATTTTTGCTTACAAATGAAATTGATTTAAATTGTTCGTATATAAACATAGGTATAAGAACTGGTGTTAGAAAAAACAAAAATCTCTTACCAAAACTGAAATTATCTAACAATAGAAGACAATGAAAGTGACGATCGGCTGAATATGTATACGATATTGAACAATACTTTCGTGACTACATAATCTAATATGATTTGAAGGTTTAACAGGAAAGAGGGTGGTTGATAATGTTATGGTAAGCGTAAAGTGTTATTTTTTGTTTTTAACATACTAATTATTAAGCTCAACGAATAATGGACTATACAATTGTAAGAAAACAGTGCAATGGATGACGATATCCGTAAAAGAAATAAATTAGGGCAAATTATGTGATTATATACGTACAACATAAACTTTGTAATTTGTCTTGAAACAAATTAAAATGGAACAATTTGAAAACTTGGCGATTGGGGGAATATGAATTTTGAGCCCTAATTCAACCGTTCTTGGTGAATTTTGTTCTAGTATATTGGTGTGAAGAATGATTCTGAGATCCACTAATCGAATGAAAAAGTGAATAGATAAGGTCAAAGTTTACTACTGTAAATTCGAATACTGGAATGAGTACAAGACTATTGTCATGGAGTCTAAGGGCAATGCAAGCTCTGGTTCTATTCGATGTAATGATACTGAAGTTCTTTACAATAACAACGGAGAAATTGGTGGAGTACATGATGGAAATGCCGATGTAATTGGAAAATTGGGATCCGAAACTAATGGAGTTATATATTAGGATGAGGGAAAATGCACTGGATGACCATCGTACTACCACAAAATATCCGTATAGGTCATTGTACAAAATTTACGTCTATCTACATCACTATACCGCAAGTAACCTGTTATTTAAACCATTATGACCCGATCAACAGGTTAACCTCCACTAATTCTCTCTCTCTTTCATTTTGAAATTGATGAACCCAAAAATTTGTGCTGATGATCTACTCCGGCGACATTTTTTAAAACTTATTTTTATCCATTATAGATGAATATCATTGTAACATAAATTTTTTTGCTCAGACTTTAAATAGCTAGAAAAATAATATATATTCCATAACTATTTTTTTAATCATTTTTCTATGCAGTAGATAAATAAATAAATAAATAAAATCAAACTTTTATTGATTAACGTGGAGTGTAGCTTAGCCGGAAAAAAATGGGAACTGAAATCGGAGAATCTTCCGGTACCGGACATCCGGAAAATGCCACCACCACCGGCACCGGCGCCGCCTTACGCCGTCGCTTCTCTCTAGCAGCTCAGCCGGAGATAATGAGAGCAGCTCAAAAAGACGACCAGTACGCTTCCTTCGTATACGAAGCTTGCCGTGACGCTTTTCGACACTTATTCGGTGGAACTCGATAATTTGAATCAACAACTGAATCTTACTTGAAATACGTATTTATCGAGCAACAATCTAACAGCATACGAACCGAAAGCAAAGTAAACAGCGAAAATGAACCGCGAATAAGTCGGAGTGACATTTTGACTCCAGATCGACTCCATTACAAGAAGCAAGCAAGCAATGTGATAAACCTTAGGGAATTAACGAGCATGCATTTTTATTTTTTTTAAAATTAAATTTGAATAGTAGGAAATGGTGAATAGGTTTGAAATTGAAATGAAAATTGTGATAATCAGAGTAGAAGAAAGAGGTGGAGGTGGAATGGAGAAATGGAAAGTGATGATGATGGATCGAAGTGGCGGAGGTGGAGGTGGTGAAATTGGGGAACTAGGTGTTAGACTTTATTATTATTGAACCTGAAATTGGGGAACTAGGTTTATGGTTTCCATGAATGCATAATGCTTGAGAGAGATAAAAATGGAGAATTTGGGGATTTTGAAACCCTGGAATTTATGATGATGATTCAGGTAAAAAAAATGGTAAAAAAGGATGACGTGGCGGTTACCAACAGGTTGCAAGTAACAAAAGTTATCTATTTAAACGGTTTCTTAAAGTTAAGGTTATAATTTAAACGATAAAATACGGTATAGTGATGTAGATAGACGTAAATTTTGTTCAATGACCTATACGGATATTTTGTGGTAGTACGATGGTCATCCGGTGCATTTTCCCTTAGGATGATGCAAAGATTCATGACATCATTGCGAGTAAGAATCTTCAATTCCTCCAGGTATAATGTTAATATTCGTGATCATACTACAATTTCTAGCATATCAGGAGCAAGTCATGGTAATGAGAGTGTTAGACATAATGCTAGTAAATTGGATAGTAATTGTAAATCTAGTATAAATGATTGTGTGGACGTTTTGAATGAGTTAGAGTATGATGTACAAACTAGTGATCTTGATGAATGTAATGCTACAATGGACACTAGTAAAGCTAAAATGGATGATGTTGTATATGGCAACATACATGTGATGAAGTCATATGTACACATTGTGAATAAGAATATACCTAAACCTGACAATAAACTCTTCTATGTACGTAATGAAGTAACTAGCGATGGAACATAAATGGTGATTTTGTGGAGAGATTATTGAATCAAGGTAGTATTCACTGGAAACTTACTATATGTGTATATTTTGTGGGATTCAAAATGTCATGTAATGAATGAATTAAGATATCATGTAATGAAGATGTGGGGTAAGTATGGGGTTCTTAGATGTTTTCATGAATGAAGTAGGAATTATTTTTGTAGATTCAAGAATGAGGAAGGGTTAAATGAAATTTTTGAGAAGAATGCATGGACGGTGAATAATGTTGGAGCAGACAAGTCTAATGGTGAAGCTTCCAAAATAACCAAGTCATAGTTTAGAGTAGTTAAGTTTCAATTCGGATTCTCCGAATTGTTTAATAAAGTGTAAAGTTTAGGAAGGTTTCAGTTCGGGGAACTAATTCTTTACCGAATTAGTTCAAATTCCTCCGAACTGATCCAACTAAACTGTAAGTTTATGTCTACTCCGAAATGTTTTTTAATAAACATAAGGATGACATTTATGTAATTGTTACGTAGTATAGGTCTATAAATAGTACCTAACAAACATGTAAAAGGCATGCTTTTGAACAGAATTGTTGATGTAACCGAATTTCCCGCCCAAACATATTTTTCTTCTACTTGTTCATTCATCGTTAATTATCATCTCTAAATCGTTCATACAATTACTTCTAATTTCGCGAGTAGTAATTGAGTTCATACACTTAGTGATAGCTGTTGAAGATTTACGAGACCTGGCAAGTGGTATCAGAGCTGGTTATCAATTCAATTAGATTCAGCTCAACTACAGTCGAAGTGTTTGAATAAGCTTGAGGATTTAGAAGATCTAAGATCAATGCGTTTGTTTGAGTTCTGAATTTTTAAATTTTGGTGGTAAAATTTGGTTATTGCAAATTTGCATTAGATTAATCGAATTAAGTGTTCTGTACTTTGAGTTTTAGTGTTATTAATACAATATGTTAATATTTCAGTGATTCTAAGTGATTTGTAGTCAGTTTGAGGTTAATCAATCAGTCTGAATTAAGTATTCATCTCTCCGAGTTAAAATCAATTGCTAGTTTCATCATGTCTGTTATTCCAGCAAACATTCCTACAGTGAATTACGATAACGAAACAGGTTTTGGTGGTAGGCCTCCTAAGTTTTTAGGTCAGGACTTCATGATGTGGAAATTGAGATTCAAAGCTTTTGTATACTACAACGATAGACAGATTTGGACCTCAATTGTCAATGGACCACATAGGCCAATGGTTCAGGAGACAAGAGGGACAGGGATAATAGATTTGGATCCTGAGAGGTATACAGAGACTGATAACAAACTCATTGACCGTGACTTCAGAGCTTTAGGAGCAGTAATTCTAGCATTGCCAACAAAGATCTACAACAACTTCAAGGAATGCTTATCAGCTAAGGAGCTAATGGAAGCAATGGAACTAAGATATGAAGGGAGTGTTGAGCTGAAGGAAAGTAAGAGAGACATGCTAAGAAACTGTACAAGGCTTTTATATATCAGAGGTGAAAGTCTGTCTGAGCATATTTCGATGTATTCAGTATTGGTAAGTGATTTGAAGACTGTTGGAGTGATGATGAAGGACAGTGACATTGTGAAGAATCTGTTAGGATCTTTTCCACTAAAGTGGGCTGTTCAAGTGATGATTATTAAGAGAACCGCCAATCTAAACACAATGCCACTTGTTGAACTAATTGGAATTCTCCAATCACATGAACTTGATATGCAGTTGGATGAAAGGAAACAGTCCCAAAACTCTTTTGGATGTGCATTAAAAGCTTCAGCTCAAGTCAATTCACCTCACTATTCCAGTCAATCATTGCCTCAACCTCAATCATATGCTAGGCATTACTCTGGAGACTGTCATTCTGCAAGTTGTTATTCACAAACTCCAGTGTACAATGGTCATTCTGGTCAAACTACACCATCTTCAATACTAGGGCATTCGGCTATGGGTGATAGAGAGACTCTCTAAAAAGCTTTTGTTGCTAGTTATAAAGCATTCGTAGCAGGAAGTCTTAATCAAGCTGAATTGGAAAGAGAAGATCGAGAACAACTCATTTTGATGTCTTGGAGGAGATAGATCTTAAATGGAAAATGGTAATGCTGAGTGTAAGGGCCAACCGATTCTTTAAGAGAACTGGCACGAATATCTTCAGGAAAGAAAATGGTGGGAAGATGGGATTTGATAAGTCAAAAGTCAATTGATACAACTGTGAAGACTATGGGCACTTTGCAAGAGAATGCAGGGCACCAAGAAGAAACAGTCACAACAATGGATATCAAAGGAACCATCAACAAGCTGAACAAAAGCAAATCACTGGATCTGAAATGAAGAATGACAAAGAAGAAGCAAGCTCAAGTGGAACAACATTAATCACCTTTGGTGAATGGGATGAGGTTGCTGAGAAGGATTACAAAAACAAGAGTGTGTCTGCCTTGATGAGTAAAATCTCTTCCTCTTTCAACTCTGATGAGGTACTTTCAAATACTTGCACTTTATCTTGCTTACACACTGTAAATTATATAAGAGAGCATAATTTGAGTTTAATTAAAGAGATTTATTTGATAAAGTTTCATCAAAGAGAGTTTTTAAAGAAAGAAAAAGCTTATAAAGAAAAAATAGACTCTTTGACAAGTGATGTAGATGCATACAAAGGAAAACTGGAAATGTTGGAAACTCATCATGAAAACTTGTTTGAAAGATTTCAAAAGGTTTCAAATGAATTTAAAGAATCAAAAATTCATGTTGAGAAATTCAACCTTTCATCAAAAACTTTGAGTGGAACCATTGAGCATCAAATGGTGCATAAGGAAAGGGAAGGTATTGGATTCAATGCAGTACCTCCTCATTTCAATGACAACTACTCAAGTAAGCCTGAATTTACATCATTCAAAAGTAGTTTGCTTGTTAAAAATTGCTTTGATGAATCATCTGCTCTACATGATAATATAGAACTGCATGAAAATTGTTCTTCTGTGCATAATAAAAAATTCTTTGCCTGGTAATACTAGTCTAAATAGAGTTTTTAATTGTGTAGCAGGCATAAATTTAAAAAGTCAAGAAGTTAAAGATGGTGATTGTAAAGGAGGGCGCTTGGCTATGTTATAGAAAGGGAAGGCAGAGGCATCGAATGGCGAAGAGAGGCGGCTCGGCAGGGAAGGAATGGGAAATCGTCAAAGATGACTTCTTTGTTGTCGAAACGAAGGGCTAGATAGCACCAGTGATTCTCTGAGCCGGTCTGGATTTCCAACGGCTCGGGAAACTGGTCGAGATAGATGACGACGCCTTTTTCCCCTCTTCCTTACCGGGAGGGCAATCTTCTCTTATGGCCTTCACCTCCCGCCCGGCCCGGAAATAGAGAATCCAGCGCCCTTCTGATCCATTCATTTCTGCAAGAGTTAAAGATTGTAATAATTTAGATTTATTTGAAATTGAAGAAGAATTTGTAGAACAAATTCACAATTGTCAAAATTAGAGATGCTTTGTGTTTCATAATTTGAATATGAATGATGGATTTGTAGAAGAAATTGTTAGAATGATGTTGTGTTGAATGATTCAGAAATTGAGTCTGTTTGTGTGAATGTTAGTCTATCTGAACCTGTTAGTGAATCTGTGCTTAAAAGTGAAAATGTTGAACATCAAAAGATTAAACTTTATAAATCAAAAGGGAAACCAATATGTTTGACTTGCAAAAAGAAACATAAATTAGAAGAATGTTGGCTAAAGTCTAAGAAGAAAATTGTTTCTGATTGTGTGTTAACATCTGTGAATTTGAAATTTGGAAAAATTGACTTTAAGAAATACATAGATGAGAAAGTTGCAAATTCAAAAGATGTGAATGAGTTGAAGTTTGGTAAAATAAATTCAACATTGCTAATTGATTTGAAATCATCCAAATTAAAATATTCTATGTCCAAATTAAAAGAGTTAAATTCAGTTGATAATTTGTTGAATTCGGATAAAATGAAAGTTAATTCGGAAAAACACATTGTCAAAATCAATTCGGACAAAATTCGGATGAACAAAAATAATTCGGATAGGGATAGCATTAGTTCGGATGATACCAAATATGATTCAGAATTTTCAGTGTTTGATGCTGAAAGAAAAGTACATGATTATTTCAAATTTAACAAATTCAAAGGATTATCTTCAAAATTTGGAAAAGTGTGGATTCCAAAATCTCACTGAGTTCTAACTTTTGCAGAGGAAGTTCACAAATCCTTTAGAAGCCAACACTTAGGTAGTTGATAGTGGGTGCTCAAGACACATGACAGAAAATATCAAATTGTTACATGATTTCAGTGCTTTTAGAGGTGGAGATGTTTCATTTGGTGGAGATATGGGTAGATGGATAACACGAAAAGGAAAGATATCAAATGGATCCTTGACTCTGGGACAGGTCAATTATGTTAAAGAATTAAATTATAACCTGCTTTCAGTGTCTCTGGTATGTGACAATGATTTTTATGCTCTTTTTTCAAAAGATTCTTTTAATATAATTAAAAATAAACTTGTTATCCCAAAGGATATGACTGTTACTCAAACACCAAGATCTGAAGACTTGTATATCTTAGACATGAAGACTGCTCAGTCAACTGAATCTTCAAGTTGTTTCATATCTAAAACTACTGGAAAGGAGTCTGATTTATGGCATAGAAGACTTTGTGATGGCAATTTTAAGTGCATGAATAAACTGGTCTCCGACAAATTGGGTTCTGGATTACCTAAAAAGAGTTTTCATTTAAATGACCATTGTAATTCATTCCTTAAAGGAAAACAGCATAAATCAAGTTTTAAACTAAAGACTCAAACTTCAGTAGATACAGTTCTTCACCTTCTACACATGGATCTATTTGGTCCAGTCAGTGTGAAGAGTCTTGGCATGAAATCTTATTGTTTAGTTATCACTGATGACTATTCAAGATTTCATGGGTCTTTTTCTTAGCTCATAAAAGTGAAACAGCTGAGCTAATTAAAGACTTTTTCATTCAAATTGAAAACTTTTGTGATAAGAAGGTTAAGATTATTAGATGTGACAATGGCACATAATTTAAAAATGTCACCCTGAATGATGTTTGCACTCTTAAGGGAATTTTTAGACAATATAGCTCCCCAAGAACTCCACAACAAAATGGAGTTGCAGAAAGGAAAAACAGAGCTTTAATTAAGGGAGCTAGGGCCATGTTAAGTGAATCTTTATTAGCTGTCACATTTTGGGATGAAGCAATAAACACTATGTGCTTTGTCATTAACATAATTCATATAGTTAAGAACTTAGGAAAAACTTCATATGAATTTTTTTCTGGAAGAAAACCATTTGTGGGATTTTTCAAAGCTTTTGGTTGTCAATGTTCCATTTTAAACACCAAAGACCAATTAGGAAAATTTGATTCCAAAACAGATGATGATTACTTCCTCGGATATTCTAGTGTTTCTAAAGTCTATAGGATCTTTAATAGAAGAAATAGAATTATAGAAGAATCAATCAATGTGATATTCAATGAATATACACAGAATGTTAGGAAATCAGGTGCTGAATGGCTGTTTCATTTAGACACATTTGTGAATTCATTTAATAGTGTTTGCCCAGATGTTACAGAACAAGTGCAGGTATCAACAGAGAATGTAGAAAATGCTGAAGATAGTGATGAATTTTTTCTATAAAGACCAGCAAATGCAAGTGCAAGCCCATCTAATTTGAATCAAGATCACATCAATTCAGTGGATGATACAACTATTGTAACTGAAGATCTTGCAGAGAGTCAAAATGATGTAGATATTTCTTAAGAAGAAGACATTCCAGTAAACTCTGAAGATCAAGACAATATTGTACAAGATCAAGAATTGCAAGCTGATGAAAATCATGATGATTTGGGTGCACAACATTCTACTGAAGATATTTCAGATGAACAAGTTAAAGAGGAACTCAATTCTAGTAATCCACAAGTCAATTCAGAACTTCAAAACCTAGAGGAAGAAAGTTTGGATGGATTACAAGAAATTTCAAGTGCACAAAGAGAAATGGAAGAAAATTCGGGGAATATTCAGAACAATTTGGAAGAAGAAAATGTAAAAAATCATGATGAAGCACAACTCAATACTGATGAACAAATGCAGACTCTACCTATTGAACCAAGCCATGAAAAACCCACTAAAGCAACTTCCGAACCCTCACTTTTGGATGATATTGTCCCTAATGAAACAAACATTTCTACTAATATTACTAAGGAAATTAACTCATTTTTAAAAGTTCACAAGACTCATCCTCTAAGTAATATTATAGGATATTTGTATGATGGGGTCAAAACTAGAAGTACCTCTGGTTTAGTCAATCTTTGCTTGTTCTCTTGCTTTCTGTCTCAGCTAGAACCTAAAAGTGTTGATATTGCTTTAACCATAAGAGTTAATTACACGGATGGTCCTTATCCTATTACCCAAATGGCACTTTTCGTCCTATCTTTTGGATAAGTACATGGATAGTCCTTTGTTTTGAATTTCTGCACATGGATAGTCCTTTGGTCCGTTAGGGTTAACTCAATTCTGTTAGTTATATCATAATCACCAATTTACCCTTTTTTGTCTTATTCGCAAAGGACCGTTTTTGTAATTTTTTTTTTTTTTTTTAATTTGTTCTATAGAAATTTTTTTTATCGTATTAACTTCCACCTGTCAAAACTTAATTGGAGTATCACATTTATTTTCTTTAGCATTTGGGCCATAGTTGTAGTAAACAGAATTCCACGGGGTAAAGTAACAGTTTTAGTAAAGTTGATGTGGGTAAACTGTTACTTTATAATTCACCAATTTTGGAAAACATAACAGAAAACCCATCTCCGGCAAAACCCCACCGCCGCATCTCTACTCCGGCTGGTTGCTCCGCCGAGAACGAAAAGTGTATTCTCCTACACTTATTGTTATAACCCCAAACAATCAAATCTAGTATTGTAATTTCATAATTTGTTTTTAACAAAATAAAAACAAAAGAAAAGTAGATAGTCTTTTTGATACTTGTTTTCGCAGGTTGACAATCGCCGCCGTTAACCACCATCACCGCACCACCCATGGACACCATTCGTGTAAAACAAGAAATCCCAGACCACCACCAATTCCCCACCACCAACAATTCCGACACTCCGGTAATCGATCTCGACAGTTCCGACGACGACGATTCATCGACTTCTCGGTCCCGGAGTGGTAAAAGGTCTGGGGTTTTGAATGAATTTGGAGGTGAAGAAGATGGGAATGGTGGGGATAAGAGGAAGAAATCAGGGGTTGGTGTTGTTTTGCCAGATGGTTTTCTTGATCCTTTGTCGGGGAAGGAATCTCCGCCGACGATGTTTCAGGGGTGTAAGCAGTTTTGGAAAGCTGGGGATTTTGAATTACATGAGTTGGAATAATTGGGATACTTCATCTGGTAACTAATTCACAATGTAGTATTAATTTGAGACTGGGAATAATTGGGATACTTTATCTGGTAACTAATTTTTTGTGTTATTTTTTTTTATCTTGTTTTTAAGTTTTTAATTTTTTCATTAATACTTTTAATAAATTTTAGAGTTAATTACACGGATGGTCCTTTGCGAATAAGACAAAAAGGGTAAATTGGTCATTATGATATAACTAACAGAATTGAGTTAACCCTAACGGACCAAAGGACTATCCATGTACTTATCCAAAAGATAGGAAGAAAAGTGCCATTTGGGTAATAGGATAAGGACCATCGGTGTAATTAACTCTAACCATAAATAGTTGGGTAGAAGCTATGCAAGAGGAACTATTGCAATTTAAGGTTCAAGAAGTAGGTACATTGGTAGAAAGACCAGTAGGAGCAAATGTGCTTGGGGTTAAATGGATTTTTAAAGTTAAGAAAGATGATAGGGGAATAGTAGTGAGGAATAAGGCAAGACTTGTTGTAAAAGGATATACTCAGGAAGAAGGTATTGATTATGATGATTTCTTTGCTCCAGTTGCCAGGATAGAGGCTATAAGATTATTCCTAGCATTTTCTGCTTTTAAGGAATTCAAGGTATATCAAATAGATGTAAAATCAGCATTTTTGTATGGAGTTCTTTAAGAAACAGTCTATGTTAGTCAGCCTCCTGGGTTTCTGGATCCTCAATTCCCTGATCATGTGGTCAAACTGGACAAGGCGTTATATGGTTTACATCAAGCTCCTAGAGCTTGGTATGAGACATTGTCCAAGTATTTGATTGATAATGGATATTTAAGAGGATCTACAGATAAAACTTTATTCATCAAATCAGGTGGCCAAGAATCCATATTTGTTCAAATATATGTTGATGACATTATTTTTTGGTTCAACTTGTGAAAAACTGTGTAAGGACTTTGAGCTTGTTATGAAATCTAAATTTCAAATGATCTCAATGGGTGAAATGTCTTTTTTCTTAGGACTTCAAGTTCAACAATTAGATCATGGCATTTTTATTAATCACGGAAAGTATGTCAAGGATATATTAGCCAAATTTGGGTTTTCTGATTGTAAATCTGCTTCCGCTCCTATTGACACTAGGGCCAAGTTACATCCAGATTTAGATGGTGAAAGTGTTGACCAACATTTATATAGGTCTATGATAGGTTCCTTAATGTATCTTACTGCTAGTAGACCTGATATTATGTTTCGAGTGTGTATGTGTGCTAGGTTTCAGGCTGCCCCTAAGGTATCTCACTTAGTTGCTGTCAAGAGGATCTTTAGATATCTTAAGGGACAACCTTCATTAGGCCTTTGGTATCCTAAGAATTCTACCTTTGACTTCAATGCCTATACTGATAATGACTATGGTGGCTGCAAATTAAATAGAAAATCTACCACATGAGGTTGCCAGTTCTTAGGAAATAGGCTAGTATGATGGCAATGCAAAAAGCATAATTCTGTTTCTCAGTCCTCTGCTGAAGCTGAATATATTGTTGCCTGGTTCTTGGATATCTCAAGTGTTATGGATTCAGAATCAGACTATGACCTTAATTTCATGAACACACCTATTCACATAGACAACACACTTGCCATGTTTATCACTAAGAACCCACTCCAACATTCTAAAACTAAGCATATTGAAATTAGACATCACTTTATTAGAGACTATTTTGAAAAACATTTGATTCACTTAGTAAAGATTCATACAGACCTCCAACTAGCAGAACTTTTCACAAAGGCATTTGATGTAACAAGATTCAACTTTCTTGTTTAGGCTATTGGTCTTATAAATCTTGATTGAGTGTTTCTTCAAAAATATTTGTGTACATATCTTTTTGAATTTTGCGTTCTTTTTTTTTAAATACAAAAAGAGGAGGAGAAAATGAATAAAATGCAAAAATATTTTTGTTTTCATTGAGTCTTTTAGATATTTAGGATATTCTTTTAATTCGGACTATTTTTCTTTGAATAAAATTCGGAAATTTTTACTGTAATTCAATTTTAGAAAAACTTCAAAAATATGTCATTTCAATTTGTATAGATAAAATCCAAAAATATGTCCTTTCAGTTTGTAAAGAGTAAACTCAAAAAGATTTTATTTCCATTCTATTTGCAAGGTTCTAAGAAAAAAAAATCTAAACACAGTATAAAATTTGAAAATGTTTCACAAAACAAAATTTCTAAGAAATGAGTCATAAACATAAATTTCAGGATTATTTATTTATAGTTCAAAATATTTAAAGAATTTCATGAAACCAAATGTTTTCACAAATGCACATATTTCTGTATTTTAAAAACCTTAACAACCTGTGGTTTATTCATTGCATAAGATCACTAAAATTAATAACATGCAAATGGGAATTTAGTGATTGTCAAGTAAAAAAGCAAAAGAATGTTAAATTTTCAGCAAATATGAGCATATAAATCTATTTATTCTAAAACTAAAAAGTTTTAAAAGTGACTTTTTAATAATTTATTGACTTTGAGATCCTTGATGCTAACTTGATAAACAGAAAAGACAGCTGAAAAAGTCCAAAAATTTCAATAAACTAGTCTTTTGTCCTCTAAGATCCTTAATGCTTACTTGATAAAAGGCAAAGACAGGGGAAGGAGTTGAACAATTGTACTATGTACAATTTGAACATATAAATCATGCATTTAAATAAAAATATCATAAGAGAAGAAACAGTTTATAAGGTTGAGAAATCATATTCTGGGGACTCTCAATAAAGGTTGAAGATTAGGCATGTGTCTAGTCAAAATAATTTGAGTAAAATATGTCACAAAAACTGCTATGTTTTTAAGTAAATATGATATAAATGCCATATATAAGTAAAATATCTATTTAATTTATTTTTACTTAACAAGAAGTGAAAAGTTTGATTGATTATTAGGTCCCTTTTAAACTATTAAAACTTGAAGTGAATGGATTTTTGACACAAGATGAACTCTAATAGAAATACAAGTTTCTGCATTTTATAAAACATTTCATTTCTTGTGAAAATTTTCTGTTATGAACTAACTTATGAAATACTGGAATATAAGTTTCTGATTTTGAAAATAGAAATTTTGCTTCCTAAACTATTTCAAGTTTGACTGACATTTTTGAATTATTTTTGTTCTGGAGTTAAATGTTGTAACCCATAAAGCTACAAAGTGTTAATTTTGAATTAAAGTTTAAATATCTGTTGACTTTATTAACTTTCTTCTAGTTCGGAGTCAGTTTATACAATTCTGACTATTTGACTGAGTTGATTTTTGTTTCATTTGGAGTATTACTTTTAGTTCGGAATCTTTTCGGAGTTTTAAATCTTTAATTCGGTCCAAATTTTGTATCATTAAATTTTAATTCGGAGTATTCTTGAAATCGAGGAGCTTTTGGTGGGAAATCAAATATAATATTTTCTCTAATTCATTATTTTATTAGTTTAAATTTAAATAATCACTTTTAACCAAAATTGCAGTTCTCTAAGTCGATTCTAAATCTCTAATCCCAATATAGTTTATCATTGTTTATTCCTCTGAGCGATTAAGCTTTAGCATTGTCTCTTCATTTTCTAGAGCTTTTTCGAAAGTTTGTGCTTGTTTCACTGTTTTCTATCACTTGTTATACCTCGTTTTTCTTAAGGTAAAATTTTGTTGTTTTATGAATTTATTTATACATTTTTCTTGATTATGCATCATTTCTAACCATAATTTTGTGTTACAGATGGCATTAAAATTCAAACCTAAACATAATGTTGCAACATTATTAGACATGACCCATTCTGAAGTAGATGATGACTGAAAGTTGATTATGGGATTTCTAATCAACTCAAATCTGCGGGAAGCTATTTCTAAGAACTGGGTCCTTTACAATGATTTAATACAAGAATTTTGGACCAATGAAAGGTTTGAGATCATTGAAGGAGTGAGAACTATTACATCATCTGTTCAAAGAGAGAGTATAATAGTAACTAAGGATGTGATTAGAAGGGTTTTAAGATTAAATGATGCTGGAGGGGTTGAGAAATTGAGTATGGAGGAGATAAGAACTGTTTGCAGACAAATTGGGTATGAAGGTGACTTTCCTAACAACATGGTGAAGAAGGTAATAGTGTCCTTCAATTGGAGATATCTTATCCATGTTCTCGTGTGCTGTATGTCTAGGAGGTCTGGAGGATTTGATGAACTTAATCAAACCTTAGCTTCTGCATTCTTTTGTCTCATTACTCAGAGAAGATTCAACTTCTCTAGTTTTATTATGGACAATATGCATAGGATGCTTGAAGGGACTGCAACAAAATTCTTGTTATACCCTAGATTTCTCCAAATGATTCTTCATTCTGAAGTACAGGGTTTAATACTTGAAGGACCAATTCTCAAAGATGAAAACATGAACTGGAAAATCATGGCAAACATGAAGAAGGAATTCACAAAGGCAAGGGTTGTATTTTCTGGGAATTTCACGCCTTTATTCCCATACATGATTGATCAAGATAGAGTTGCTATCAATGACTTCATTGAGTTTCAAGGGGAGTTAGCAGGAAATATGATACAAGAAGAACAACAAGGTGCTCCTTTTCAAAATGAACAAGCTCAAGTAGAACCACAAGCTCTAGAAGAACAGTCCCATATGGAGGTTAAACGTCATGTATCTCCTCTGATTCCAACTTCTTCTCCTACATCAAGATCACCAGTGCAACAACAACCTACATCTCAACAAATTCCTCCTACTCCTACCCTTTCTCAAGTGTATACATCAAGAACTAAGGGTCAAGGTGGGAACTTGAAGAAGATTGTAGAGCTTACCAAGAAAACAGAGGAGTTAGAGCTACTGGTAAAGAAACAGGAGACTCTAATAAATCAATTGAGGTGGAAAATAGTGTTGAATGAAGTTACGATGAAGGGGTTAAATGCTGCCACAATTGTGTCAAACCTTATGGATGATGCATTCAAAATGGGGGGAGATATAGATTTTGATATCGAAAATGTGGAAAGAATGGAGATAGATGGTACATGATTAAATGTAGAAAGAGAGGTTGCAGAAAGAGGGAGTGAGAATATAGTTGGTAAGGTTGGTGAAACTGTAGAAACAAAATTAGTCAGCAGAAAAGGAAAGGAGAAGGTTGAAGAAGGAAAAGTCCAATCTAGGGAGATAAATACCATTTTTGAGGAACTGGAAGAGAATTCAGAGGAAGGAAGAAGAAGTTCGGAGTACATGGAAATAAATTCAGATGAGGAAATGGCCCAAACTAGTATTCAAGAAAGAAGATATAGACTAGTAGACCAACATGGTGAGTTGGTAGACAAATAGACCTTTGATAAGTATTTTGATGGTATGTTTGAAGGAATAATTGATGAGACTGCAACGGATCAGTACTGCATACACATCAAGGAAAGAGAGCCCAATTTCATAAATGATGATGTGTAGAATGAAGATATTGGAGGGGAAAAGATAGAAAAAGTCATCATTGAAATTGATAGTGAGGCTGAAGATGACAACAATGAAGGTGTAGTGAAACAAGAGGAGGAGGAGATAGAAGTTGAAAAAGAAGCTGAAGGAGAAAATGAGACTGAAGCTGAAAAAGTTGAAAATACTAGTATGGTCAGAAGTGGAAGAAGAGTAAAAAGTCAAGCTGTGAAATCATCATCTTTGGTACCTTCCAAAGTCATGAATCTTAAGAAGAAATTGTTGGACTTCAAACAAAGTCTTCCAGAAAGACAATACAAGAACCACTTGAAATGTTACCTTATCACTGCTGGAAGCATGAATACAAGGTCTGTTGGTCAAATGAAAATTGAAACACTTGAGAAAAATTGGATGGATGTTGAAACAAAATTGATGATAAGAGATCTAAAAGAGAAAAGGGAAAAGATGGTTGAGGAAATTCTAAAGAATAAACAAATTGAAGCTTCTCCTGAAGAACCAAGTGTTAGAGAATCTTATGCTCATGAAGTTGATCAACCTACACAAACTGATAGAGTAACTTTGAAGTCTTTGATTGAGAAACAGAGACAAGATGTTCATTCTAGATCAAAAGTGAAGGTAGAAGATATTGCTCAACATATGGAGAACCAGCCATGGTTTTCTGAATCATCCCTGAAAAAAGAATTCATCCAATCTCAATCATCTCTACCAACAGTCCACATCCAAGATGCACCCGATGCTCAAGATAAAGGCAATGCCTTTGTCCAATCCTCTAAAGCTCAACCATCTTCTCTGCCTGATGATTACTACGTAAATGATCCAATTGCTATTGCTATAATAGAAGATCTTTCAGAGTAGTTAGAGATAACTGCAGATGATGGAGGGGAACTTGATAAATATGGTTTCACTGTTGATGATGATACTCATGCTCAAGGAGAAGGAAGTGCATCCGGAGCTAGAATCAGGGATGTTTCTCAAGATGAACTAAGGGCATAGAGAGAAGAGATTATGAATCTGAAGAAAGGCATCCTTCCACCTATTGTAGGCTGGAGATTTGATTAGTATGCTGGTGCATTGCCATCAAAAGAAAGAGTTAAAGAGGATCAATGATCAAGTACTACAAAAATATAGAACAATTAAGGGGGTGTTTGTTTGAGCTTTTATAAGGGTTTGTGAGCTTATTGAGTTTCGGCTTATGTTTCATAAGCCCAAATTTTATGGCTTATCTAAGGGTTATGGGCTTATTATTGTTTATTATGACTAAATAAACAGTAATAAGCTCATAATCCCTTACATAAGCCATAAAATTCGGGCTTATGAAACATAAGCCGAAACTCAATAAGCTTATAAGCCCTTATATAAGCTCAAACAAACACCCCCTAAGAGAAATCTCAGTGGAGTATGCTATGCAGTTGTGCAAATTGAAAATGGTCAATCATGGTGATTATCCTCATGGATATGAATATGAGAATTTCTTACATGAGTGTTCTAGAACTGGGTTTGTAAACTTTGGTAAGAAATTCAATACTAAGAGAAAGAGGCTGACTATGCATACAACACCAATGAAGAAGACCAAGGTAGTTGAGCAAAGAGCTAAGATCTTGAGATGGAGGGCTGACTACTCCACTAATGAATGGGTTCTGAACAGGGAGGATGGAGAGGAACAAAGATTGTATGAAATGGGAGACATAAGGGAGCTCACAAATGCTGATATCATTACACTGTCTGAACTACCTTTAGAAGGAATGGAACAAGATGTCAGAAGGTAGGATGGCTTTGGAATGTGTAGTGATTGAACTGAATAAAGTGAGAAATGGACGCAGAGAAGGAAGATGATCTGTGATGGACATAAATATGGGATGGGAGCTGACTTTGTAAGACTAGGATTTTGGAAGCATCATCCAAGGGGGAGATTGTTGGAGCAGAAAAGTCTAATGGTGAAGCTTCCAAAATAACCAACTCATAGTTTAGAGTAGTTAAGTTTCAATTCGGATTCTCCGAATTGTTTAATAAAGTGTAAATTTTAGGAAGGTTTCAGTTCGGGGGAACTAATTCTTCACAGAATTAGTTCAAGTTCCTCCGAACTGATCCCTAAACTGTAAGTTTATGTCTACTCCGAAATGTTTTTTTAATAAACATAAGGATGACATTTATGTAATTGTTAGATAGTATAGGTCTATAAATAGTAGCTAGCAAACATGTAAAAGGCATGTTTTAGAACAAAATTGTTGATGTAACCGAATTTCCCGCCCAAATATATTTTTCTTCTACTTGTTCATTCATCGTTGATTATCATCTCTAAATCGTTCATACAATTACTTCTAATTCCGTTAGTAGTAATTGAGATCATACACTTAGTGATAGCAGTTGAAGATTTACGAGAGCTGACAAGTTTAATGACAATTGCTCTAAACCTCTTTTGATTTAAATATTCGCACCAGAACCATGTGTTGATAAGAGAGCACCAGAGAAGGTTCACTATGGGTCAAATTATACAAATACCACTGTATGCTTGGAGCTTGGAGCAGTAAAGGTATTAGTGCTATTGCTAGCAGAGTGGGGAAACCAATAATTATGGATTTTACAATAACAATGGTGAAATTGGTGGAGTACATGATGGAAATGCTGATGTAATTGGAAAATTGGGATTTGAAACTAAATGAGTTATGAAGTAGGATGATGCAGATATTCATGACATTATTGCGAGTAAGAATCTTCAATTCCTCCAGGTCTAATGTTAATATTCGTGCTCATACTATAACTTCTAGCATATCAGGAGCAATTCATGGTAATGAGAGTGTTAGGAATAATGCTAGTAAATAGGATAGTAATTATAAATCTAGTATAAATGATTGTGTGGATGTTTTGAATGAGTTAGAGTATGATGCACAAACTAGTGATCTTGATGAATATAATGCTACAATGGACACAAGTAAAGCTAAAATGGATGATGTTGAGTATGGCAGCATACATGTGATGAAGTCATATGTACACATTGTGAATAAGAATATACCTAAACCCGACAATAAACTCTTCTATGTACGTAATGAAGTAACTAGCGATGGAACATAAATGGTGATTTTGTGGAGAGATTATTGAATCAAGGTAGTATTCACTGGAAACTTACTATATGTGTCTATTTTGTGGGATTCAAAATGTCATGTAATTATTGAATTAAGATATCATGTAATGAAGATGTGGGGTAAGTATGGGGTTCTTAGATGTTTTCATGAATGAAGTAGGAATTATTTTTGTAGATTCAAGAATGAGGAAGGGTTAAATGAAATTGTTGAGAAGAATGCATGGACGGTGAATAATAAACCTCTTTTGACTTAAATATTCACACCATAACCATGTGTTGATAAGAGAGCACCAGAGAAGGTTCACTATGTGTCAAATTATAAAAATACCACTGGATGCTTGGAGCTTGGAGCGGTAAAGGTATTAGTGTTGGGGGTGTGTGATCTTAAGAACTCAACGTTATATCAATAACCTAGCGGAAATAAGCTATCGATTATCTAGCGAATATTTAACCTTCGGAAACGGAATCAAACCAATGATTATTGATAAGATCGGACCTAAGGAAGACTATTCGGATGATTTATTATACTTGATATATTCGATTTGGAAAAATAAGAAATCCGGCAGCCGCAGTTCAACGCACAAGAAAACCCTAGCAAAACTTACGTAATGCAGAAACCTAGCTCGGTATATATAATCCCAGATATTCATTCGTACGGATGTGATTTCATCCGTACGTATGAACAACAATTACTTTCTAACCGTACGGATATGAACTCATCCGTACGGATTAACATTCCAATAAACACTTTGTTTAATCTGCTTCATACGTGCGAATAAAACCTTCATACGCACGGATGCATCCTCATCCGTGCGAATGTAAACTGAATATTATTTAAACATCACAAAACATATATTTGATTAATTTATAATAACGTAAACGTTCAAGCATATAATTAATCAAACACTCAATCTTAATATACAAACAATACAAAGACTGATATTAGAATAAACGTTAATTACATATGAATCTAGTAACTAACAAATGCACCTACAAACTCCCCCTAGGAACTAGATTCTCTGTCTTCAGTCTTCAAAAATCTTTACTGCTGCCCAAAAGATGTCTTCGATCTGTCCTCTTGAGCGTGGATCTTGTAAATGAAACATACACGTACAACCTTGTTGAAACGCAAGGCTTGATCCATATCTTTGACTTCACAGAATATAGGACACAGATACAAAGCATAAATATCATCATCTGTCAAATTTCTAATCCACATCGGATCAAAAATTCACAGTGTTTCCCAAACACCTTTCCGCTCCAACACAATCACAACTTCTGTGGTTCGATCATCATAGTACCACCATTTGAATCTCCGATGGAAGTCGGCTTTCATTTTGCGTAGTGGAATCTTCTCCATCACCTTTGGCACTTTATATGTGACATGCTTCAAAGCTTTACCTGTTCGCGGATTCTTCCGATCTTTGGAATAGGTAATCTTTGGATATTGTGGCCTAAGGTATTTCCACGATGATTTGAACTCATAATGAAGCTGCTTCTCCAACAAGTTGCTTTATCATCTGACTCACTGTACAACAACTTAAGACGAGCCAACTGCATCATATCAAAATATGGAAACGTCTTCAAATCGGGAGCGAGTTTAAAATAATCTATGCCCCGTTCTCGCTTGATTGCATAAACATTCAAATCATCCAAGTATGCCCAACTGATTATCTGACCTTCTGTCTTTGCACCCTTCAAAGAGTAAAACTTCGTATAATCTGGTTGAACAACTTGTCGAGACGGGCGAATACATCCTTTCGCTGCCTGACGCCATTCAGCCTTTTTAACATTCAATTCTTCTAGATTTGGTGTAGCTTGACTGGCCGCCAGATGTTTCTCTAACTCCCGATTAAGATCTTCATCATTGACGTCAAAAATTGCATCGTCATTAGGAAGATCCTGGAAATCGTTCGATTGATAGATAGGCTCCGTTGAATCAACATTTGGCTCAAACACTATCTCATCATCATCATCATCAGAATCGGGAGGATTTACGTCAGAAGCAGATGCAGATTCGTCAGAAATAACTTCATCGAGATTCATTTCAAATAATTCTGCAATCTGTTCTTTGGACAAACAATGTATTATCTCTCCTTCTTCTTTGTCATGCTCAACGCTAAACTGAATTACCCCCTGCATATCCAAAATGTGAGTTAAATTGGACTTTATGTGAGATATAGGAGTAATATCATGCTGCGATTCACTCGTATGTTCTTTACCAGCTCTACCAGACTCCTTGCTTTCACTTTCTTCACCAGACGGGTTAGCAGATGCATCGACTGGTCCTTTGAGTCTGAATACTCCATCATCACCCACAATCATAGTATTTTTCACCACATTGCTGTCTTCCTCCAACTTCTTGATCCTTTCGGTAATAAGTACCAATTCCTTGTTCTTGTTGGAGCAATCCTCAATCAACAGCTTCTGCGAATCAAGCAAAAGATTCTGATCCTCTATCCTCTTCGACAATTCAGCTCGTTCTGCTTCCCCTTTTTCAACCAAAGCATTCAGTCTCTTAATTTCTTCATCTTGTTGCTGCTGTTTTGCTAAAACACTCAATAACATAGAATTCAAAATAGAGAGCTGAGCAGAATCAGAAATCTGCATTGACGACGATGATCCACCAGCAATTGTTGTTGTTATGGTAGCAGTCGTCATGATTGGCTCTGGAGCTGAAGTAGTAGGAGGAACTGGGACTGCAGTGCTGGCAGTCGACTTTGGATCGATGTCAGAACGTTTCA
Source organism: Senecio squalidus (assembly GCA_910822075.1). Lineage (NCBI taxonomy): Eukaryota > Viridiplantae > Streptophyta > Magnoliopsida > Asterales > Asteraceae > Senecio > Senecio squalidus. The sequence continues at coordinate 59,421,074 of CAJVGC010000590.1, read as the reverse complement.
CCAGCTTGAAACGTTTAGAAGATTTCTCCCTTTTCTTGATAATATCTCCTAACGATCTACATGCAGAAGGTTCTTTTCTTTTCCGTACTGAAGGAATCTCTTCAGCACTCATGACTACATCATCTTCATCTCTCAAACCAACTTGAGATGATGATGTACCACCAACCGGAGATTCAACCGGAATAACCTCATCATCGGAGTCAAATTCTTGAGGTACAACAATATCCTCCTTATCTGATTCACTGTCATCATGTCGCCATTTCCTACCACCAGGACATACATATGCTGGATCAGCAAGATGACCAATCAGGCGTTTTTCCGCAGGCTTCACCTCCTTGCCTTTGTATGAAAGCAAGCGTACCATTGTTGTATCATTCATCACATCTAGCTTGATCATATCATTATCAACTTTGGGCAACGTCGAAATCTTCACGTCCAGAACCATTTGGACGAAACGAGCATACATCAAATATTTCTGCTTCTTCATCTCCAGATTCTCTGTCATGTGTTGCAAAATCATTCCCGAAAAATTAAACGAAATGTTCAATACTAATGCTGCAAATGCACTCTGAATAGTCTCTCTCATTTCATCATGCCCATCCTTTCGAGGACTCAAACAGTGCTGCAACACATGGCACAAATACTTGTATTGAATGCTAAACCCCGACTTCGTAATCACTCCCTTTTCAATAGCACCAACGTACTTCACCCTCAGAAACAACCCTCTGACTAGATACTTGTTCAGCATCGTAGGCATTTCCACTGAATCCTCAAAGCCAATAACTTCTCGGATAACGTGTTCATCAATCACGACATCAGTCCCGAGAACTGAACTGTGGATTTGAACCTTTCCATCTTCACGTACAACTCTAGCATTTTCCCAGAAAGCTGATATATGAGTCAAATAAGGCACACGCTCAGTAGAGATAGCCTTGAAAATTCTTGACCGCTTCAAGAATTTGATGATTCCAGCAAAATGTTTGGCATTACGGGTCTCTTCGTCGAGATACGCGCACATGTTGTTTTTCGGTCCGATGCCCCAGCTAGCACTTTGAGATTGAGAGGATTGTGCCACAGTTGCATCAACGTTAGAAACAGGGATTTCAACCATTTTCTGCAAACAGAAATGTAGACATTGAACGCAAAACAGTTAGAATAAAATTCAAACGTTTTTAAAGTTTCTGTTCTGGCCATCCGTACGTAGGAATACTTCCATCCGTACGGATCAGTATGTATCTGTACGGATGAAATAATCAAAACAAATGGATTACCCATTTTACATCCGTACGAATGACCTAAACATTCGTACGGATGATGGTCCTATCCGCACGGATGAAATCACATTCGTGCGGATGGAGTTCATCGGAACTGTTGGTTTTCCAAAACCTAGATTTTCATAAAAACCTGTTTTTCGTTACAAAAATCATACCAACATGTTCGCAATCCACCGATTTACTAATCCCCTAACTCAATTTATCATTACATACACAAATAAAAGACCGATTGATTAAGTTATGTTCGAACCGAAAATTCAAAAATTAAGCACTTAAACGGTCGTTATAACTTACGTGGTTTGTATGATTAGAATCGCAATACAAAGTTACCCAATAAAACGGGATTCAAAAACTCTTTCTAACACTTCGAAAATTTTGTGAAAATTTCTTAGCACGGATGAGATTTGGTGAATGAACAGCACAAGCGCGTAAGGTATTTATACCCATTTCTCATTCGCACGGATGTGAAAGACATCCGCACGAAGTAGCCTTCGTCCGTGTGTTTAACTAACAAACATTTAAATCTTAAATCACCTTTGATCCGCACGAATGAGATGACATCCGCACGAAAGTGATGATATTCGCACGGATGAGAATTTTCAGCCTAAACAATACCTTCCCTTTGAGTCGTGCGATTGAGTTGTTTATCCGTGCTTATGTAATTTACATGCGTACGAACGTGCTGTAGAACTCATAAACTTAAATTTTCACTTTTCTTCAAAATCAAACACCAAGTAAACGTTAAGCACATCAATTTCAGAAAGAATAAACGTTTTGCTCAATGAAACATAATTTCGAAAGTTTCTAACTAAAACTTCATCAAGAACCATGACTTTAAGACATTCTACGAATTTAACATTAATCTCGGTTTCACATTTAGGTCTCAAGTCACGACAAGCAACCGTAAAAACAAAATAAACCATAAAAATAAAATCTTTTTGTATTTTTCTGTTTTTGGTAAATCAAAAGAAATTTAACTAAGACAAAATAATGAAAGTTTAAGAATTTAACTAATAACTACACAAAATGAAAAATTCACATTCTTTTTGTGAGAATCTTTTCGAATAAGGGATCAGACTGAGACTGAAACATAACATTGTCATTCATTTTTCTTTGTAACTCTTAACATCTCAATTGACGATTATTGGTATATTTGTCCTCTTAAACTTAAACAAACATTCACTTGACATTTTCTTTCAAAATGGTTATCTCGCTAAGATCTCCCAATATTTTGAACATAGAAATCAACACACCTTTTGAATTTTAACAGTCATCAGAATTATATCATAATTAGAATTGTATGTATGTTTGTGTATTTGTCCTCTTAACTTTTCAGCCTTTTCAATTCTATCTTCATAAATACCAGACGTAATATCATAATATTTATTTCGTATGTTAGTATGTCATCCACTGCACAGGCAATAAGGACCAGTGATTCTTGATCGTTAAAACGTTTAATTTACACCATTCAGAGAATAAGCACTTCGTCACCCTTTATTTAGAATGCTCGAACTATGATCTTCTTTCGACCTTATAGTTCTGTTCATCCATCAAGGTATTTTTGAAGTTTATTTATTAAGTACTTCCTCACCCTTTATTTGGAATGCTCGAATTATGATCTTCTTTCGACCTTATAATTCTGTTCATCCATCAAGGTATTTTTGAAGTTTGTTCACTTATCTCTTACTTTGTATTTGATCTTGAATAGACTATGTCCATTTTGGTATTCACATCATTTCCTTAATTTCTTTGATCTTGATCAAATCATTCAAGGGTGTTATTCCAAAATCACTGGGATGGCCCTTAATTGCTTCGATAAATACTGACATACTGTATTTATTTTCTGATATTACGCCTAATATTTACTATTTTCGAATTGATCCAGCGAAAAGCCACAAACACTACAAGACAAAAGCTAATCATAATATATTAAAACATTTTAATTTCGACTGTTGTGTGTTGTTTACAGTGTTCTCAATTGTTATTGATCTCCAGATATCATTTAGACAGTCTTTGAGACATATCCATAACGATTTAAATTAAAATTTGATATCTGCGACAACCCTTTTAAAAATGATTTATTTTCATCAAGTTTCAGTAAGATAAGCCTACCAATATATCCTACAACTGACATGTGTGAACGTTACAATTAGCATCTCTTTTTGACAATTACATGTTCAGTTTAGTTCAGTATTTCCTCACTTCCCCCATTTTTTTTTATTATTTTTTTTTAAAGTTATTTCTCCCCCTAAAATTCTAAAAATAAAATTCTTTTTGTATTTTTCGAAATTTTATAAAGCTAAAAAGAAGAAAATAAAACGTTAAAACCTTAACGTAGTATACAAAATTAATCACGGTTACTTGTCTGACTTAGGTTCTTTAATTACGTCACTCTTTTTGACTACACCATTTTCCAGCAGTAAAAACCCAAACCTAGACTTATCAAATGCCTTTGTAAAAATATCTGCTTTTTGAAACATTGTTTCGATATAAATGACATCAATTAAATGTTTTTCAAAGCAATCACGAATGAAATGATATTTTACGCCTATGTGTTTGGTTTTAGGATGGTGCACGGGATTCTTAGTGACAGCTATGGCAGCAGAATTATCAACATAAATAGGAGTAGTAGAGATAGACAAACCGTAATCACGCAGTTGTTGCTGAATCCAGATAACCTGAGAACAGCAGCTAGCCGCAGCTACGTATTCAGCCTCACATGTGGACAATGCTATAGCGGTCTGTTTCTTGCACTGCCATGTTATTAGACGTTTTCCGAGAAACTGACATCCTCCTGAAGTTGATTTAGCATCCTTCTTGCAACCTCCATAGTCTGAATCACTAAAAGCAGATAACTCAAAATTGTCATCATTAGAATACCAAAGACCTAAATCTGGAGTACCCTTCAGATATTGCATAATCCGCTTCACTGCTTGAAGATGAACAACAGTTGGTGCTGCTTGGTATCGGGAACACAAGCATACAGGAAACATAATATCTGGACGAGAAGCAGTGAGGTACATAAGAGATCCGATCATGGAGCGATAGAGAGACTGATCAATTGGCTCCCCCGTAGTTTCTGGTGATATCCCGTGATTCACCGATAGGGGAGTAGAGGCAGGCTTCGTTTCCAACATTTCAAAACGTTTCAAAATATCGTTGACATATTTAGTCTGATGTATAAAGATTCCCTCTGTTGTTTGATCTACTTGTAGCCCCAAAAAGAACTTAATCGGACCCATAGAACTCATTTCAAACTTGCTTGTCATCACCTCTTCAAATTCCTTACACAAATCTTGATTAGTAGAACCAAAAATGATATCGTCCACATACACTTGCACCAACAGAATATCGTCATCTCTTTCCTTAATAAACAGCGTACAGTCGATAACACCTCGACGGAAACCATTTTCGATCAGATGATTTGCAAGAGTCTCATTCCAGGCGCTTGATGCAGACCATAAAGTGCTTTATCAAGAATACACTTTATCCGGATGTATGGGTCTACAAAGCCTGGGTTGATTACGTACACTGTTTCTCTCGAATATTCCCGTAAAGAAACACTCTTTACATCCATCTGGTAAACGGTGAATCTTTTATATGATGCGAAGGCAGAAAAAATTCGAATCGCCCCAATCTCGCAACCGGAGCAAACACTTCATTATATCCATTGCAGGTATTGTCGAAAACCAACCACTAGCCTTGACTTGTTTTAACAACGATACCCCTGATCATCCCTTTACAACGGTGGACCCAACGCAA